>CM035418.1:78206224-78211224 GCA_020310875.1 Ceratopteris richardii | reverse complement strand
ACTACTCCACTCCATCTGCATAGTACAGCTTTTTCAATGGAGGAATTCCCATCTCAAGCTGCTCTTTTCTGGCTGTCTTGTCTCAATAGCTTTCTCGTGGGCGGCTCACCAGTAGCTTCTTTCTTACTTTTAAAGAGAGATATGGCAGCTTGCATGCTCAATCTTCTTGAAGAATTACTAGCAGATTCCTCTTGGCGGTCCTTCAAATTACCACTATCAAGCATTGGCTTATTAGGTCTATCTTGAGAACCTTTTCCATCTTTGGTGCCAGCTACAGAAGAAAAATTATTTGTATGTGGATATGACAGAGTTTATTCCTGCAGACAATAGATCATCAGACTTCACAGTTTCCCCTCCACTGGAGAGATTCTTTTGCGAGATAGATGGATTGGGGATAATATTTTTCCTGGCTTTCTTGATGCAAAGCAGCTCTATCGGATGATTCATGGCTACGTACACCAAAATTGAATTGTGCTTAAACTCCTTCACTTAACCTGTGTGCTTCTGCTTGCTGTGCCATTGTGTAATATGTTGAAGAACATGGCTCCCTTCTTATCCTTCCCATTTTGCCCATTGACATCCAATCCACTTCCTCCATGTCTGCCCATAGGAGCAACATCACTACACATGTTATCCTGCTGACTGTAGTTCCTTGCTTGGCATTTTTCTCACCCTTAAGTAAGACTGTCCATATCAATACATTTAGAAAAAAGGGTACAGGGAAGGCTGTATATTTATTGGGGTTTGATGTAAGGAGCCATCCATCTCAAAGGATGTGTTGCATAGGTCGCGAACGAGTCTCATCTTAGTCTTTTGTGCATCTGATTTTAGGTGTAAGCAAAATAACAGATAATGATGATATTCTCATCCTTAAAGGGACATCCTTTTTTGGGTACATCTGATTGCAGGAGCAAATGAGGTAACAGATAACGATGATATGTTCATCCTTATGGCGCCACAAAATGCTGTTGGGAATTGTATTATAGACGTGAGTTACTTTTGTTCATTATCTCTTAATTCTGTCCAAATTGATATCTGAACTTGGTAAAGGGATTGAACTGCTTTGGTAGTACAGCTGATAAATTTCCAAGGCATGCATCCTTCTATCCAATAGAAATGTGCATTCAGAAGCTTCAAATGGCTTTCAGGAATGGAAACTCTATAAATGAATTGAAGTTGAGGAATGTGAGAATCTACAAAAGAACATTAGAAGAGTTTGGTTTCTCTCAATTGTTTGGTGGAAACGTAACCAAGGGCTGGGAGTTTATTGTAGATGAAATTCTATGAATACTTTCCCTTTTATGGTACAGGAAAGGTGATAATGAAACAGCACAATTAAGTTTCTTAAAAATATAAAATATTCCGACATACATCTACAATTTTTGCTTCACTATGCCAAATAACACTTTAAAGTAGCAGAAGCTCTAAAACTTTGTGGTGAAAGAACTTCAAACTCTTTGTTGATGCCCCAGTGGCAGCAGAAGCAATACTTGGCAGAAAACTAAGGAATAAAATAATACATAGTTGTGCAGGACGTAAGTCCAGCATTCATGGTTAACAATCAAGATAAGCATGCCTTTAGGCAATTCATGACTCAAAAGGTCAGAACTACCCTTTGATACTCCTTATTTATGTTCAGTTTTTCTGTAGCTTTCAGATGATGGTTCTCTGAAACTTCTGCAATGTATACATTAGGTTTGTACAGCATGTCAGAGAATTATGTTTTTGCAGGATTTGCAAGCCATGGTGATTGCAGCAGGTGACCGACCTGTGATAATAGTTAATCCTCGGTTGAAGGTAATGTGGTTTTGATACATGACTTTTCCTCTTTGTTATCTGCTCAAATTGGGTAATGTTACTGGTTTCAGGACCTGCCAAGTGCTGCTGGGGTTATGCAGGTCAGATTTCTTTTCCCATAACTCTTGTTTATTCAATGACAGGGCATTTTTTAAATGGTAGCTAGATGAAAATGCTAAATGGTAAATTGTTGAAAAATATAAAGACCCAGTAAATGAGCTCATTCCCTCTCTCTCTCTACCTACCCACATACCCATCTGTCAATCCATCCGTCCACTACCCCACTCATCCTCTCCTTGCTGTCTCCCTCTTTCCCTCTGTCCATCCATGGCAAATGCTAAAAAGAAAAGCAGAAAGAAATTCTTTTGGTGGCTGCTAATTTAGAAACTTCACAATTCTGATCAAGGTTCGTAAGATTTTAGGAAAATAATGCAACTGTGAGCCAAGAGAAGGAACAACCACATGTACAAGTGGAATCAAACATTCATGAGAATTCACATTAAATTATGATAATTCTTGTGCATTTCAATGTGTATAAATGTAGGGACGTGTTTATGGTATTTTGATATGTATGTTTATTTGGGTGGTATACCTTAAAATTCACGTTTTAGACAGCTTTGACTCGGAAAATGATATGTACCAGAGAAACTTAGCTTATGGGTTTTGTTTCCATATCCAGATTCGTGGACGGGAAAAAAGGATGGAATTTGCAGGATCATTTTTTGTTTGTTACAACTTCAGATTATTGTACCTCTCTGGCACACAATATCCGATCTTGGGTGCATTGAGGTCTTACAAACTCCATATTCTATGAATTATTGCTTGTCCTTTGAGAGTTTGTGCCCCAAGCTGGAGATTTCTTTTTGGTGACATATGAATGAGTTCAGTTTCTTCCATTCTTGTCTCTGTCTCATGAATTGTGTTCTAATAGGCCGCCCAAACACTATTTACTGAAAAGGACAAATAAAACACAAGCTACATGATGGCATAGCTTCTAATCTTTCTTTTTTGTTTCCTTACTTCTCTCTCCCTCTCCTTAGGTAGTACTGAAAATATCTTCTGTATGAGCTTTAGTGCATTTAATGCAAATAACTAACAAGAAAGCAAAATTAGGTAAGGAAAGATAGGAATACATTACGTTATACCTTAAGTAAAGCCTTGTTACAACTCTAAATGTTTTTTTTCTAAATGCAATAAATCCTGTTATCTTGACACTACCTAATGTCACTAATTGTTTGCCAAGGTCAGGAGATATGAAATTACTTTCACAGTCTGCACAGATCATGATAAGTATATAATTGGATCACATACCAATTTAGAATAATTATACTGTGGCTTATCTAACAATTTAACAACACAACTCTGTTTGAATATAGTCAATTTTCTACAGCTACCTTATCCAATACATTCATGAAATATTGTAATTTAAATTACAGCACCTTCATGAGAAAACCATAAAGGAGGATCATGCTCCGTATAATGTTGTTGTTGCCAAGAAAGGTGGACCTTCAGGACAGTGAGGTTCTCTTCTCAAGAAGACCAAAGTCAAGGAACATGACTTGAGAGCCATGAGGGGTGGGTTTTTTTGTTTTTTTGTTTTTCTTTTTTTTTGGGTGGTTGTTTTTTTTTTTTTGGGGGGGGGGGGGGGAGGGGGTGTGTGTGTGTGGTATGTGTGGGGGGGATTTGGGGGTTTTTCACAACACGTGAACTTTGAAGTAGAAGCACCAAAAGACAATTTTGTGAGAGAGAGAGAGAGAGAGAGAGAGAGAGAGAGAGAGAGAGAGAGAGAGAGAGAGAGAACAAAGTCTTCTGAAGGCCAAATTTGGCCTATAAGACAAAACCATGTACAACTGTAGTAACCCCTGTGTAGAAATAAAATAAAATGGAAAAGTACTTGCTACACAAAACTGTGTAGGCTGAACATGGAAACAACCACAAGATAGTGTATCGGGTGACGGAGAGGTAGTGGGGGTAATGTAGTGGTGCTTGGGGAGATGTGGCTCTCACTCTGCAGATAATGGCCATCTAATACATTGGTTTTTTTTGTGGGGAGAGAGAGAGAGGGAGAGAGAGAGAGAGAGAGAAAGTCATATTAACGTCTTCTGGAGGCCAAACTTGGCCTATGAGACAAAAACCATGTACAAGTGTAGTAACCCTGTGTATAGAGAGAGAGAGAGAGAGAGAGAGAGAGAGAGACTTTTTAACGTCTATTAGAGGCCAAAATCGGCCTATGAGACAAAACATATACATCAGCATGATCCGATCCACTGTAATCCCAAAAGGAAAATAAACGTGAGTACAAAACAAAGTATAAATGGAGGGGGTAATAGCTGGCATCGAGGGTGTGGGGTGCTATGGGTATGCACTCTATATGCTCGGGGGGTGAGATACAAATATGATATGCATACGGTGGGGAGGGTGGGAGGAGTCATAGCCCTCTAGATACTTGGAGTGGATGTAGGATATACTGCATCGGTGGGTAGGGCATCGTGGCGAGCCTCAGAATGCTTTGCACGTCCAAATCGGCAGGGATGCAATGTTGACGTCTCCATATCTCCATGTCATGGCATGCATGAATCTCCTCAATCTCTCTCTGATGGAGACCTACTCTCCGGAGTGGGGGTCTCGATCGTCGGCACTGTCGTCTAAGCTCCTCTGCTCTTTGTAATGTGACACCCGTGTCGGGCTAGGCTCCCGGGCGGCTGTGGGTGTGAAGAAATCTGTAATATGAGTGGGGGGGTCGGGTGTATCTCCATCCGTTGGAGAAGTGAGGCACGGCGGTGCTGGAGCTTTACTAGGAAACAACCTAGAGGGTGCTGGTCTTCCGTCCCGAGTAATGCCCTGATCTCTCTCTGTCCTTTGAAGAGCTGTGGGTAGCCGTCTCTGATATCCTCATATGCCTGGCATCTACATGTGTAGTGCTCCTTGTCCTCTACCTTCTCTCGGCAAATCCTGCATAATCTCTCTTCCTTGGGGGTGTGTGTCGCTCGCCCGACCTCAATCTTGAGCTGGTGTGACGATACTCTAAGTTGCCCAATGGCCACTCTCTTTGCTGGTGCCATGATGTATCCATGTATCGTGGTCTCTGGATGAAACCATCTGCTGTCACTGTAAGGAAGTGCTCTTTGTAGTGTTGCCTCTTTGTGGGAAGAGGCTCCCGCGGTGCTATCCATGTCTCCCTGATGTGTATCTGTAGTAGGTCC
>CM035418.1:78121224-78196224 GCA_020310875.1 Ceratopteris richardii | reverse complement strand
AGAGGGTTTTGGAAGATACAAACTGAAAATCACTAACCTCCTGGGTAGCCTCATCATTTTCATCACCTTCTTTATCATCTTCATGCTCAGAGGACACTCACTGGGATTTCTTCGATGTCTGGAGCAGTGTGTTTGCCTTTGTTGGGCACTAAGGGATTATCTGAACAAGATTGAGGTGCTTGCTGGGAGGAAATTTCCTGGGTTGAAACGTGTGCGCCTGCGTTGATTGAGGTGCTTGCTCGGCAGAAATTTCCTGGGTTGGAACGTGTGTTGCTTGGGCTAACCGAGGATCCGATGCCCTGTTTTAGAACTCATGAGATTGAGTATGTTTCTGAGTGCCGAATTCAGACGAATTCAGATGTGGTTCTGAAACCAAATTCAGAGTAGACGAGTGTATGATGAGATGAGGGTTGGATGCTATGGGATGAAGAGGATGAAATGGATTCGGATAAGAAAAAAAAAGCATGAATCGGGCTTTCTTAGCGGAGTGTTGAAGCAATGACTAACGTGGTACTGTAAAGAGTATGACCAATGCGGGTCAGATGACGAATGTGTGCCGAGAATGGAGGATGAGGTTAAGGCAAAATTTGGGTGCCTCGGGATGAATTTAGACTAGTACATAGTCTAGGGCAACTTATGGGTGATTTTGGCAAGGACGAATCGGTCGGGGGAGAATTTGATGGGTGATTTTGGCTAGGACGAAAACAAAAGGACAAATCTGTCTAGGGCGAATTTGATGGGTGATTTCGGCGAGGACGAGTTGGAAAGGACAAATCTATGAAGGGAAGGGTGACGATTTTGGCTAGGAAGAATCGGAAGAAGGATGAATCGTAAGTTGCATCAGGTGTTTGTATGGATACGAATTCGGATGGGTTGATGAGGATAATGTATATGAAGGGTTGATTAAGAGGAGCTTGTGATGAATTTGGTGGTGATTACCAAAGGATGCCGTATCGCATGGATAGAGGACACTATTGCCTGACCGGATGGATGATTTTTGATGCATTGCCAAAGAACGGATGAGTGAATCGACGAATTGCACAGGGAATGGGAATTTCCATCGGCTTTCGTTATTTAAGGACGAATTTATCCTCTAGGACGAATTTGAATGTTGCCAAGACGAATTCAAACAATATTATTCCGGATCAAGGACGAATTCTTTGTGGCGATTTCACAGAGGGGGCAAATTACAAAAAAAATCTAGTGAATAGATGAGGGAGAGGAAGTGAATTCACAAAGTGAAGTGTTTGGGCGAATTCACATAATTGGGCTAGCTGGGTGGGGGTCAATTCATCGAATTCGGGGATGCCAAGTAGAGGAAGTGATTTTAAGTCCTTGGCAGAAGAATACCTCGTGACGAATTTTTACACATGGGTGAATTCCTATAACCGGGCAAATTTTCGAAACCGATCAGGTGCTGGGGATGGATATGTGGCTCAAGAATTGGAGGAATTTTTGCTTGAGCACTTGAAGACTAGGGACGAATAAGCTATTGTAGAATGAATTTCTTGGGCATTTGAAGATGAATTCTAACTTTGATGTGATTAGAGTTATGCATGGATTCTTGATGAATGTGAGACAAGTTTATTCAAATTCTAAGACAGGAAGGCGGATGCCTTGAGTTTCATGATTCTAGGGACGAAATAAATAATTGAAGATTTGTAAGTGGGATTCGGGATGTTGTTGTGGGATGAATTTCAAGGGAAAGTTTTTGCTAGGGCGAATTTTGTAGAAGTTACCAAGTGTGGGTGCGAGTTTTGCAAAAGTTGAAATAGGAATAGAAGGGAAAGACAATGGACGAATATGGAGGAATTTGGAGGACTAACCTTGGAATTGGAGGAACTATTGCTAAGGAAGTAATACATGTTAAATAAAAAATGACTGGTGATAGGTGATGAGTGAAGGTGTGCTAAACATAGGTGATGCCTATTAAATGAGGATGACAAGGGATATGCTATTTACACTGTGTACAATCCTTCTTAGCTGCTTGGTCTTTATGTTGTATTTGCCTCCATCCAAGTTCTTCCACCAAATGGATCTTGGAATGTTGTGCTTGCTTAGTCCAGTGCACAATTTTTTTGATCCTATTCTTACCAAGCCTTGGATGAATTCCATAGGAGCTATAGCCTCAATACCATAGTAGTAGTTGAAACGGTGTATGTCCAGTTGTTGCCTTGTAAGCAGTTCTGTAGGCCCAAACGACTCAAAGATATGCTATGCCCCATTTGGTGGGCTATTGATGACACATCTTTTTAAGTAGGGAAACTAGAACCTTGTTTGTGATTTCTACCTGACCATTAGCTCTAGGATAATATGGGCATGACTTCTTGTGGAAGATTTGATACTTCATAAAAATATTTGTTAAATTCTTGTTGACGAAGTGGGTACTTTGGTCAGTGGTGACTTCAATTGAGCAGCCATATCTACAGAAGATGTGCTCATAGAGAAATGTTGCCACTGTATCATATGTGCATACTACTAATGCAATGATGTCTACCCATTTAGTAGCATAATCTATTGCTACCAATAAATACTTATCTCTTGACGGGTGACCCATGGGATATTGGGACCCACAAAATCTAACCCCCATCTTTCAAAGGGTTGCCATGCAATTGAAACTTTCAAAGGCCTATGGTTGAGTTTAGACGGTTTAGGGTTGCATCTTTGGCATGCATCTTTGACAAGTATCACAAGACTTTACCATATTACATGCATCTCTGAAAAGGTAGGGCCACTAGAGTCCACTCTAGAGCATCTTGTGTGCAATGATGTGACCTTGTGTGCAGTGATGTGACTTGGGTAATGACATGAAGATGGTCCATTGTGGGCAGACTCTAAAATGGCCTGAACTTGTTCAGCATATACACACCTTCTAATTATTCTATCCTGTCCAACTTTGAAGAGGTGCCCACCAATTAGAGCGAAGCTTTTACTTTTGATCAAGAATCTCCTCTTTTCCAATGGAGTGAGGTGGGAGGGACAAGTGCTAGTAGACAAAAAATGGACCAACTCACTGTACCATGAGGGGTATGTGCTTACTTGAAAGAGATTATGGTATGGAAGATCATCGCCCACTCCCTTGATGATCATCATCATCATCATCATGAGGGGTAAGTGCTTACTTGAAAGGGATTATGGTATGGAAGATCATCATCCACTCCCTTGATGATCATCATCATCATATACACACCTTCTAATTATTCCATCCTGTCCAACTTTGAAGAGGTGCCCACCAATTAGAGCGAAGCTTTTACTTTTGATCAAGAATCTCCTCTTTTCCAATGGAGTGAGGTGGGAGGGACAAGTGCTAGTAGACAAAAAATGGACCAACTCACTGTACCATGAGGGGTAAGTGCTTACTTGAAAGAGATTATGTTATGGGAGATCATCATCATTCACTCCCTTGTCTTCACTACTTACTTGTATCCGAGATAAGTGATCTGCCATTACATGGTGTTTGCCAAGCCTTTGCACAACCTCGAAATCAAACTCTTGAAAAAGTAGCAACCATCTCCAAATGCGTCGGACAATATTAGGCTTGATTGCTTGGTGATGTGATTACCACAAAGTGAACCTTCAGGAGGTAGTATCTAAACTTTTTCAGGGCAAACACTATGGCCAATGCTTCCCTTTCTATTGTGCTCTAGTTTCGTTGGGCCTTGGTGAGAATCCTACTGGCATAATGAATTGGTCGATCCAATTTATGCTCTTTTGCTAGGCTATGCAAGAATTGCCCCTACAGTAGTGGAGCTTGCATCTGCAGGCATATAGTTACTTCCCAATCTGGAATGATGAGAATGGGAGCACTTACAAGTTCAAATGTTGTTTCCTCTTCTTGAGTCCATTTGAATCGGATTAATTTTCTTGTTAGTCTCGACAATGGCCTTGCTACATTTGCATACATCTTAATGAACTTCCTATGATATCGTGTGTCCTAAGAAGGTTTGTACTTGTTGTGCATTGATAGGCCGGGGCATTCCCATGATGGCTAGGACCTTGTCAGGGTCAGGATCCATACCTTCTGAAGAAACCAGGATCACCTGGATAACATGGAGATTCATCGAGGATGATATTGGTTTCTTTCTTTTAACCCATTCGCTTGCGAGTTCCGCTTTCAGTGCAAGCTCCTCATTGAGCTCTTTTGAAGGCTCTTGATCGCATTTTGATAATTCGTCTTTATCTTGGGGTTCTTCATGGTAGTACCTGAACACGTTATCCTTTCCCCTCCTATAGTCAAGAATCGGTTCCCCTAGTCCAACAATTACTACTTCACTTTCTGTGACTTCAACCCCATAGCAAGGAAATGAGTCTAGTGTTTCTATCCATTGCAGCAGGTCTTGATCATCTTCCATTTCTAATTCTTTTTCCTTATGAATGGAAAAGGAATGTGTGTTACCTTCATGCTGCTCCTGATCCTTGCTGTCAAGATGTAGGTATTGTCTTGAATGCCCAGCAGTGTTGACCAGCAATGTGTCGTTTCTCCAATCATGAACTGTGTGATGATGTCTCAGCCAAGGTCTTCCGATCAGGAGTGGGCATCCCCCATCCAGGTGAGGAACATCAACCACAACAAAACTTAAGAAAATGTGGATCTTCTGGATGAGCAAAGGTACTTGTTGGATCCACTATTCTCAAGGGCTGGACACTACTTTGATCTGCAAGACTTAGAGTGAAAGAGGCTTTCTTTGTCATTTCTAAAAGTATAGAGTGGCATTAGATTAATGCCCGATCCTCCAGCGAAAATTACCCCGGTAAAAGTCTTGCCTCTAATGGTCAAAGTGACTCTGGGACTTCTCGAGTCTGTAGCAAGCATTTTACCTGTCATGATCATATTGGTCTGTACATGCCCGCGGGCCGCCACTAATTGTCATCTCAGGGGGTGACGAACAAAATGTCTCGATTATACTTAAGGTATCAGTTCTGAATTGTTCATCCATTTTCAAGAGATCATATAGAGATACCTGCTTGTAGGTGTTCTTTAGAAGATTCTCTGTGTCGATGATGGCGGAATCCAAGTCTGGTTCTTCTGATGATTCATGTAGTTACCTCACTATGTCCTTGTAAGCCTTATCCACCTCTTCTCCTCTTCCTTCAAAATAACGAGTCTTTGGGCCCCAACATCTATTTCTGTTGTGTGGATTTCCTGTACTGATACCACATTTGCTTCAAGAGATTCTAAAGTAGCTTGCTCCATTAGTGGCTGCTCAACAAAAATTGGTCTTGGTCCAATTTCAAGAATTCGTTCTTCCGAAACAACAGGTCCAATTTCTGAAATTGGTCTCTCTTGGAATTGGTCCAATTTCAGAAATTGGTCTGACTCTTGGAATTGGTCCAACTTCTAAAACTTATGAAATTGGTCTGTCCCTCATCCACTTTTTGAAATTGATCTCACGATTGGAATTCGTTCATCTGAGATTGTTGGAAATCGTCCATCTGAGATTGGTCCTATTCTTGGAGTTGATCCAATTCGTCCATCCAAGATTGTTGGAATTCGTCCATTTGAGATTGGTCTCATTCTTGGAGTTGGTCGAATTTCAAGAATTGGTCCTCTTTCTGAGATTGGTCCAATTTTTGAAATTGGTCTGATTTTCAAAATTAGTTTGTTAAGTCCAATTCCATAATTGGGCCCAGCTTTTGAATTCGCCCTATCTGAAATATCCATGTCCGTGAAGTCTCCCCATTTTCGGAATGCTTTCCTCTTTTACTGAGATCACGTTCACTTGGTAGAGGAACTTACTGGCTGCTGCCCACATAGTCCCCGCTGGCTAGTACTTGGCCGCAACTTTGGACATCTGATATATCAACTATGATATATCTCGGTATTTGAATTCCTTTCCTTATATAAGTTGTCCGCCAAGCGGTTACTCCACTATTCTATCTCCTCCACTCTCACTTTTCTGGTACTCTGCCAAGTTCGGTACTCTACCAAGTCCGGTACTTCGTCAGAACTTTGCCAAGTCCGGTACTTTGTTAGCACTCTGCCAAGTCACGTGCTCGGGTCTCCACTCTCTTTCTCTGTTCTCTTTGTCTCCACTCTTTTATTGTGCTCAGCTGCTTCCGATGGGCCATTCTCATTAAGTTTCAAGTGATCCAATCTTGGACGAATTCATGAAATTCGACGTTTTTGCTTGCCTTGGACGATTTTGTGAAATTGGACTAATTTGAGAAATTGGTCCAATTCTGGAAAATTACTCCCTAGACCAATTCGGTGAAATTGATCTCTTCTTGTTGCGTTGTGAAATTAGTCCATAGACCAATTTGAGAAATTAGTCTCCTTCGGGAAAATTAGTCAGCAGATCAATTTGAGAAATTAGTCTCTTGTGCTGCCTTAGACCAATTCTGAAAATTAGTCTTGTCCTGCACTCAGACTCCACTTACACACTGCAATTAGAATCTTACACAGAGAGAGTTTAAGAATACATAGGTATACCCAAAAATTTTGTAGGGCCCTAATTTAGGCTATACACAAGACATCTACAGCTTAATATTACTTTGTCCTTCTGCTTCCATGGGAGTTGGCATCTACGCCTAAATGTCATTGTGGCCTTGCTAAACGTATTGATTGGTGGAACCATAGATGCATTTGTTGTTGGGGGACACGTTTGACACTTCACATCATGTGTCCTTTTACGAGTAGTAATTGGAAGTGAAACCTTTGCAGAGCACAAGTGAAACCACTTCATCACATGTTTTGAGATTGTTATTACATTAAGCATTGGTGGGATATATTCTTGTGCATGTTTCCCACCGTACGCCTGGTCTACCATTTTCTCTGTCACTTTCATATTATATAGGCATCCTGATGTATATGCGTTCTCAAGGCATCCTGATGTATATGCGTTCTCTGTCACTTTCATATTATATAGGCATCCTGATGTATATGCGTTCACTCAGTTTTCAGTTCTCAAGACATGTTTGTTCTCAGCTGTTCACAATCTGCGTCCAGATTGACATTAAGCACTGCTTCAGATCATTTCCACCATTTTTTAGGCTCATTACCATTATAGCACCATTTATGGACATAGTTCTTTGCATTTAATATTAATAAACAGCATGACTCTCCCAAAAAATTGTATTTATGTATGTATGTACATAGGCTTTTCTCATTACTTCTCCCTTAAAAGCTTCTGGAGTCTTTTGTCATGGAAGACTCGACTTCAAGAATTGTAGATACCACATTAGACAGGACTCTTTAGGGATCCTTATGAAAGTCTATTGATTCCCCTAGGGATCATGTCTTTGTTACATCTTGATAATAAGGGACAGTTTCCTTGAGAACTGTGTATGTGCTGGTGCATGTGCATGGATGTGTAGATGAGTGCATGTGCATGTGCATGTGCAGAAAGTAGAATTCATGTGTTTGCCAAGCTTTCTTTATGCATGTTCTATACAGTTTCAAAAATTATTTACAACAATTTTACTTTCTGATGTTGTGTTGCTTTTACATATTAGAAGTCATACTGAGATCTGTCATAAACCTTGAGTAGGTGGTTTCTGATTGATTTTGTGTTTTTTGGAACCAGGAAGAAGCTATCCAATACAGGGGGATTATGGTAAGCCCTACCCCCAGATAAGCTTTCTGTATAATAAGTCTATGTATCTTAACTGGGGGGTTCCTCAATGAGCTAAAAGAATATAAGTTAAAATTAGACAGCAGGTCTAGGATGATCCTAGTTTTTACCCTCAGCTTGAACAGTGAGAAACGGTTGCAATCATATAGAGACACAAATCTGGCCGATTTCGGAGGGTCATATTAGTAAACTTGCATATAATATGAAGCTCATCGTGCTTCTTTTTTCTGTCAGAAACTTTACCAGCCAAAAATGAGTGTGTCAAAAATTAGCGGTCTTCAAAGGGCACTAATAAATTGTATAGAAAGCAGATTTGAGACTTGTTGTTAAAGCAATTTATCATCTTCCCATTGCTCTACAGGAAGATTCTTTTTGGCAGCATCTAACTGCAAGACCAGCAAGGAGGAAAGCTGCATTTGACCAGGCTTGAGTCAGCAGAGGCATTTGTATCTGGTGCTTGCAAGAAAATGGCATGAGTGGCAGTGCTTTTCTCTAATTTTTGCTTGTTCTTGGAATCACTCCATTCTTTGCCCGGCTCAACCTCGAATAGCATGGGCCACATGCTTCTTATTTGTTATATACCACTTGTTCCACGTGACATGTACATGCAATATGGCACATTAAAGATGTTTAAACATAGTAGACTGTTTGGGATATTCCCTGGCTGAATTGAACAGATATTGTTATATATTTGGGAGCAGGCACATTCAGCCCGCCCAACACACAGCTTCAAGAATTGTATACTGCCATAAATACGGGTATCAGCCATAGAAAACATGGATACAATGTGATTTTGGCTTGGTAGTCTATACCTTGTAATTTCAGCTCAAATTCAACCTCGGCCTGCAAAAAGCCAGCAAATTAAGTCCACAATTTTAGACGGAAGAAGACTGAAGGTTGTATATGTATGATGCTCAGATATTTTGTCACAGAAGGGGAAAGGTGTAGATTTCGGCAAATTTAATGCTACACTGTCGCAAAGACACTAACATCTACGCGGGTTATCTATCAAGATTATAAATTCGAGAAAATTAGATATCCTTTAAACTCATGTCTTTATTCTGCCATTTTCCTTCTCCTTTCTCGAAAGCAGATTGGTTGGTACGTGTGAAATCACCACAGACAAGGAAGAACACAATATCCTTTACTGTGTAAGTCAGGATTACTTACGTTTGAGATAGAATATGTGAAAATACTACATGTCAACCAAATATCGAAACATGACGGTTTATGGCCAGTTGAAAAATCTTCCAATGTACTAGAAAACATAAGGTTTTTTCTTGTGCTGTAAATAAATAAATAAATGTATGTATGTATATATGTACGTACGTACGTAAGTACGTATGTATCTATGTACGTACGTACTAGCAACGTGCGACTGACTAGCCTGGAGGAAACTTTCCCTCTTGGGCTAGCCTTAACCATGGTCCATGACCTGCTTGAGACAGCCTAAAGTAGGTACACCGAGCCACCTCAAGGCACTTATTGAAAGCTATCAAAGGTGGAAGGCTGCTCACTTATATACGCCATTAAAGGGATCTACAGCAAGGCTGCTCAGAACCCTTAAGGTTGAGCGCGACAAGAAGCTAAAGATACACTTGGGAAAGGGAAAATCAGATTAAGAAGAGCCAAAGCTGCCCAAAAGAGCAGCCCAACAATGGCGGAAAAACTCACATCACTAATATCTAGAATTAATATTCAATTTTCAGAGTTCAGAGGAGCTGATAAAGATCTAGATGAACACGTCAGATGGTTCCTCTCTTTATATGAAAGTCGACGATTACGGTGAAGGGGATATGCTTTTTTTTTTTTTTTTAAATGGAGGTTCGGCCGAGGCCTACTCCCCCGGGCTTTAACTTTGAAATTACAACTGTACAAGGAAGGGCATAGTACCCATGGGACCCCCCTTATCCCACAAGAACAGGGGTTAGACAGACCGGGAAGGACTTGCAACGGGGTAAACGGCCCGAAGGCACAGCAGAGTGACGCCCGAAGGCAGCATACATGTCCCGCAGCACTGGGGGGTTGAACCCACGCCCCCGCCTCAAGAGGCGAGGGATTCAACCACTAGACCAGGCGTCTTGGGATATGCTTTTTGGAACTCTTGTCCTCGCACCCTTGATTGAAGAGGAGATACCTTCTTCACGGAACTCTTTCATTCCACCCTTGATTGGAGATAAATGGTATAGACAGTACGTTGAGAACTTTTTCACTACTTGGAAGATCGGAAACTCGAAACTTTTCGAAGCCTTTTGCCCAGGTAACTCTAGCGAAGAACTTTGGATGAACCAGAAAATTTAACATTGCATGTTGGAGAAACCTCTTCAAAACTCATGATTAGAGCACGATCTCTAATGGCGATGCTCGTAGGCCTTGCCCAAATCATCCCAACAAAAGCTCTTAGAATTACTGACACTAGATGCCTCTCTTATGGAGTATTGAGTTTGCTGCCACAAGAATTGAAAGGATACACTTTGATGTTAACAATGGTAAGAAGACTCTTGGTGCAAAGTGCAAGAATACACATTTGGCGAGAAGTTCATGAATAAATGAAGCTCCATGGAAACCATTGCTATGTAAAAGCTTATTTAACTTGAAAGAATATTGGTAGCTACCTACAAACTCGTGGAGTTTGTTAGATGGAAAAGTCACGAACTTTATGTTGGAGAGAATAACTCCTAGATTGGTGGATTACTTTTAAAGAGAGCCAAAAGTTGAATTCAAATTCAAATTCGAATGTAGTACTTATAAAAAGTATCATGTAAAAGTCGCGGTTAGAAGTGACTTCCATTTCCGAATTCTCCATTTCCATATTGTATGAGAGTGAGGTCTACATTGTAACCTACATTACTCACCATCATTAAGCTATGAATGTCAAGCCTATGATCTTGTACAACATTGCTCATTAATACAACAGATCTACATTGTTCATCTATGATCTCTCTGTCATAGTCATTTATAACAGTCAACTTGTACTGCTCATATCTCAGTCATTTCTTCACCATTTTCAATGTTCTATAGCTTGTTGGAATACAAGTACTTTACATGCTCACAAATTTTGAAGGAAATCTATTCAGCCAATTTGGAGAAAAGCGCATCGAAGCACTCACTGATCAAACTCTGCAGATGTCCTAAAAAAATTGAGGGTAATGATTCAATTGCTAAATTGATTGCTTTGTGTATAGTGCATCATTTTAAGTGATGCCACTTGGAATCATTAGCTTACTAAGCTAATTAGATACCTCTAAAAGGAATTTTTCTAACTCCTACTGTATCAATAGCATTGAGCATAACAAGCAACAGGTGTGATATAAAAAAAGGAAGGTTTTCATTGATCCTTGAACTTGGAAGTAGTCTGTTTTGATTCAATCTTTTCTTACATCATTTCCAAAGTACATAGGCACTTGTATAGTTTCATTTGAAAGCTAAGAGGGCTCACAACTCAACTATGAAGCTACAAGGGGCTAATACAAAGTAGGATTTGGCAGTACCTACTCATTTCTTGGAGTGTCCATCCATCTATCCCAGCAGTGGTATCAGAGCAAAGCTAATGTAAAATGGGAGATGGTTTTCCTTCTTTCATTGATAAATTGGACAGAAACAACTACCAAGCATGGTCCTTGAGGATGAAGTCATACTTGCAAGGAAGGAGCCTCTATGGATACATCTAAGGAGATGAGGAGATGCCCATATTCAAAAGCAAAGGACTACCTACAAGAGAGGAGCATGAAAGACTCAACACATGGTGTGCCAAGGATGCATTAGCAAGGTCTTACTCACTTAACTCGATCTCTGATTTTCTTCTTCCACATATTAGGAACTGTAAGACATCCCAAGAGACTTGGAAAACATTGTCTTCATGTTTCTCTTCCAACATAAGGGCCAGGAAGAACCAATTGTGGATTGAGTTTACCACCCAAAGAAAGCAACCCAAGCAAGGCATCTCAGAGTATGTGACCAAAGTCAAAGATGTAGCTGATCAGTTGGCAAGCATAGGAGGAGAAATTGAAGAAGAGCAGATTGTAAGACAAGTCATCAATGGTATTAAAGCTGATGACAAATGGGAGAGCTTCACAACTGCCATGGACTTGTACATGGACATGCAGATTCCAGACCTTACTACACTCATGGGGCAACTATTTACCCATGAAGCCAAGCTCAACAAGAATGGAGATTCATCAGGAGGGAATAGCTCTTCTGCCCTATACACTGATAAAAGTAAGTCCAAAGAGAAAGGGAAGAACAAAAAGGTTGAAGATGAAGGAACTACCTCCCAAGCCAACTATGCAAGGAGAGGTAGAACCGTATGAGGAAGGGGCAGAGGAGGTAAGCAAGGTAGGGGGAGATCTTATAACTCCCCACCATGTAATATTTGTGGATTGTCAAATCATACTATAGATGAGTGTTACAGGAACTTCAAGAATCAGAGAGGTAGAGGATATCAAAGAGGTGGATATACACAATCAAGAGGAAGATTTAATCACCATCAAGGATACAATAACTACAATAGCAACTATCAAGGAGGCTACAAATCAAGAAAGGATTACAATAACTATAAAGAAGAGCAAGAAGATTCTCTTCTGATTATCAATGAGACTTCAAAACCAGGTATAAATGATGACCATCTCTTCTACATTGATTCAAGATGCTCAAATCATGTGGTAGGCAATGTAGCTCCTCTCTCTGACCTTCGGGAACCAAAGGGTAAGCATCAGGTACAAACAGGTGATGACACCAATCACTCAGTGATTAATGTAGGGAATGTTAAGACCTCTGATGGAAACAAGAATCTGTTGAGTAGGGTTCTATATGTATCTACAACTACCAAGAATTTAATGAGTGTTGGATAGATTGTGGAAAAGGGTTTGTAGGTCAGGTTCAATCAATATGGATCATTTATGGAGGATCCCCAACATGGATTCAAGAGAATTGCCAAAGGAGAAAAGACTAAGTAGATTATTCACTTTTGAACTTGAAGATACAAGGAATATTGCACTTTATAGTTACAAAGATCAAACACTCTCAGAACTTGAAATTTGGCATAAGAGATTAGGGCATGTTGGTAAAAGAACCTTAAAACAAATATGTAGAGATCAATGTGTGCTTGGAATACCTAATGTATCCAAGCAATACATGATTTATAAATGTGGTGCTTGTTAGTTTGGAAAATCTCATAGGTTACCCTTCTCAAGGAAAGGCTACCTACATGAGGACTACCTAGAGCTTGTCCATACAGATGTATGGGGACCAAGTAAGGATCCCTCAATTTCTGGATCCAGGTATTATGTATCTTTCATTGATGATTACAGTAGGTGGACTGTATTGTACTTTATGAAGCACAAAGATGAAGTATTCAGTTGCTTTAAAAGGTATCTTGCACTTGTTGAAAACCAAATAGGGAGAAACCTAAAGAGATTAAGGTCAGATGGAGGAGGTGAGTACTTTTTAAATGAGTTTGATGCATTCTTGCAAGATAGAGGAATCAAGAGAGAAATTACAACAAGGTATACCCCTGAGCAAAATAGGGTGAGAGGAGAAATAGATTAATTGTTGAAATAGCTAGGTCAATGTTAAATAGAAAAAATTACCTAATTACTTGTGGGCAGAGAGTGTATCTACTGCCACTTATCTTGTAAATAGATTGCCATCCAAATCTCTTGATGGGATGACCCCATATGAAACATGGCATGGTAGAAGACCTTCACTTGATCATTGCATGATCTTTGGATGTGTAGCTTATGTGCATATCCCTTCTCAGATAAGAGGTAAGCTAGACCCTAAGATAGAGAAGTGCATCTTCATAGGGTATGACTTGAATCAGAAAGGATACAGGTTCTACAACCCTTCAAACAAGGGATTCATGGTCAGTAGAGATGTTGTCCTTGATGAGAATGACTCTTGGTTTGATAGTGAATGCAGGAAAGTAAAACTACCTTATACTAAGGAGGAATCTACTCAAAATGGAGACATCAACTCAAATGATGAGGACATCATCAACCTAGAAGATTTCAAGGCATGGAAATCCAAAGGCAAAGTCAAGATGAAGAAATTGGAGGATATACATGAATCATCCAACCAAGCAAACAGAAGATCACAAAGGGAGACCAAGAAGCCAATCAGATATGGGTATGACACTTCCCTAGTTACTAAGCACTGTGTTTATCTTGCAAAAGACTTGTCATTCGAAGAGCCATTATCATATGAAGAAGCAAAGACCAAGGCAGAATGGAAGGAAGCTATGGATGAGGAAATTGAAGCACTCAAGGAGAATCATATTGCAGGATGCCAAAGATGCAAATACTCCAATGGAGGTAAATCAAAGGCTAAGTGCTCATGAAGGTGATGTGCTTGAAAACATTGCAGGTTACCAAAGCATAGTAGGAAGCTTGAACTATGATACATTGACAAGGATTGATATTGCTTATGGAGTAAGTGTTCTAAGTCAGTTTATGCACAAGCCTAGGGCACCTCATTTGTAAGCTTCCAAAAGGATTTTGAAGTACCTTAAGGGCACTCAAAATCAAGGATTGTATTGTCCTTATACCTCATACTTGGACATCAAGATATATTCAGATGCAGATTGGGCAGGTTGCAAAGATGATAGGAGGAGTACCTTAGGATACCTATCTTTTGCAGGTAACAAGCCTATCTCATGGTCTTCAAAGAAGCAACCTATTGTTGCTTTATCTTCTACAGAGGCAGAGTATAGAGGATTGGCCAATGCTACTCAAGAGGCCATACGGATCAGATTGTTATATACAGATTTAGGTTTACATACTACATCTTCTCCAATGATTTTTGGAGATAATACCAGCTCACTACATCTTGCAGCTAATCCTATTTATCATGCTAGGACCAAGCATATAGAGGTTCACTATCATTATGTGAGAGAGAAGCTATTAAGCAAGGAAATTCAGTTGGCATATGTGTCAACTAATATGCAATGTGCAGACTTATTGACTAAAGCAGTAGATGGTGCAAAACTTTGCAGGCTTAAGTCAATGATTGGATTGCAGGACATTCATGAAGATTGAAGGAGAAGACCAAGCCAAAATGTTTGGCTTGAGGGGGAGATGTTGGTGCAAAGTGCAAGCCTACACATTTGGCAAGAAGTTCATGAACAAATGAAGCCCCATGGAAACCATTGCTATGAAGACTTTATCTTTTACCATTTGTAAAAGCTTATTTAACTTGAAAGAATATTGGTAGCTACCTACAAACTCGTAGAGTTTGTTAGATGGAAAAGTCACGAACTTTATGTTGGAGAGAATAACTCCTAGATTGGTGAATTACTTTTAGAGAGATCCAAAAGTTGAATTCAAATTCAAATTTGAATGTAGCACTTATAAAAAGTAGGTCAAACTCTGTAGAGGTCCTAAAAAATCCGGGGTAATGATTCAATTGCTAAATTGATTGCTTTGTGTATAGTGCATCATTTTAATTGATTCCACTTGGAATCATTAGTTTACTAAGTTAACTATATACCTCTAAAAGGAATTTTTCTAATTCCTATTGTATTGGTAGCACTGAGCATAACAAGCAGTAGGTGTGTGATAAAAAATAGAAGGTTTTCATTGATCCTTCAACTTGGAAGTAGTCTGTTTTGATTCAATCTTTTCTTACATCATTTCCAAAGTACATAGGCACTTGTATAGTGTCATTTGAAAGTTAAGAGGGCTCACAACTCAACTCTGAAGCTACAAGGGGCTAGTACAAAGCAGGATTTGGCAGTACCTACTCATTTCTTGGAGTGTCCATCCATCTATCCCAACAAAGAGAAGCCTCCAAAAAGACCTTGCATTCAAGCTATAGAGAGAGCTACAAGCATTAAAGTTTCAAAAAGCCTTGGTAGAACAAACAAAAGTTATCAAACAAGAGTTTGATAAGTTTGCATAACTAAAGCAAGAGTTTGAAGAGTTGAAGGCCATAAAAGAGCTACATACTAACATGCGGCGCACCCTTTATAATAACTAAGATCATTGAGTGGAGGAATGCCAAAGAAAAATCATTTGCCAATTTTCTAGGAGAAGAAAAGGGTCATTATTTTTTAAGGGATTAAGAGTTCCAAACCAAATTGCTACATGGATGGGGTCCAACTAATCTTCACTCCTATGCAAACCTCTTCTATGCACAAATACTATCACCTATTATGAAAGTAGTCCTATGGGCAAATAGACTATACCACGAGGCAAGTCAAGGAAAAACCAACCACAATGGCTAATCATGTGCCTCTAGATGTGGTGAGTATGAACATTTTCAAGTAAATTCTCCCTATTGGAAGATGCCCCTCCTTATTGAAATTGTGCAAAAAACAAGGATCATTACACCAAGGATTGGTCAAAAGAAGTTCCCTCTAGTTGGAGGTAACTCTCTGTTATACATGATCATAGTTATTGAATGATTTGACCTACTAATTGCAAAATTTCAGGAAAGTAAAAGTATGATTCTTATTAGTAGTCAGTATAGGTCCCCTAGTACGAGGGTGGTACAATAGCAAGCATAGTTATTACTGATCTGCTTCTATCTTTTGACTTTTGATGAGATTTTGATGCCAAACGAGTCCATTAGAATATTTTTAAGATTTATTGACATTACCTTTTTTTCTCACATAAAATTAGTGGAAAAAAATATATCTACTCATAAAAACGTATTAAACATAAATATTTCATCCATAAAACATGATTCATGTATAAAGTGATGGAAAAAAAAAATAAAAAGAGTAGCTTTCATATAAAATCCATAGATTATGATATGAGATAATAATTTTCTCATATGAAAAAATCATCAATCATCATGATATCCAATATCGTCATATCCAATATCGTCATCTCCATCATAATCATCATCATCAAGAAGAGAAGCATCATCTAAAAATCTCTTTGTGATGATACTAGTAGATGTAATTTTTTCTCATTTTGCATGTCTTTCGCCACAAAAGAAACCTTTCATTATCCTTTTCCTTCTCAGTCATGTCCAATGTGACTTCCATTTTCTAAAAAAGCCCCTCTTTGATTTATATGAATAAAAATTAATTTTTTTTGCATTTTGTGGCAATAAGTAATTCTTTCTATTTCATTTATTACAAAAAATGATTTTTAGTTTCTTTCACAAGGGAAATCACAACTCCCTTGCGGAAGAATGTGAACTGCTAATTGTTATAAGTTAGGAGTATGTGCCTCAAACATCTCCCACCCATTGATTACATAATGCATTTTTTTCCCATCTAAGTATATGAGTGAATATTCCAACCATAGATTTGTACATTTCTAGTTTGTCACATAAAATCTTGCTTTCCGATAAATTGAGTGTTAGGGATGATGGGGGAGGATTCTAACACCCGAGTGCAAAAATGGAAGATGGCTGCCCTCCACTAGGTCCACAAGCAGTGATATATGCTCACTATTCTGATCTTTTCTCTGCACCAGTATAGAGACTTAAAATGAAATTTTGCAGACCTGTAGTAGACTATAAGAGCTACCCAACAAGCTTCAAATCATCGCAAATGGATATTCTAGCTAGGAGAACAACCCTTTGTAAAACATGCTACTTGTTTGCAACACTCTCTGCCTATGTGCAGAGATATACCTTCACAAAGTTGGCAATTTCTCACAACTCACTCAACCAAATAACTTGAAACTTTGGCAAAGTTCACGGCACAATAAAAGAACCAAATGAAGCTTGAAATCAGTGAAAATGAGTACAATGAGAGAGCAAACAATGCTCTGCAATCTGGTACAATCAGATTTGGAAAAGCCTAACTACACCTCTAGATAGAGCGGAGCAAAATCATGAGAAAATGAGGTAAGCAAGCAAGGGGGCTACTTTCTAGAGTTTATGACTTCACTAAACTAAGTGGGAAACTCGTGGAATGCATACAACTCAAGAAACAAAGGCTAGCTAACCACCCACCAATCAATTTAGCTAAGTGGGAAACTCATGGAATACTAGCTAACCACCCACCAATCAATTTAGGTGCACTTTTTGGTGGTTGATTTGATAAGATTTGAATTTGATTGAGTTTGGTGGAGCTTCTAACTTTATTCCACGACTTTGGGTCCTCCTTTTTTATTGGTCCACTTGCAAAACTCGTGGTTGAGCCTTTTTGCATGATTGAGACTTGATTTTCAACACTCCCCCTCAAGTCTCAATGCCTAGGTCCTTCATTCCAATGCATGCCTTGAAGTGTTGTAGCTTTACTCCATCCAATGCTTTGGTAAACATATCTGCATATTGGTCCTTTGTATTGACATGCTCCACCTTGACATCCTTTGACATGATCTTCTCTCGAATAAAGTGGTAATGCACTTCTATATGCTTCGACCTTGCATGGAACACCGGATTTTGAGCCAAGCATATGCTACCTATGTTGTCATAAAAAATAGGTACTTGCTTAACTTGCAAATCAAGATCAACAAACAACTTCTTGAGCCACATAAGCTCACATGAGACTTGTGCTAAGCCTCTATACTCAGCTTTGGTCGATGAAAGAGCCACGGTTGGTTGTTTCTTTGACATCCATGAGATGGTCTTCATCCCTTGCATGATAACATATCCACTAGTGCTCCTCTTGTCATCTTTGAAACTTGTCCAATCAGCATCACAATAAGTTTGTGCATTTAATCCATCATCAAATGGATAATATAGACCTTCATTCACTAATCCTTTGAGGTACCTAAGTACCCTTTTGGCTGCAATAAGATGAGGTACTCTTGGTGCTTGCAAAATTTAGATAACACTCCAACTACATGTGCAATATCAGGTCTTGTCATAGTAGCATACAAGAGAGAACCAATTATTTACCTATACATGGTCACATCCTTCACTTCTTCACCTTCATAAGCACTTAGTTTAACATTTACTTCTAATGGATTTGAAATGGCCTTGCAATCACACAAGCCAAACTTCTTCAAAAGATCAAGAATGTATTTCCTTTGCATCAAGTATATACCTTCCTCTTTATATAGTACTTCAATCCCAAGGAAGTACCTTAAAATCCCTAAATATGAGATTTTAAATTCACATCCAAGCTTCCTCTTTATGTCCTTGATGTTGGCTTCATCATCCCCTGTAATGATCAAAGCATCAACATATATACAAATGAAAAAAAAATTCTGCCTTCCTTCTTCACAAAGTGATGGGTGTACATGACTCTAATTGTATCCACATTTTACTAAGTAGTCCACAAGTCTTTGGTTCCAAGCTCTTGGGGCATGCTTGAATCCATAAAGATCCTTCTTTATCCTGCATACATGATGTGGAAACCTCTCATCTTCAAATCCTTGGGGTTGGTCCGTGAACTACCTCTTCAAGATCTCCATTTAGGAAAGCATTCTTCACATCCAACTGGTACATCTTGCAACCTTTTGATGTTGAAATTACAATCAAACTTCTGATGGTGGATATCTTAGCTACTGGGCTGAATGTTTCCTCAAAGTCTATGCCATAGGTTTGAGCAAAACCTTTGGCAACCAGCCTTGCTTTGTACCTAGAGATGCTCCCATTTGCATGCCTCTTTACCTTGTACATCCATTTGTTGTCAATGACTTTCATGTCCTTTTTTCTTGGCACCAATGACCAAGTATCATATTCTTCCAGTGATTTGACTTCCTCCTACATGGCTTCAATCCATTCCCTATACTTATTTGCTTCTTCAAAAAAGTTAGGTTCTTCACAAGCTATAACTTGACTCATGTAGGCATAGTGTCTTGCAATGAATGAATCATAAGTAACCTTTGAACAGGGTATTTAACCCTATTGGATGAGCTTAACTCACCATTATGTGGTAGGAATATCCTCCTCCTTGGTTTAGATGCTTTAAATCCTAGAGTTTCTAATTTTTCCATATCTTCATCACTTGTAGATTCCATGTCTACCCATCGATGGTCTTCATCATTTGCCTTTTCCTTTCCTTTGCTACTTCCTTCACTTGAATGAGCTTCATTCCTTGTCCTTCCATGCCAAGCTGATGTAGTACTCTCCTCTCATGGTGTGCTTGAAGTGGTTGGACCACTGTTAGCTCAATAAATGGTTGGTTTTGGTGCACTAACATGCTTCCATTTTTGGAGAATATTTGTTTGGACATAGGTGTTTTGCAATGAGAATAGGTGGCCGGTGATGATAAGATCGACTCAAATGTGGACATAAGGATCAAGAGCAGTAGGGGTGAAGCTATGCATGGTTTTCAGGGGATGGGACAGAAGGGAAGCTTGGAGCATGGCTCATGCTGACATGTTTCCAAACATCTGTAATTTCTTCTTCCATGTTTCTCACGGGAATGGCAGCCAACCCTTTGAGTATTAATCTCGCTGTTGGTGCAATCGGTCAGACAATTGGGTGGACTGACTGGGCAGTTGTTGCAATTGTACCGGGTTTGGCTTCCCTCCTGGCGATTCCACTGTTGCTCTATGTGGTTTGTCCCCCATCTGTCAAAAGCAGTACAGATGCCCCCAAGCTTGCAAAAGAGAAGTTAGAAGCGATGGGGCCCATGACCAAAAACGAGGTTATCATGTCAGTTACACTTCTAGTTACGGTTGGTCTTTGGATTTTCGGAAGCACTATAAAGGTGGATGCCGTCACAGCTGCTATTTTGGGACTTTCTGTCCTTCTGATATCTAGAGTTGTGACATGGAAAGAATGCTTATCAGAATCTGTTGCCTGGGACACATTGACATGGTTTGCAGCTCTTATTGCCATGGCTGGCTATCTTAACAAATACGGTCTCATAGCATGGTTTAGTCAGACAGTAGTGAAGGTTGTCGGAGGCTTATAATGGACTCACAAGTGAAGCCAGGTTTGAAGAGGTTCCAGGCAGGTTTTGTGCGATTGCATCAGTGTGGCCTTCTGGAAAGATGAAAGAGGGAGTTACAGTTTCAAAGCACTTAGGTTATGTCCTCGGCTGCTTGTAGTCATCAGAGGTGGTAATCCAACTATTTACTTATTCAAAGCTTGACATTTGAAAAGGAGCAAGAAGTGGAAGCAGTCAACCAGCAGAAGTTAATGTTGTGGAATGCAATGAGCTATTTCTGAGACTATGCTCAATGGAATCAAATGTCAGTACGGTGAGTGCATGGAGTTCTTTTGCATCAATCTCTTCTCTTGGGACCCAGCAGCTGACGAACATAAAAGATGTGCAAGTTGAGGTAGTGGTGTTGCAGAAGAGAAGGAAGTCAGCAACATTGAATTCTTCTCTAGGCAGAGACAAAAAAAAACGGTTTTTGGAAGGGGGAGGCTGCACTTGCGCATTTTTTGGGTGGTGGAAGATTCAAAGTTAAACCGATATGCAGAGGGAGGCGCATCCTTATCGAGCGGGCAGATCCGTTTTGTTGCAGGTCTGACGAGCGCACCAGAAAAAGGGGACGGGCGGAAGGGGGCTCTCCCGATTTTGGGTATGTTTTTGGGGAGAGGTCATCTCTAGGGGGGTTCTGGCCTGACCTCGCAAGGCAACAAGAAGTGGGAGTTTTTTCTTGAAGAATAGAACACATCAGAGTTTTTTTTTGGGGGCCGACTTTACAGACAGAAGGAGGTGTGTGGTTCTGTGGCTCTGAGAAGCAGCTCTGGGAGGTTGTCTTCATATTTGGGTGGGAGTTTTTATCATACGGGAGTACTTGAGGAAATAAGAAGAGAAGAGGTGGAAGAAATCGGGGGTATTGTTCCCTCCTGATTGCCTAGATCTTCACAACGAGAGAGGAGCTTGGAGAGGCAGTGAGTGCTCTCAGACAGACTGGAGGTGGAGAGCAACGCTGAACACGATGAATAGTGGGGGCAGATGACACCATTTTCACATCACAATGGGCACAAGGGCAAGAGATCCATTGATTCGCTGCTCTCTCGGGTGTTGACATTCCTCGGGAGCATGTTCTTTGTTTCTTCGATGGCAGCAGCTCTAGATAAATGCAACTTCTCTTTATTTCCGCGATCAAGTGCAACACACAACGTGGCCAAAACTACTGGCAGAGGTTTGCGGTGATAACCATCATCTGAAGCTCTTGTTTATTGGAGCATGCCTTCTGTTTTGCAGTCAGTTTGAGCAGTTCATTCAAGCTGGAGGGCGTATCCACTAGGAGCACGAGGTCTTCGACGTGAGTATTCAGTAGCCTTGCTCCATACACAGAGGCAGAATTCAGTGAAGACCACCGCTGGTATGATTCAAGAACTTTTCTCTCTGTCTCGCGCTCGTCGTCTGTGTTTCTGAGTATTGATCACGCCATATCTGTTGCGTTGTTCAACAAGAAGTTGCAAGGGAGAACACGAAGGAAACATATCAATACGTAATACCTTGTATATCGCCAATGTAGAGGAGAGATTATCTTGAAATCTGTGACATCATGGATGATGTGTAGACCTTGTAATATAGCTATGCAATGTCTTTCTTGATCACCGATGTTCCCGTCATTGTCTTCTGTGCTAGTCATGAGGAAGGTATGATGCCAACGATTTTGCCTATGCAACAACTAATTGCCTTTAATGTTGCCATCGTGCTTGTAAAATTATGAATATTGTAAAAAATGCATAGTTGTTAAGGAGATGAACAACTTCAGGATACGAAGACTAGCCCGAAGACTCGAGAGTGACTATAAGCATTTTGGACTTAAGAAAATGAACAAGCCACAATAGCATTAGTAATGTTGTATGTGAATGCCTTTGTTTTTGTGATAGGCTTAGGAGAAGAAGTAAACGCATCCATATCCACTTCGGACAAATATCCTACAATAAAATATTGGCTTGTATACTTATCAGCTTAGTGATGCATTATCACAATGTACGTCAAATGGAATTTGCATTCCAAGTGTGGACTAAAAGGGATGATAATATTCAGGCTTCGCACTTATGGTTGGGACATGTCGTGGTAGTGATAATGCATGCTGCTCATTTGATTTAAGAAAATTATTGTGTATAAAGTGGTACATATCTATTGTGTTGCCCTAAGTTTACCTTTATGGTCAATAGCCTGAGGGTGGGTGAGTTGAGGGAGAAAGTTTATGCCACTTGAGAGTTGCAGTGTAGTCCTATAGGTATGAGGGTGTGTGTGCATGTGTGCAAGAGGAGGGAAGAGACAAGGGGAGAGTGAGAGAATGTGTGCATAAGTGTATGTCTACGAGACTGGGTGAGGGTATGTGAATGAATGAATGAGCAAGTGTACATGTGTGTATGCAAGAATGAATACATGAGAAGGTGAGGACCTAAGCTTGATGATTTGTAATGTACTTAAATTTTCATGCATTTTCTATGTAATGTGGCTCTGGTTCTCTGGTTGTTCAAGAGGAAATACATTTCCTGTGCACTTGTTAAAGTTGGAAGTACTGAAGGATTTGGTCATAGAAGATTTTCAACATTGTGGTACTATGGAATGGTGATGCGAGCAAAAATTACGGGAGTGGCAGATCTGATTTCATTCAGAAGTGATTTGGGGTATCTAGAATATTCTGAAATAATGTTGTAATCTTAAGTTATATGAACGTTACCCTTTCACAGTAAAGGAAACTAGTCCCTGATGGGTATTTCCTTTAGGATCTCATTATGCGCAATGGAGGAAATTCGAACCTGTGCGGAGGTGATTGTTGTAATGAACATGTGAGGTCTGTAAGAATAAGGGCATAAGCTCTCATGTGACTGTTGGGGCTATCCATTTTTTCTTTCAAGTTGTACTCGTTGAAGGTGGCTGGATAGTTGAATTGCTAAGAAGTCTTGAACTGCTATGCAAGTATGGAAATCACATTTTGGTTTCACCTGTGGAATGGGGAGGAAAATAAATGTGTGGATGCATGAGTACATGTGTGTGAAAATTGAGAGTGAAAGGGGGAGAGGAATGTGAGTAAGGAAGCACGAGGGAAAGTGTACAAAAATGGGTGTGCGTGACGAGCATGTGTGAGTACGGACAGAGTGAAGGGGAATCATGAGAAGCATCATTGGAGATTGAATCTTTACATGCATGTGCATTAGAGTGTGTATTCACTTCTTCTCAGCAACCACAATCAAGTGCAAATCAGGGACGCAAAGCGAGAGAAAGTCAGTTTGTACAAGTAAATTGAGCAAACTATCCCTACATATAGGCAAATACTTGCATCTTTTCCTTGGGCTAAAGACCTCATCAACCACTTATCTCCATACTTTGTTGTTGCTCTTTGAACTTCTTCTCGGCTTCATATGCATCGTCAACCTGTAACACATATTTGCTACCATACCAAGGCAGCAACTCATTAAATATTACATCCCTAGATACCTTAAACTCTTTGGTGCAAGGTTTATAGCATCTAAAACCCTTTTGCTCTGTAGAATATCCAAGAAATATACACCTATCCGCCTTCGGGTCTAACTTGTGTCTCAATTCTTGAGGTATGTGAACATAACACACACAACCAAATACTTTGAGATGTGAAAGATTGGGTTTCTTACCACACCAAGCTTCATAATGTGTAACTCCATGTACTCCTGAGGTTGGACACCTATTCATAATGTATATGTTTGTATTTGTTGCATCAGCCCAATAAGAGTTAGGAACATTCATTTCATTTAACAAAGATCTAGCCACTTCTGCTATGTATCTATTCTTCCTTTCTGCCACCCCATTTTATCGAGGTGTATACCTGCAAGTGAATTGCCTTTTGATGCCATGGTCATGTAGAAAATCTGAAAATTCATTTGAAAAATACTATTCCCCTCCATCCGATCTGAGAGTCTTTATATACTTCCCTGTTTCCTTCTCCACTAGGTTTTTGAACCTCTTGAAGTAGTAAAACACCTCTGACTTTGACTTCATGCAATACATCCAAACAAACCTTAAATGATCATCTATAAATGTGAAAAAATATCTATTACCTCCAATGGATGGCTCCCTTGTAGGTCCCCATACATCTGTGTGTATGAGATTCAACACTTCATTGCTCACATGTGCTCCCTTCTTGAATGGCAATCTACTTTGTTTTCCTAATTGACAAGCATGGCACAAATGTTGCATATTCTGAGATGTAAGATTAGGTAGACCACTCATCAAGCCCTTCCTTTGCATGTCCTTCATCCTTTGTAAGTTTATGTGCCCAATTCTTTTATGCCATAAGTCGATTTCTGCAATCTGTTTATTTCCAATTGACAAGTAGACAGTGTGAGGGGTTCATGGCTTTACCTCCATGGTGAAGAGTCTTCCTTGCTTCTTTCCTTTTGCTATGAGCTTGTAGTCCTGCATGGGGTCTTCAACAAAACATCCTTGGTCATTGAACCTCACCTCATAACCTCTTTCAACCATTTCACCTACCAAAACCAAGTTCTTTGTGATAGTTGGCACATGCAACACATCCTTCAACACCTTGGAGCTTTGAGATCCATTCAATGCAATATCTCCCACATGTGTAATCTTGTGCTCAATGTCATCCCCTGTCTCTACATGTCCTTGAGTGATGGGTGAATGTAAATTAAAGAAAACATCTTTATTGCCACTCATATGGTTGCTACAACCACTATCAATGTACCATGTAAAATCTGAATTGACTCTTTCACTTGAACCATACATCATAAGCAAGTTCTCATTTTTTGAATTTGTTGAAGTACTAGCATAATTACCTTGGTTCCTTTTGTATCCTTGATTGCCTCCTCCTTTGGACCAACAATCTCTTGCATAATGGCCCGGTTTTTCACAATTAGCATTCTCCATGGGATGCTTCTCTTCCATGTGACCTTCCTCCTCTTCCTCTACTCCTTCCTCTTCCTCTTGATCCATAGCTTTGGTTGGAGCCTTCTTGGTTGCTTGAGCTTGAGCTTGACCTTCCTCTGCCTCTGCCTTGGGAGTTTTGTCCACCTCTTTTGCCTTTGCCTCTATCTGCATAGAAAATTTGGGCTTGGCTGCCCTTTGATTGTGAACCTCCTTGGTTCATCTCCTCGGTCACCATCAATGTGACAAATTGATCAAATTCTGGTAGGGGATCCCTCACATAAACTGATGTGGCGAATGCTTTCCACCTTTCATCCTCTCTCAAGCCATTGAGAGTGTGTGCAACAAGATCATCATCTTTGATTGGGCTCCTAATTGAGCCTAAAGCATTTGCAAGTTCCTTAACCTTCAAAATGTACTCATTTATGTTAATATTTGGTGATTTCCTAAGATTATTCAGCTCATTCTTGAGCTGAATCTTCCTTTCCTTGGTTGATGAAGAGTACAATCTCTCCAAGGTCTCCCAAACCTTCTTGGATGTGTCCAAGTCTTGTATATGCCCTATCATGCTATTGCTTATGTGTTAATATAGAATGAATATGACTCTCCTATCCCTTTCTATCCATTCATTAAGTGCCTTGACCTACCCTTGAAGTGGTGGATCATGTACATGAAGCATTCGCTCTGTGCCGCTCACTAATCCCCACAATCCTTTGCCCATAAGGTAGTTGCTAACTCTAAATTTCCATGGTTGATAATTGCCTTTCTCTAACTTCTTTATTTGTGCATTATACTCAGCCATACTAAGCTCTAAGATGCTCCTTTGGCTTCTCCTCAAGTGTTTGTATGTTTTAGAAGGTGTGGATATTACCTTTTGATAGCTTCTCCCTTGCTAACCTTCGACTAGTTGAGATCTCGATCGACGTAGCCCCCTTTTGGTGTCTTCTTGCTTTGATGAGTCCTCCTTGTGCTTCCACGAGTTGTCTTGATCCCTTCAAGTCTTCAATATGATGCCACTGATGTCTCCAAGCCTCCAAAATGGCTATGATACCACTGATGGGGATGATTCTAATAGCCCAATGCAAAAATGGAAGATGGCTGCCCTCCACTAGGTCCACAAGCAGTGATATATGCTCACCGTTCTGATCTTTTCTCTGCACCAATACAGAGGCTTAAATTGAAATTTTTACAGACTTGTAGACTATAAGAGCTATACAACAAGCTTTAAATCATCCCAAATGGATTTTCCAGCTGGGAGAACCACCCTCTGCAAAACAGGCTACCTGTTTGCAACACTCTCTGCCTATGTGCAGAGATATACCTTCACAAAGTTGGCAATTTCTCACAACTCACTCAGCCAAATAGCTTGAGAATTTGGCAAAGTTCAGGGCACAATATGAGAGACCAATTGAAGCTTGAAATCAATGAAAATGAGTACAGTGAGAGAGCAAACAATGCTCTGCAATCTGGTACAATCAGATTTGGAAAAGTCTAACTACACCTCTAGATAGAGCGGAGCAAAATCATGAGAAAATGAGGTAAGCAAGCAAGGGGGATGCTTTCTAGAGTTTATGACTTCACTAAACTAAGTGGGAAATTTGTGGAATGCATACAACTCAAGAAACAAAGGCGAGATGATTCTTATATAGACTTTTACTTTTCCTACAATCTAGCTAACCACTCACCAATCAGTTTAGGTGCACTTTTTGGTGGTTGATTTGATGAGATTTGAATTTGATTGAGTTTGATGGAGCTTCTAACTTTATTCCATGACTTTGGGTCCTCCTTTTTTATTGGTCCACCTGCAAAACTCGTGGTTGAGCCTTTTTGCATGATTGAGACTTGATTTTCAGCAAGGGACACAAAGGAGTAGGACAAAAAATCACGCAAGTCCACAAAGGATTCATTATTGAATGCGCAGTATACACGATTCAATGATGGTGGGTCTCTCAACTAACTAAAACTGAAACTCAATCAAATGTACCTCTCAAAAAATTAGAACTTACATAAATGTAACAGACGCAGAGACTAGAGCATAAAACTAGAGAATCAATTAGATTCCAATACCACAATTACAAGACAATTTGCTAATGTAATCCCTAGCTCAAGTTGCAAAGAGATAAGGAGAACAACAACAAGGAAGAGAGCAACAAACTAGAGATGATGAAGAAGAGAACAAGACAAGGAAGGTGCATTGCAACATGAGGATGTTACAATAGGCAATTGGATGAAAGTTATTAAAGGAGCACTAAATTGTGCCCTCTAACTAGACTTGAATAGGATTTCATAAATATTCTTTTGATTATAGGATCACCTATGCAAGGGAATTAATACAAGAATATATAATTGTTACAAGAAGTCCCATAACTTGGGTCTGATATCATTGTTGCACTGGTTCGCAAACTATAATTTCTAGTACTTATATTAGGCGGGGTGCATTCAGTATGAACTGCTTTTTGTGGTGCTTTTGTAGTTGAACCCAAAAAAAATTGTCAGCCCAAAAACCCTATTCTCACATTTCATGTGTGCATGTTTGAGGCGTCTTTTTGTGAGTGTTCTTGGCTTGAGCAAGAGATCTTGAAGGGGGAAGCTTCCTCTTATGCCTTCTTGCTACATAGGCTATAGTAGACCTACCTTTTGCCTCTTCAATTGTTGCAAAGCTAAGAAGAGCAAAAGGCAGAGAAAAAGATGGGCCCCAAAATTTCTCCGAATTGGACACTTAATTTTTGTATCATAGCCATTGTGTAACATATTTTTCGATGTAAGTGCACTAGAGGAGTCCTCTAGATGCATACCCATGGAGATTAGTAGCTTACCCTTGTAAATTAGTAGGAAATTAACCTTTTATTTAATAAAGTGCCGGTCTCTTGTGTGAAAGGACCAATTTTAGGACACATATATATAAGTCAATTTGTGACTCTTTGTAAAGACTTTTGGCCATTGTAAGAATCAAGAGCACAGAATTTCAAATTTGTGTCTTCTCCTCTCTGTATCATCTTCTTTGTGAGCTTGTATGCATGTGTGATGATTGGAAATAGTGTTTGGAAGTGTTGTCTATCCATGAAAGCGTTTGTTTGCTATTGTTAAGGTGTGTGTGAAATGTAGGAAGTGTTGAAGTGTAGGAAGGTCATTCCCGTGACTCAATATTTTGCTCATAACTTAAAGCAGAAGTGTCAGAATTAAAGAAAAGACCACCATTGGATGCGTCTTCTCGAGAGCTTCGAAATGAACCTACTATTCACTATATTCGGAGTTTGGAGCTGAGAGAAAAGCTCGATTTACTGTTGGTTGCTGCTCCAAGTATCGTGGCATCTCCACAGATTCTTGACACTTATTTGGATTTGACTTCTATGTATTTTCACTTTTTGAGATCTCATTTGCATTGATCATCATTTGAATGCACGTCTTCATACACTCGACTAGGTTATGATACTCTTCGGATTGATAAATAAAGCGTAAATCCCCACTATATGCACTTGAGGGGGATTGAGGTATAGTCTCTTTCTCCACAAGTCCCTAAGTTGGTTCTTAGGTACACATGTTTTTGGTGCCGTTGCCGGGGAATGTCGATATCAAACCGAGGCATTCGTATGATGGTAAGTAGCTCTTAGCATTGAAGCAAGTAGAGGAGTTGAGAATTTCTCTTCTTTGGTAAGTCACACTCAACCGCACTTACTACTTCTCGCTCTTGGAGTGTGTGTAGTGAGTTGATAGTCTAGGGAAGTGAGTGGAGTGAGTAGAGTAGGAGGAAGAAGGGAGTAGGTTAGGAAGGTAGAGTAGCATTCAACCTTTGTTCTTGTTAGTCTTTTTTAGTTAGGAAAAAAATCTCAAAAGTTTAAAAACCAAAAAATTATCTTCTACAAGTCACTTGTCTCCAAGCAAGTATCGTGAGCATCGGAGAGCGAATATCGCGATCGAGGAGCAGGGATATTGAGCTGCGCAGATCAAGAAGGGGTTGCAGAGGAGTTGGAGAGTAGCTTCGAAGGTAATCATACCCATCCTTTACTCATAAAATCTGGTGGAATCAAGCAACACAGTCAAATAGCCTGCGGCAAGTATCGTGAGAGAGTATTTAAGGGGTGAGGAAGTTCTTTTTGTGATTCAGGCATTAGGAAGAGGGTAGAGAGGCTCTAGGATCATTTGTGTTCAATTGAAATCTAAATGCACTTGCTAAAAATTGAAAAAATGCCAAGTATCGTGTTCTCCTGCGGTTGAGTATTGCGATATCTGGATATCGTGAACTCCTATGGTCGAGTATCATGATACTTAGACTTGTCACATATCGAGTATCGTGGAGGAAGTTCTCGCGATACTTGTGTGATATCGAGTATCGTTGAGTAATCCTCACGATACTAGTCACATATCATATATCGTGAAGGTTTCTTCTACGATACCTGACGGACATCGTGTATCGTTGAATTTTTCACGATATCTGGTGGATATCGAGTATCGTCGAAGAAGTTCTTGCGATACTTGTCACATATCGAGTATCGTGGAGCACTGAAATGATATTTGGCTAGTACCGGATATCTTGGGATTCCTCTTCATTGAGTATCGAGTATCGTGAAATTCCTAGTATCGAGTATCGTTGATTTTTCGCGATACAAGACCAATATCGTGTATCGTGGCTTTCTCAGGTGTCAAGTATCGTGTATCGTGCTCTAGCTTAATATCGAGTATCATGATTTTTTCATCGAGCCGAGTATCATGTATTGTGGGATTGCTTCTTTACGATACCTATCTAATATCGAGTATCGTGAGGGTCTTTTCGCGATACTTGCCCGATATCGAGTATCATGGTAATGTCCAGCCGGTCAAGTATCGAGTATCGTGACTTTTTCCAGTGAATCAAATATCGATTATCGTGGAATTCAGAGGACGATATTCCTGAAGTATCGAGTATCGTGAGTTTGTCAAGATTCAGGAGAATTCAAAATATTTTAGTGAGAACCCCCAATTCAGCCAAATATTTCAGACAACTCAGAAACCCAGCCAAGAACATTGGAGCAAGGGGTTCGTAACAACTCGATTAGAGCTTTCAAGTGAATGAACCTAAGATCCGGAAGAACCCTAGGGAGTCGAAGAAGTGTAATTTCTTCTATAGGAAGTGTAGCCAAACCAAGTAGTCGTTCACATTACTCTGAAACCTCGAGTGAGTCAGAGGAAGAAATTCTCATGGCTTCAAAGGATATGCAGAATTCTGTACCAATAATTGGCATGATGTCAATTATTGAGGGTGAATATCGAACATCTTTAGAATATGTGAACACCAACCAACACGGGGTTACCTATCTACCTAGATGGGCTAAACAGATCAGTGTCTAGGCTGAAGAAAGCTACAAACGCTTACATAGTACCTAGGCCAATAGTTAAATATGCAGGAGGATTTTACATGGACAAAAGGGATATTCAGTATGTAGTCACGGAACATCCTGAAAACATCAACGAACAAGGGGAATAAGTCAATAAACACAACCTTAATGAATAAGGACATGAAGAACAGGTGTCTACACCTAGAGGGAAATCCATTGTGATTAGGGTTTGGAGAGGAGACCTAATCCCCCAAGATGATTCCCTAATGGATGTTTATTTGATCAACGGGATGGAGCATCTTCTAAGAACACACTCTTCTTTGTGGGAAGAAGCCCCCAACCCAACCACCATCTATGAATTGAAAGATCCTGAATTCCCCACTATTATCACGTATCTGGACAAGAATCAGAGGAGGTATTGGCATTTAACGGAGTTAGAAAGAGCAGGGTTGAACTATCACAACAGACCAGTGTTCCCTCCTAGGGATCAAGCCACCACTTCACAAAACCCCCAAGGAACTTATCAAGAATTCATATCAGCATTCGAGACAGACACAACAAATGCATATTCCAGTCAGACCACATGTGCAGTTCGCTACACCAGGCAATAATCCTAACTATCAGCCTCAGCCACTAGTTGAACCAAGGAATAGAATTCCTGTCCCTAATAGACCACCAGTAGTAAGAGGACCGGGTATACTGATAGGAAGACAAGACTTCCCCATAATGCCTAGACCACTTGAACCAGGAAGAAGATTAAGGCCAATCCAAGTAGCCAAATGCATGAGAAACCACTATGATGGCTCCAGTGAACCTTACAATCACATAGCTGAATTCAAGCAAGTAATCAGAGCCGAACGAGTGGAAGATTTCTTGATCCAATATGAATCTTTTGGACTAACCCTTACAGACATGGCATTAGCATGGTTCCAACCATTAGACTCTAATAACTTTCAAAACATGGAACATGTCTATCAACAATTAATTGAAGAATTCACCAAGTCTGGAATAAAAAACAACTCTTCCTCATTGATCCACAGTTTTAAGCAAGCTCCTACGGAATCGGTAAGATTGGCAGCGAGAAGATTTAAGCAATATGTGGACAGATGCCCTATTGAAGAGAGACTTACGCAAAACAAAATGGTGTCATTATTTTTGGAAGGATTAGTGAGTGGATCATTAAGATCACTTGTATATGTGAAAAGAGTTCAAAATTTGCAAGAATGTATGAAAGAATGTATTGATCTAGAGGAAAATATAGCAGAATACTTGAAAATACCTCAAGGAAGTGTGAAAAGTGAGAAGACTCCACCAGTAGCACATCAAACTCTAGGAACAATGTAGAGGAAATAGCCGACTTAGTGGCAAAGAAACTGAATGTTCAAGGGCCGAGGAACTACCCCAACAATCCTATGAGAGTACCCATGCTTAGAAGATGTGTGCATTGTGGAGGTGATCATCCTTCTCAATTGTGCACTAGGGGAGTAGTCCCACCACCTGCGTATGCTTACAATAGACCACCCACCCCGGGCCCTATGCATTATTGTAGCATAGAACAAAAGTACACAAATCACAGCACAGAAAATTTTCCTTACAGTCGGCAATCAAGACTAGTACAACCGCCAGTGAGACCTTATGGATACCCTTAGAGAGATCAAGGAGGAGAAGCTTTTAGATATCCCACATACCAGCAGCAGGGACCAGCACCACGACCTTATGCTTACCAAGGGTACACTCAACCACAACCAGTGTTAGGTCAAAAACCACCCCAACCTCAGAATGTTGTCCCAGTGAAAATAGTTTGACAGGAAGAGAACCCTGAGAGAGCAATAGTCCCCGCCATGCCTGTGGTTAGTAATGAACCATATGACCCATCTTATGACCATAGTCAAGGAAATTATTCTGCATATGAGGGCACTATAATTGAATACGGACAATTGTACGAGCCATATGCCTATGGTATGGAAGGACCGGATAGTTCTTACGGATATGAGCAAGATTATGTGTCATTAATGTACACGGCTCCCAGAGCACCCCTACCCTCCCGACCAATGAATAGACTACCTGCACCTAGAGGACCCTGTTATAGATGCGGAGGTGATCATTTTATCAGAGAATGTACATTGCCAAACCCACCACCACCACAGCGAGTTTGGGAAGGATATTATAGTGATTGTGCTAAAGAACACCTTTTTAGAGATTGCCCCAAGAACCCCAACAAAGTTAACCCGAACGTACAGATCAACGTGATAGAAGTGATAGAGTCGTCAAGGAGTGATGAGGAATACACTGTGCTATTGAAAGCAATAACAAGAGCTAAAGCTAGAGAGATCCCAGACAAAATCGGAAAGAATGATCAAGGCAATAGAGAATTAAATATACCCACACCTCAAATAGTTGAAGACTCGAAAGAGCGTGAGAAAAGTATTACAAGTAAATGAACACAGAGATGGAAGAATCGTAGAGACAGGATGAAGGAAAAGAAATTACAACAAAAGAAGGAGAATGAAAAGAATGAACAAGGTCAAGAAGAAAAACAGAAACTTGAAGGAGAAAATCAGAAGGGAAAGTGTAAAAAAGAAGAGACAGGATCAGTTTTAGCAGACCCCATGCCAAAAGAGTTAGCCATGTGGATTCAGGCGTACCGGGCATGAATAAGAGCAGGACCAACCGTTGAACAACATGAAAAATAATATCCTAGAGGTGACTTAGAGAAAGAAAGGTTGGAGATATGTAGAAAATTAATTGTAGCTCAACAGACCCTAGAAACACCGGTTCTTCGACTACCCAATTCACGAATTCCTGAAAAAGAATTCCAAGAGTACGTCATCCCTAATGATCCCGAGAAAGGAAAGGAAGGCGAGGCCTACTATGGAAATTACTGCAAGGATAAAAGAGAAGGATCCGTAGTCCCCAAAGTAGATGGGGAGTGGCCTAAAGACTTATGGGCAAGAGTCCAAGAAGATAGATGGAAGAGAGCGGAAGGAATGGAATCACCCTTTGAGGAGTTAGAAGCAGAAGGTGTATTGGAAGCCTCAATACTTGAGCTGAATTCAAAAAGATTATTACAACTTGACAAGAGCGCCAAAGATGATGACAGTATGAAGGCTTTGCCAAATTACACAAAGGAATACGAACATAATTTTGAATTATGCTGCATTCCCTCAATAAGAAGAAAAGAGCAGAACCCATCAATCCAAACATCAGACATTATACAACATCTTAGAAAGGTAAAAATCCATGTAACTCTGACATTGGAAGAACTTTTGAAGATAAAACCACATTTGAAGGAGAAGCTAACCAGTCAATTGGAGACCAAGTCAAATGAGAAGGAGATGCTTGATGAAGTGAGCATAGTCAAAATCCCAATCGATAAGGTTGGAGATTTCAGTGAGGGAGATGAGGGGAACACATGCCTTCCAATCACTTATAGGGGTTACACCACTAAAGCCATCTTAGACTCTGGAGCAGGAGTAGGGATTGCGACTAAGGAAATATGGGAGAAATGAGGAAAACCAGTTTTAAGACCAACACGCATGAAGATACAAATGGCAGACGGACACACTGAATGGCCTCTGGGATTATTGGAAAAAGTAACCTTTACCACCTGCGGAGTTGAATCCAAGCACACCTTAGCAATCTGTCTATTTGAAAAGGCTAGCAATTATGAGATGATACTTGGAAGACCTTTCATGAGATAGCTTAAGGTATTGCAAGATTGGGGAAAAGACGCAGTATACCTACAGCATGAAGGAACCACGACAAGAATAAATCTCCATACATATATGTTTCAAGATGTGCCCCCTTGCAATGGAATCCGATTCATAAGGAGGAGGACGATCAATCGATTCACAGTATAGGTTCAAGTGACCAATCATGGATGAACAAAGACACCTATGGATATGCCGGACAACAAAAAAGGAAGAGGAAAGAAAGAAAGCATGCAGCAAAGGCAGGGAATTGCTAGGTCTATACAAGATCCAGCTTACATGCCTCAGATATTCCTAGATGAAGAATTTGAACCTCATGGTTGGATGGAGATTTTAGTCTCTCTTGATGTGTGTGTAAATGAAGAAGTGATAACCATGGATGAATGCATTGACGAGGAAGGATATGACATAAGCCTATACGTGGTTGTTCTTCAAGAAGCCGAATAAGGAGAAGTAATTGAAAAAGAATGGAAGGAGGATTATGAGAGCATTGAAATGGAGCAGGAATAAATTGAGTCAGGAAGTGACAATGAAAGAATAAGTGTCATAACTGTGAGTTAAATCAAGAAATGACAGAAGAAGAAGAGCATGGACTAGGTAAAGAAAAAGAAGATGGAGAAAATAAGCCTCAAGATCAATTCGAAGTGCCTGCCCACTTCAAAAAATATGAAGTAGAAGAGAGGAAAATTGCTATCCACATGACAAAACGAGAAGCACAATCAAGAATAGCATACGACAACAAGGAACAGACCAAGAAAATAATAGTAACTTTGGAGGAAGGAGAAGTGCGATGTACCTTTATAGGACAGGATGTCTCAATGGAAGAAGAACAAGAGTTAATACAACTCATAAGAGAATATAGGGATGTCTTTGCTTGGACATATAAGGATTTAAAAGGATTAGATCCTTCTATTTGTGCCCATAGAATCCCTATGACATCAGAAGCCAAACCTTCCAAACAAAGACCATACACTTATAACAACATTTACTCAGAAAAAATTAAGGAAGAGATAGATAAGTTGTTAGATGCTAGGTTCATTTATGAGATCAAACACACATAATGGGTATCGCCTTTGGTGGTTGTTGAGCCTCTTAGTCCAAGGGAAAGTGCCTATACCCAATGATATTTTGCCCAAACTTTGTAATGCGAGGTCAGCTTTTGGTTTCCCTAAGTCCACAATTTCACTCCAAAGTGTTGATGGAGGATACGGGAAAATACATGCACCAATGGATATCCAACTTCTAGCGTTTATCTCTCACGACCTCCCTCTCTCCTTACTCACACCGTTCACATCCACTTAGTCCCTCGCTCTCTCTTTCACTTGCTCTTCTTTTCTCTCTCACTCACACTTCTCTTACACCCAAACACACACATGCACTTACACACCCTTTTCTTTTCAAAAAATTGTAAATGTGAACTTACTATTTTGAAAACAATAAGAAAAAATATGTTTAACGTTCAACAAGCTGACGAGATTATAATTATATCATCATCAATGAGTTTCTCTCAGGATTCTCTACTTCCTTGCATCAGTGTACAGTGATTCCATAGTGAGTCCATCATAGATGCAAAAGTTTTTGGAAATGGGTCTTCCAACTGCCATCATGTCAGCACCAAATCAAAGAGATCTTGCAAAACATTGTTGTGCATATGCTATTTTTCCTAAATTCATAAAGTGGCAAGATGATGATGAATGTTGGACAATGAATTTATCACAGTTCAACGCAATTCTGCTCGTGATCATTGGCATTCTCAATGTACTGGGCAATGACTCTATGAGAGGTTCAGAGATTTTGCGTAAATGGAACTTCTAAATATAATCATATCACGCATAACACGTAAAAGAATCCATTCGAGAAAACATCCAACATATGGAACCATCATATTGTCTTCAATGCATTTCTGCACACATTCTCTCCGTTTCCAAATTACTGTACAATGCGTCCTTCATGGCTTCAGAAATTTTGCGCACATGGTCTTGCACTAGAATCAGGTCATCCGCTATGCAAACATATCTGCTCAAACAACATGTATCATAAGGAATTTTTTCTCAAAGCTGTGGAGCGTCAAGTCTATTGATGAGCAGTTTTAGATTACTGCACAATGATTCCATCATGGGACTCAAAATGATTGCAGATACGAGGTTTCAAAGCGACATAATTTCAACCACAACAGTCATATATAAATCTATGCAAATAATGACATACTTTTATATTTTACTCTTCAAAGTCGTAAATCTTTTCGCGCAGATTTATGATGCATGCAAACTTCTCTTTTATCACCATATAAGAAATGAACATAACATTTCCAACGCTTTTCGGGTCATCCAGATCCATTACATGCTTTCATAATTCATGAACAACGATTCTGTCGCAGGCTCGAAAGTTTCGCGCAAATGAAGCTTTACCCAAAACATGAAGCCAAAAGCACTCAAAACCATTGTGCAGATGGACCTTGTGTCATTGTGGCTTACCTCCTTAGAGTACCCTCAATCATTCGAAGCTTCCACTGTCAACAGAAATGAGCGGTCCGCCATTATAGAGGTGGACATATCATTCCCACCAGATTAACGCGATTGGAATTCCCCTTCTATTCATAGTTCCCCGTCCTTCTCCCACTCTATTACTACCGCCAAGATGGCTTCCTACTCTGTCGAGGAGCCCCCAATTGAACGGATTGCTTTCATGAACCTCCTCTAACACTTAGCAGACCAATGATGCCTCCCAAAACCTCGCTCGACACACTTTCCCCCCACTCGCTGCCTGCAGAAAAACTCAGCAGGCCCCCTTTTTCAGCTCGTATCCCCTATTCTCCTCCGCTCTCTTTTTCCCTGTCTCCTGCACAGACACCACAAAAAAAAAACGAAAAAATAGAGAGAGATCCGCCTAAGAAGAACAAAACAACGAAGAAGAGAGCCCCCCCCCTAAAAGACAGCAGCGGGCCTAAAAAACCCAAAAAAATTGGAGAGAAAGAGCTTCCCCCCTCCCCTGCATATATGCTTCCTCCTCCCGTTTTCTGGTGAAGAAGTCCCGAGAGAGAGCTACCCTCCCCCCAAAAATCCCTTCCGATCCCTTTCTGGCAGCCCGCTTCGTGCAAAAATAAGGGAGCACGACCCCCTGCATGTTTCTCTTCCTGCAAAACCTAACAGGGGCCAGCAGACCGTAGCTCTCTGCCATGCCATATCCATAAAACCCCTGCATTCTCAAGCATGTGGAGAATAAAACATCTGGCTGCATTAACACTCCCGCGCCTTGCTTGCAAAGGTTGAGTCGGAACAAACCACCAATTGAGTCCAAAGGTGGGCGAACTAATAATAATGATAATGCTTTAAAGCCTTCCATCTCACCATTTGCTATAAAAACATATCCTGAAGTTAGGACCATCCGTGGCACCACCTCTTGACTTTAGAAACCTATTGAAGCCTTCGTGCTTTGCCGAGGAAAGTGCACCACACTTGGCGTACATGTCGATCAAACACTACCATAGAGACATCTCTTCTAAGAGATTTTGCATGTATTTGGGTATGTACATTTCTTCTCTTCTTTCAAGGGTGTGACATCAATGGACTCACATTGCAATAACCTTTTAAGCTGCAATCAAACCATTTGACCAATAGAAATGAGCATCAAAATTGCCATTTATGCCGCTAACATACTCTCCCCTTCTGCTCGCGAAGTCGTCCCCGACAAGCCAATGTGTACCTGCACTCAAGCCATTCAAGTCATCGACAATACATCAATGCACATTCACATACCTCATACTTATTTTATCTCTTTCCACTGGCGTACCTGCAACCACACTAAATCAACATCCATTAGTCATCAAAGATCAGTCACTTCACTTACCAACTTTGTATGTCATTTTGCATCTTCACCTATCATGTCCACCTATCTAGAAACTCATCAAAACATTAGACCGTTTTTCATCAAATCACAATAACAATTACAACCAAAATGGAAAGAGCAAACACACATTAGGAAATCACATCACACATCCTCGTCACACATGCAAGCTCGTCACAACCCATATGCATACAAGCAGAAGACATGTCCGCATTCCCTCTCGTCACTGTTCCGTCTATATGATCAACACGTCACGAATCTCTATTCCACATGCATACTCAACTCACTTTCTACACGTGCCATCAAAAACCATTCCCCACTTCCGTTTTTTATACTCTTCCCATCCACACGATCGTTTTGTTGATTCGTTTTTCTCATTTCTAATCGAGTTCTCTCACCGATTTTTCATTCCCCTTCTACCTAGGGTTTTCTATTCCCACTTATCTTTTTGTATATCTCTCATTTTTTTCTTGCTCGTCGATTAGATCCTATACTAGGTCACCACCACACCTCCCAAATTGATGGACACGTGGAAAAGACCATTCAAGCCTAATACGAGCTCACTCGAACAAGATTGCTCATCGTCAACATGCTTCAGGACATTGCAAGTAGTTGCACAACTTAAGAACCAAAATAAGCACCTCCCAAAAGGTTGCAGATGAACACGGCAACTAGCATGATTGGATTCCTCAAGTCCAAGCTTTCCACAGACACATCGTAGTCGAAACCCTAGTCGAGCCTCAGCTTTGATTCGACATGCCTCATTAGGAGTCCACACATTCCCAGATTCCCACAACACAGACACATATCCCCATCCGAGCTTCATGCTCTCTCACCTCTCTTCTGTCCCCCCTTGAGCGAGGAATTTTTCTCATTCTTTTTTTTTCACATTTTTCTCTCTTTTTTTTTCCACCATTTTTTCACATATTTTACTTACACTGGCCGGCCTACGCTGAAGCTGGATGCGACTCGTGGACTCAACCACCCGATCGAGTTTATTCCACCCATCTGCCAACCCAACGCAACGCGCGACACACAGACAACTAGCCCTATGCGAAACCGACGTCGGTTCGTGGCTTTGACCACCCGGCCAAAGTGGGTCCACCCACCTATCGGCCCACATAGGCGCATAGCCACATGCACACATACATAAACATATATATATTTTTTCCATTTTTTTCATTCCCGCATCTCAAGAATTATGAGACAAAAGAAAGGACCTTTTCCCAACCCAATCAGTCACGACACACACCCACATATCCCCCCATGGACATTCCGATGAGACATATCTCCTCTCTGTTGCTACTCGAGCCAAAATCCAGCCACTAATGCCATGGTCAACCCGTCCTCGCAAAACCCGCACATACTAACCACCTCATCGACCTGGAACCTCAAAAAGTGTCACTTCAGTCCTAAGCGTACAACCAACTCGATCCATCCATCCTCACATCTCTGACTCGTAATCCGCAAAGCAAACCCTAGTCAGAATCAAGCCGTCCTCACCGACATCCATCGCCTCGTCTATTTCTTTTTCATCTCCAACCTCTGCCTCGCAGAGATTCCACCTGACCTGATAAATGACCTCAAAAACTACCATTAGCCGTTGTACCTCTTAGTGCCTCAAGCCTCACCACTAGTTCTCTTAATCCTTGTTTGTTGTGCTCAATATCACTATGATATTGGAACAGGTCAGAGTCAATGCTTCGGAACCGATTCCATATTTGCTCCATTCCTTTATCCTCTCTCAACCTTTTTTCAGATCCAAGGGGAATATTCTCCCTCTTCTCAACTCGAACGGTCAACTTCTCAACTTCCTCTCTAATCGATCTTTCCTCCCAAATCCTACTCATATTTTCTACATCCAAATCATCTAGCTTCTTCGACAATTCATTCTTTGTTCTTTCTAACTCCGTTCCGAATGCATCCAACCTATCCAACACCGCTTCTAGCTCTTCCTCCATTTTCCCCGCTCTCGGGTCCTCCACCTGTCCTCCCGTCTCGTCGTCTTTCCGATTCATCCACCTACTGAGCTTGCTACTCAACCTTGCATTCTCTTTCTCTACCCGTCTCACTTTTTCATCGCTCTCTGCTTGAGCGCTCTTCATCCCTTCTAATTCTAGGTGGAACTCTTCAACTACCTTAGCTACTGGGTCATCATATTTACCCATCATCTCTCGCAATTTCTCAATTTCCTTTTCCATTTGGTTGACTCTTTGTGCCAGGTCATCATCATATTTAGGGGAATCCTCTTCAATTGCAACGCTATGGCAATCGGCTATCATCAATCCGGTTCTTAGGTCTAAGACCACGTTTTCATGCTCAAGGCCTTCCCGCAAGCTCTTGTTCGCTTTCAACCCCTTATTTCTATTCTCCACCTCTTGCAATTGTTCTACACACTTTGTGACAACCTCTCCTAATCTTGCTTGACTTTTCTCCAACTTTTCTACTGTGGTCCTCTCATTGTTGCGTTCCTCGCGAAGACATTCTAACTCACGTTGTAGGCTTGCCAAAGAGCTTTTGTTCTCTTTGGCTTTTGCATCAAAATTCGCAACCGGCAAACTAACATCTTTTGCCACGACCTCCTCAACGAGAACATCCTTTGCACGACACACATGCTCGCATAGCTTCTTGTCTCCGCATTCTACGCATCTAGGGACAAAGTCCAACGGACTTGATACACGAGGGCAAAACTTTGCAATGTGCCTGACTTTCTCACAACACCAACATCGAATGTAGTTCGAGATTGCACCAACCCGATGACATTCATATGCACAACTTTGCATTGAGCGTCCAAACCCGCTTCGACTTCTAAACCATTCGGATTTTATCATCGTGGGGCCGACCTTTTGAAAGTCTCTAACTTGCATTCTTTGCGACATCACTTTACCAAGACTAAAGCAACCAATTCGGGGCTTGGCTGAGCCACACAATTGGGGCACCAAGCGAGCTCGTAGCAATCTCTATGAGATGTGCTAACCCAAATCCTGGCAGACGCACCAAAATGTTGAGCCTCTTAGTCCAAGGGAAAGGTGCCTATACCCAATGATATTTTGCCCAAACTTTCTAATGCTAGGTCAGCTTTTGGTTTCCCTAAGTCCACAATTTCACTCCAAAGTGTTGAAGGATACGGGAAAATACATGCACCAATGGATATCCAACTTCTAGCGTTTATCTCTCACGACCTCCCTCTCTCCTTACTCACACCATTCACATCCACTTAGTCCCTCGCTCTCTCTTTCACTTGCTCTTCTTTTCTCTCTCACTCACTTCTCTTACACCCAAACACACACATGCACTTACACACCCTTTTCTTTTCAAAAAATTGTATGTGAACTTACTATTTTGAAAACAATAAGAAAAAATATGTTTAACGTTCAACAAGCTGACGAGATTATAATTATATCATCATCAATGAGTTTCTCTCAGGATTCTCTACTTCCTTGCATCAGTGTACAGTGATTCCATAGTGAGTCCATCATAGATGCAAAAGTTTTTGGAAATGGGTCTTCCAACTGCCATCGTGTCAGCACCAAATCAAAGAGATCTTGCAAAACATTGTTGTGCATATGCTATTTTTTTCCTAAATTCATAAAGTGGCAAGATGATGATGAATGTTGGACAATGAATTTATCACAGTTCAACGCAATTCTTCTCGTGATCATTGGCATTCTCAATGTACTGGGCAATGAGTCTATGAGAGGTTCGGAGATTTTGCGTAAATGGAACTTCTAAATATAATCATATCACGCATAACACGTAAAAGAATCCATTCGAGAAAACATCCAACATATGGAACCATCATATTGTCTTCAATGCATTTCTGCGCACATTCTCTCCGTTTCCAAATTACTGTACAATGCATCCTTCATGGCTTCAGAAATTTTGCGCACATGGTCTTGCACTAGAATCAGGTCATCCGCTACGCAAACATATCTGCTCAAACAGCATGTATCATAAGGAATTTTTTCTCAAAGTTGTGGAGCATCAAGTCTAGTGATCAGCAGTTTTAGATTACTGCACAATGATTCCATCATGGGACTCAAAATGATTGCAGATACGAGGTTTCAAAGCGACATAATTTCAACCACAACAATCATATATAAATCTATGCAAATAATGACATACTTTTATATTTTACTCTTCAAAATCGTAAATCTTTTCGCGTAGATGTATGATGCATGCAAACTTCTCTTTTATCACCATATAAGAAATGAACATAACATTTCCAACACTTTTCGGGTCATCCAGATCCATTACATGCTTTCATAATTCGTGAACAACGATTCTATCGCAGACTCGAAAGTCTTGCGCAAATGAAGCTTTACCCAAAATGTGAAGCCAAAAGCACTCAAAACCATTGTACAGATGGACCTTGTGTCATTTGGCTTACCTCCTTAGATTACCCTCAATCATTCGAAGCTTCCACTGTCAACAGAAACGAGCGGTCTTCCATTTACAGACGTGGACATATCATTCCCACCAGATTAACGCGACTGGAATTCCGCTTCTATTTAGAGTTCCCCGTCCTTCTCCCACTCTATTACTGCCGCCAAGATGGCTTCCTGCTCTGTCGAGGAGCCCCCAATTGAACGGATTGCTTTCATGAACCTCCTCTAAGACTTAGCAGATCAATGATGCCTCCCAAAACCTCGCTCGACACACTTTCCCCCCACTCGCTACCTGCAGAAAAAACTCAGCAGCCCCCCTTTTTCAGCTCATATCCCCTATTCTCCTCCGCTCTCTTTTTCCCTGTCTCCTGCACAAACACTACAAAAAAAAACAAAAAAATAGAGAGAGATCCACCTAAGAAGAACGGAACAATGAAGAAGAGCCCCCCCCCTAAAAGACAGCAGCGGCCTAAAAAACCCAAAAAGATTGGAGAGAAAGAGCTTCCCCCCTCCCCTGCATATATGCTTCCTCCTCCCGTTTTCTGGTGAAGAAGTCCGAGAGAGAGCTACCCTCCCCCCAAAAATCCCTTCCGGTCCCTTTCTGGAAGCCCCTTCGTGCGAAAATAAGGGAGCACGACCCCCTGCATGTTTCCCTTCCTGCAAAACCTGACAGGGGCCAGCAGATCGTAGCTCTCTGCCATGCCATATCCATAAAACCCCTGCATTCTCAAGCATGTGGAGAATAAAACATCTGGCTGCATTAACACTCCCGCGCATTGCTTGCAAAGGTTGAGTCGGAACAAACCACCAATTGAGTCCAAAGGTGGGCGAACTAATAATAATGATAATGCTTTAAAGCCTTCCATCTCACCATTTGCTATAAAAACATATCCTGAAGTTAGGACCATCCGTGGCACCACCTCTTGACTTTAGAAACCTATTGAAGCCTTCGTGCTTTGCCGAGGAAAGTGCACCACACTTGGCGTACATGTCGATCAAACACTAGAGACATCTCTTCTATGAGATTTTTCATGTATTTGGGTATGTACATTTATGCTCTTCTTTCAAGGGTGTGACATCAATGGACTCACATTGCAATAACCTTTTAAGCTTCAATCAAACCATTTGACCAATAGAAATGAGCATCAAAATTGCCATTTATGCGGCTAACAGTGGTCGTGCCGAAAAAGAATGACAAGTTAAGGCTATGCATTAATTTGAAAAAAGTAAATGCCGCCACCATAAGGGATAGTTACCCATTACCCATCACTGATCATCTTTTGGAAAGAATGGCAGGGAAGGAAGTTTATTGTTTTTTAGATGGCTTTTCAAGGTATAATTAGGTAGCGATTGCTCCTGAGGACCAACATAAGACAGGCTTTGCAACTGAATGGGGAGTGTATGCCTTTAGGGTTATGCCTTTTGGTCTAACCAATGCCCTAGCTACTTTCCAAAGATTGATGTGCCATGTATTCAAGGAATTCTTGAGGAAGAGCATGGAGGTATACGTGGATGATTTATGCACCTATTCAACTATACGATCAGAACATATCCCAGAAGTAGGAAAGATTTTTGCAAAATGTTGACAATATAGAGTTTGCCTCAATCCACAAAAGTGCGTCTTCATGGTTCGACAAGGGAAGATATTAGGACACATTGTCTCTAAAAATGGGATTTCCGTAGATGAAGACAAAATCAAAGTGATTCTGGATTTGCCAAGACCAAAGGCTGTTAAAGAAGTGCAAGCATTTATGGGACATTGCGGATACTACCGTAGATTTATACACATGTATGCCATAATTGATAGACCCCTTTATGCATTACTATCTCAGTTTATTTGGACTAAAGAATGTGAAAAGGCATTTGACGAATTGAAGATTCGTTTGAGTTCAGCTCCAATCCTTAGAGTTCCTGATTGGAACAAGCCATTTCACATTCACATAGATGCTTCCAAGTTTGCTATTGGATGTATCTTAGCTCAGCCAACGGATACAGGGAAGTTAGACCACCCTATAGCCTATGCCAGTAGACAATTGAACCAAGCAGGTGCAAGCGAATGGTAGAACTGGCCATTTCATCTAACTCATCCCAATCATCTTCATCCATGTCAGCAGGCTTCTTTGAAATTCCATTTACTGGCTTCCATTGCCTCCTTTGAATCAACACATCTTTAATCTGACTCTTCCATAGAACAGAGTTTGTGCCATCAAATTTTCGGATCTCAAAATGGTCTTTTCCCTCCACGTTATAGCTCCTCCTCAGAACACTAGCACTAGACCGTGATCCACCATGTGTGCCTAAGTCCTCTGATGCCATGATGGTAGAGAACTAAATGGAATGATAATGGAGGTAGAAGAGTCTGAACACCAACGAATAAGTGTATCAAGGAGTAGTCGACCACTGTATAGTTGACAAAACCAAAAATCTGGAAAAAATTTGCTAGAGGATCCTCTACAAAATGAGTGTATGACCAGTGTCAAAATATCATAAAACTGCAAGTACTGACATGTTTGCCTTCATAGTGAATCACTGACTCTACTGCATATGATCAGTTACCCAATAGAAGCAAAGTAGGCTTATCGAGCACCTATGAATAGCTATCATACATCTCCTACGGCGAGGTTGGGTAAGTCTTCCACCTGCATCATCGAAGAGATCTCGACATCTCGGTGTCTCCCAGTTAAGAAAACCTCACCACGACCCTCTTTATCAAACGTGAAAGGATTTATGCAAAGAACGTAACCGCTATATCAATGACCACATGGATGTACATAAGTGGTATCCATAGAAGAGTACATAATGTGTATGTGCTCAATATATGCAGTAAAATGACACTAAAAGATTGAATGCACAGCCCAAAAACTAACCAATAACACCTGCAAGTGTCTGTCAACTCTGATGTTTTTGGCTCAAAAAACTTGCATAAATTTGCAACGGCTGCTCCCACCAAAACTGAAATCTTTCAAGAAACCTATAGTTTTGCAAGTGTGGCTGAAAACACAGCCCCAAAGGTTGATATAATGTTGGAGAAGTACAAAGAACACTCTTGGTGATGTTCTTGGACTTGTGTGAAGAGAACTATGTGCAGAAGTACTCCAAAACGGCTCCAAAAGACACCCCAAAAATGCTTCAAAAATAGGATTTGAAAGCAAAGAATGAAGCTTTGAGGGACCAAAACATGTTCAAGGTAATGTCAACTTTAGTCTTTCTCCTTCTTCAGACACCAAAAGAGTGTAGCGTAGTGGCAAGAGATTGCCACGGTTAAGCGACCTCCGGGGGGAACAGTACTGGGATGGGTGACCTCCCAAGAAGTATCGGGAACCTCTATATTCCTTGATCATTGAGGTCCTCCCTCACGTGCAGTCGACGATGCGAACGGTGACTCAGATGACAAGGTATGCCAAGGTCTATGCCTTTGTCGCTGCCTTAGTCGTAAGCTTTGGAGAAAGCCGGGGGGGTGATTGCTTCGCTCACAAAAAAGGAAAAAAGTTTTTACGTCAAACTGCTCTAATATCAATGAAGTATTTTGATGGCGATGCACCACAGTGCGCTCTCCTTCTCGCAATCTCCAGGCCGATATCCTCGGAGAAGAAAACCGAGCTCCTAAGGCCGCACACGGTACTTTGCACAGAGACTACATAATACATAGAACAACACAGTACAGGGAGCACGAAGATAGACTTCTTAGGTCTTACAAATGCGGTCGAACTTACAATTTGTGATTGACCAGGCCACTATATGTTTTATTAAAGAACATATATAAAGAAGTGTCCAATGGCCATTTGGCCTTTCACATGGACACAAACGGTAACACTCATTTTCTCAGCTTCATACATTGCATGCTGCTTTTGCAATTTTGCCACTTCATCTTCGAGTACTGCTACAGATATGGTCAAGTCCTATACCTTGCCTTTTAGCAAGGCATTATCTTCCTGCACATGACGACACTCTTCTATCTTTTCTGCCAATGCTGCTGTCCTCTGAACAAGTTCTTTTTGCATTGCTATATTGTTGGCAGAAAGTTCTTCACTTAGTTTTTGAAAACGATTTTTGGCCTCATATAGTTCTATTTTTTCCTTTTCCTCGTCCATCAAAATGTTTTGTGCTGTCATGGCAATGTCTATCATGGTTCTGATGACAGGTTTTAGTTGATTCACATCGACATTTAGCCAAGTTCTTGGGATAACTGGTTCTTCTCTTGTTTGTACATCTTTACCTTGTGCCACATGTAATGTGTCTTGATGCATTTGCATTATGTGGAGTTGAATCTGTGGTTCGCCTTCCTCAACGGGGTTGGTGGAGTCTTCCATTGTTGGTTCTTCAGAAGGCCGCTTATGAGAGTCATTTACCACATCCAACAGTGAGGGTTCAGCCACAACCTGTATAGGTAACACAGGCTCTTCTTTATCTTGCATTTTGGTGGTGTCTACTTCCATCTTTGGATGTGTAATTCTTCTTTGTTTGGGGGGTGAAGCTTCCTTGAGGGATATTTTTGTTTGTTCATTTAGTTGTATTATATGTTCTTCCACTGTCGATGCTTCATGCAAAGGTTTAGACTATGCTCTTTATTTTTTTTCCTTTTTAGTTGATTGTTGGACTTGGTTAAGTTCCTCCCAGTCTTCTCCTATGTGTTCATCAATTTTTATATATGTATTAAGCGTGTCATGCTCATGTGATGACTCAGTCTCTGAGTTCAAACCATCAAGTCCCAATTCTCTATATCTATCTGGGTGAGATGCAATTCTTTCTCCTTGTGTTGATCTTTGTGTTCCCGCTTGATGGTATTGGTGTCCCTGTACTGTAAGGTTGATCTATCCTCTCATGTGGACATGTGCGGCTTCTAATGCTATAGAGAGGTTCTTTTAGTGATAGCGGGAGTTGTAGCGATCGGTACCTTAGGAAGCTCATGTGTTTGTTTGGATTGTGTTGTTTGCGATGCCTTAGCTACATGAGCTCATTTTGCACCCCTCATGGTCGGTTTGGAGCTTGTACCAGCTTCCTCTACTAAGGTTACCCCCTTCCTCTTCTTTGGCACTGTAACCGCGCATACCTTGTCATTTTAGCTGTCGAGATCATAGGCCATAAACAGTCCTTCATGTTCAATGCTTGATAGATGAGTAGTGTCAGGGCTGAACTGCCATTTAAAAACTTTTTGCGGCCCAACTACTTTTTGGCTTCAAAGATTCTCTCTTGAATGTAGGGTGTGATATTAACTTGATTCCCAATTTGCTTGACAGCATGAGATAACAATTGTACTATGACTTTCTGAGGAGCCATGTATCTATTCTTACTTGGAAAACAAAAGTGTTGATGCACCAATCTGACTTCCTCTTCAATGCCTATTCTATTGGTGTCAAAGATAGTTCTTTTCTTTGCCTCATGGCATTCATCCTTGAGATCTGTAAGGCCATCCACTTTCCTGCCTAATGCTACCTTGATGAGCTCATGTGTGAATCGAATAATTTGATATTCCCCATTGCGATCCAATACCACAACTTCAGGGACCGAGGGTTTATCAAGGGCTGGATGTAAGGTATTCATTACTTGTGTGCATTGTTGAAAGTCCGGTTTGTAAATTGGGAGCTTTAAGTAAGCCTCAATTCCAGCTTGACTCCATACATTCACTACTCCGGGCATCTCATGCAAGATTCTGAAATCTTGGGTCATCACTGGGAATTGATGTTCTCGGTCCGTGATCCTTATAGTTACAAGAAACAAGTGCTCACTTGCTGGGCTATCATCTCTGAACCAATGTCCCCTTGCCTTAACAGCAGATTCCAAGGGAAACTCCAATACTTCCACTTCATATGTAGCTTCAGAATCAGTTGATGCGTTCTTTGTAGCTTCAGAACTTGAGGAAGCCATCTATTTTGGAAGTATTCAATGATTAGTATCAAATATTAAGTAAGTTGTAGTAGTGTGTTGATCGTTTGCTCCGTGTGTCACATCCCCAACATAATACCTATCCTTGGGTTACATTTTTTCTTAAGCTTCAATGAAAACAGAAAACATTAAGGGCATAGCTGAAGCAATTGTTGCTTATTATTTATGGTACATGGTGATCCTATTCCCCAGGTGGGAAATAGGACTCATTATGAGTGCAAGCGGGATGTTCTGCTCGGATCATTAGTGAAGTTATCTCGAACTTTGGTATCCACATGTTCTTAGTTCTGAGGTTTTGAATGTCCTTCAAGAAACTTTTGATGTTTGCTAAAGATATTCGACTTTGTTGCACTTCCACTTGCCATGCGTATCAACTTGCAGTAGAAACTCCTTCTTGTGTCTGTTGCGGCATCTACTTCACTGGAGTTGTGTGTCTTTTGAAGATTCATTTGTGCTTCCATTGATTCCATTGTACTTTGGTTGTCTACTCCCTGGTAAGCTTGATAGTTGTTTTGGGTATCCATATTTGATTTCTTGATGGTTGAGCTTCCTTTAATATTTTTGGTACCCAGATTTGCACTATGGTTGTGGATCTATCTATAACTGAGGATTCAAGTTGGTGCCTTCTTTGAATGGGTTCCTTTTGAGTCTCCTTGTGTTGAGGCTGATAGATGTCTAACTGATCTTTACGCACCCATATTTGTCGCATCCTTCTTTTCCCAGTTGTCTATATTGGTGTTAATTTCATGTATGGTTGTATGATTCCTTATAGCCGATAGTGAGATCCTCACTTGTTCTCTCTGGTTGGTTGAGTAAAGATAAAGGGCTAAGTCGGGAGTCATGGGTAAGGATAGAAGGGTTTTTTAGAGTCAAGATAGATGTGGACACGGGGATATCACAATTCAAGGTTGGTGTAGATTCACATGTAGACACACATTCAGCACTGTTATGTTTCATGTTGATCCTCTTTAGAGGTTTTTCATCTAATAGACTAAAGACCTCTCTGTGTCCAATCTTCGTGGATATATATATCCTAAGGCTAATTGGATAGTCACTTCGAACTCATATATCCAATCTTGACCTAACGCCAACTCTTCCATTAGATCATCATCTTGGCATACTAAAAACTTTTGATGCATGGAGTTTTTACACAGGTGTAGAGAGAGATTGACCTCCCTTACATATTCAATGGTGTTTCCTCCTATGCCCAACATGTAGGCCTTAGTCGGATTAAGTGACACACTTAATCATTTGGCTAAAGATGAGTGTATGCTACTTAGTGTTGCTCCGATATCAATCAATGCATCCACTAGATGGTATTCCTCAGTTCCTACTCCCAAATTGAGGTAGGGTTGTCTGACTTGTGGTCTTATAGATGTAGGTCCTATTGTCCTATAGTTGACCATGGAAATAGGCTCCTCTCCTTGTTGGTATCCCTAATCCCTTTCTCTCATCCATTCTTTTCGCTTTTTTATGTGTTCCAATGCTTCGAGCCTTGCTTATTGCCTTATTCTCTCTTCTTCTTCCTTTCGATGTCTGGCTTTAAGTAATCTATTCATCATCTTGTTCGTTAATGGTTCTGAGTATTTCTTCATGCGACAAACACTTATATAATTTGGCAAGACTTGTCCATCCAAAGTGGCTAGGTTCATAGCTCCACTTGTAGAGATACGGTTAATTATCAGCGGTCCATGTCCTCTCTTTTGCAATTTCTTAGCGTGTTGTTTCAAAGTGTACAACAAGACTAAGTCTCTCTTTTTTAGTCCCTTATCTTTGATGTGGGCATCATAGTAGGCCTTTTGTCGCCTCTTGGCCGCATAAATATCTGCTACTGCTTGTAGTCTAGTTTCATGCAATCTTTCAATTTGATCCAATTGTTAAGATAATTCATGCCCGATCCACTCATACGTTTCAGCTACTCGAAGAGTAGCAATCAAAAAATCAAATGGTAAGATTGCATTTTGTCCGTACACGAGATTGAAAGGTGTAGTGCCTATCACAGTCTTATAAGCAACTCAAAAGGTCCAGATGGCATGATGTAATTGCTTATCCCAATCTGATCGTTTATTATGTACTATCTTGGTTAAAATGGTACAAAGCACTTTATTGGAACTTTTGGCCTTTCCATTGGCTTGAAGATGATAAGGGGCCGATTTCTTATGAATTACTAAGAATTCATTCATCAAAGTCTCTATCACGTCGTTAATGAAGTGTGTGCCCCGATCACTCACAATTTCAATGGGTAGTCCAAACCTTATGAAGATATTCTCAAAGAGGAACTTGGTGGTGGTTCTTTCATCATTCTTCTTATTGGCCTTTGCTTCCACCCATTTGGTTAAGTAATACGTAGCTAAGACTATGTACTCAGCATGAGACCCTTTAGTTGGGGGGCCAATTGGTCCTATGAAATCTATACCCCATTTAGTGAAAGCTCTAGCACTGATCATAGATCATAATGGCATCACATCTCTTCGTATCGGATATTTTGTTCTTTGACAGACATCGCATCTTTGAACATAAGTAGTAGCATCCTACTATAAAGTTGGCCACCATCTTCCAGCAAAGAGAATCATTTTTGCACTTTTATCCACTAAAAAATGACCTCCTGCTACTCGAGTATGGGCCATTTCCAACACATACTCGTCTTCATGTATACACAGTCATAGTTGGTTGTCTTGATTGTGTCTAAATAGTTGTCTCCCTATGAGGGTATAATCTTTACTCTACTCCTTGAGAGCTCGTTTTCTTGTGAGGCTTGCTCTGTCCAGGTATTCACATGTCCTTAAAAATTTCACTGAAGGCAAACTCCATCTAGATGCTATTGTGGAATAGCATAGTGTCGAGTTCTCCTTAGGTCTTTCTTCTCGACACTTGAGACAACTTGCTACATGTCTATGAACATCCTTTGGCATCCCTGGCCAATAAACTCCTACTCTTTTTAGTTCTTGCATTGTACCACTGATGCTTCTATGCTTCTTCCATGAGTTTATGTGTGCTTCTTCCATGAGTTTATGTGTGCATGTTTCAGCCAGTTTTCTTGTTCTTCCTCGTCTACACACCTCAAGAGAAGTCCGTTAGAATCTTGGTGATATAGGCTTCCCGCTATAATGTGAAGATTCTTGGTCTTCCATAAGTTTTTGGCTTTACTTGAATTAATCAAATGACTAGGTCCATGGGTGAGTATAGGTATCAATTTTTCTCCCACTGTGGACAAATTTCTAAGTTGAAAAGATATGTGTCAAGCAAGTCATTTGCCACTCCAGTTGGAGGTTCTCTGTGTATCATTCGAGAAAGATGATCAGCTCTAACAGAATGTTTCCTTTTTTAACCATCACTTCAAAATCAAAATCCATTAATAAAAGTAACCATCTCACTAGTTTTCCCGTATTACAGAGTTTATTGACTAGGTAAAGTAGGGCTTGATGATCAATGAAGAATTTGAATTTGTTTGCTAATAGGTAATGTCGGAACTTCTTTACCGCATATACCGTTCCTAACCCTTCTCGTTCAGTGGTGGTGTAGTTATGTTCAGCTTGATTGAGTTGTCTACTAGCGTAGGCTATAGGATGATCAAGTTTTCCTTCATCTGTCGGTTGTGCTAAGATACATCCTATGGCGAATTCGGAGGCATCCACATGGATATGAAATTGTTTCTTCCAATTTGGTATCTTTAGAATAGGCACTGAACTCAGTCTGCTTGTCAGCTCATTGAATGCTTTCTCACAATCTTCGATCCAATTAAACTGAATTAGTAAGCCATATAGAGGTCTAGCAATTATGGCGTACATGTGAATAAATCTTCGATAGTATCCACAGTGTCCCATGAATGCTTGTACTTCCTTTGCATTTTTTGGTCGGGGTAATTCTAGAATGACTTTGATCATGTGTTCATCGGTGGATATTCCATTCTTAGACACTATATGGCCCAAAATTTTTCCTTGTTTTACCATGAAGACGCACTTTTTTGGATTTAAACAGACTCTATATTGTCTACACTTCTCAAAAATTCTCCTCAACTCTTGTATGTGGTCCGCTAGCTGTTCAGAATATGTGCACAAATCATCTACGTACACTTCCATACTCTTTCAGAGAAATTCTTTAAATACATGACACATCAATCTCTGAAAGGTAGTTGGTGCATTAGTCAATCCGAAAGGCATAACCCTAAAAGCATACACTCCCGCAAATGCAGTCTTGTGTTGATCCTCTGGGGCAATTGCAACTTGGTTATAGCGCGAGAATCCATCGAGGAAGCTATAAAGTTATTTGCCTGCCACCCTCTCCAAGAGGTGATCTATAATGGGTAAAGGGTAGCTGTCTTGAATGGTGGCTGCATTAACCTTTTTGAGGTTGATGCACACCCTAAGCTTCCCATTTTTCTTTGGCACTACTACCAAAGGTGATACCCATTCGGTGTGTTCAATTTCATAAATGAATCCTGCTACTAATAATTTGTCTATTTCTTCCTTGATTTTGGCTAAATACATGTCATTGTATGTGTATGGTCATTGTTTGGATGGTTTGGCATCAGGAGTCATGGGAATATGATGGGAACAAATGAAGGGATCCACTCCTTTTAAGTCCTTGTATGTCCAAGGAAATACGTCCCTATAGTCTCTAATCAACTTTATGAGTTCTCGTTCTTCGTTTTTAGACACATCTTTCCCTACGTAAGTACATCTTTCCTCTTCTCCTTCTATAATTACCATAATTTTCTTTGTCTGTTCTTTATTATCATATGCTACTCCTTCTTGTGCTTGTCGTTTAGGCATTTGGATAGCGATCTTTCTTTTGTCCACCTCGTACTTTTTAAAATGTTAAGGGACCTCAAATTGCTCATGTGGTATATTCTCTTCTCTGTTGATTCCCTCGAAATGGATATCTTCCGGATTTTCTTTTTGTTCTTGGAAAGAATTATTTCCCGTTTTTGTTTCTTGGTGTCCTTTTTCCAATTGAAGTCCTTCTCGAGTTTCAGGTTCCATTTCTATGCTTTCATAATCTTCTATCCAATCCTTTTCTATGCACTCTCCTTCCTCTACCTCTTGTAGCACCACCATGTATACATTTACATCGTACCCCTCCTTATCTATGCACTCGTTTAGGGTCAGGACTTCCTCATTGACACACACATCTAACGTGGCCAATATTTCCATCCATCTGTGGGGTTCGAATTCTTCATCTGGGAATACTTCTGGCATGTAAGCTGGATCTTCTACAGGCCTCGAGACTCCATAGCCTAGTTTCCATGCTAGTTTCCTTTCATCCTCCCTCTTAGCTGCCTTACACATCCATAGTTGGGTATCCTCATGCATCCAGGATTGGTCTCTCGATCCCGCATTATGGACTGATAGGTCATCCTCTTCTTTGTGTATAGAGTTCCATTGTAGAGGTGGGACATCATGATATGTGTATGTATGGAGGTTTACTCTTGTACTTGTGCCCCTATGTTGTAAATATACCGCATCTCTACCCCAATCTTGCGCCACCCTTAGTTGTCTCATAAAGGGTCTTCCCAATATCATTTCATAATTACTAGCTCTCTCAAATTGACAAATGGCTAGTGTGTGGGTTGGAACCAAGCCAGGGCAATGTCAGTAAGTGTCAACACAAATGAGTCATATTGGATCATAAAATCTTCCACTTGTTCTACACGAATCAATCGCTGAATTCAGCAATGTGATTATAGACCCATCGTAATGGCTTCTCATACACTTGGCCACCTGAATTGGTCGTAATCTTCTTCTTGGTTCAGGTGGTCCGGGCACAACAAGAATTGTTGGATGTCTTACTTGAACTCCAATTCCCCTTCCTAAGGGTGGTCTTACAGGCACTGGATTTCTATTCTTAGGTTCTCCATTGGTTGGGGGTTGATAGTTAAGATTTGCTTCTGGTGTGGAGAACTGAACATTGGTCCTTGTAGGGATATTTTGTTGTTGGTCCTACCCCGAGTTCTGACGAATAGAACTTTGGTATGTTACATGAGGGTTTTGGGATGTAATTCCTTGGTCTCTAGGGGGAAACACGAGAATACCTTGATACTTTAATCGGGATCTTTCCACATCTGAGATGGGCCAGTAAGTCCTCATATTCGTATCCATATAGGTGATTCTATAAAGATCCTCCGGGTCTTGTAACTCATAGATGGTGACTGGGTTGCTATTTTCTCCCCACAAAGATGTAGGGGCTTGTAGCAATTGCTCCATCCCAGCTACCATATACACATCAATCAACATGTCATCCTAAGGGAATTTGTCACCTCTCCAAGCTCTAATTACTTTAGACTTGCCTCGGGGTGTAGAAACATGTCCTTCATTTCTTTCCCCACTAATATGGTCCACACTCTCGCTTTCTCGTGGTTCACTTATGGTCTCCAGACAATCGGTCACTACGTAAATCATTCCTCTTTTATCCATATAGAACCCTCCCTCATGCTTCACTGCAGGTCGAGGGACTATCTCCGAAACATTTGCTTTCTTCATTCGTGCTACGGTTCTATCTAGTCCATCAATATAAATTGGCATGTCATGCGGATTAGTGTTCACATACCCCAGCGAGGTTCTATATTCTCCTTCAGTGATGGACATGAACCCTGTCAAAGGAACTGAACTATGCATGTCTTCCGAAGCCATCCTATCTTCTTCGTCTGATTCACTAGAAGTGTCAACATACTGTGAATTGGCACTAGAAAAATTTACACTCCGGGTTGAAGATATGACACTACATCGACTTCCTAGTACACGTCCTGAGCAAAGGTTCATTCACTAAATACATCAGTCAATTTTTGCAGGCCTCTCAAGCTTATGATTATCCTCGGAATTGGCTTAGCCTAGCTTGAGTTCTCCTTTCATGAAATGTCCACGATACACGATATTTGACCTCAAGTGATACACGATACTTCTCGGGTCACGATGCTGGATTGGGACGATACATAATACTCAGGGAACCCATGATCCCTATGTGTCGCGATACACCACCAACACAATACACGATACACGGCACGGATGTATCGCGATACACAACCAACACGACACACGATACCTTAGTATCGTGATACGACATAGTCACGATACACGATACATGAGATCTCTCGATACACGATACCAAAGTATCGGTGATGTGCGATACACGAGGATCAGCGATACACGATACCTGAGTGTCAGTGATATGTGATACCCCAAGTATTGACGATACACGATACCTGAGTGTCGGCGATATGCGATACCCCAAGTATCGACGATACACGATACCTGAGTGTCGGCGATATGCGATACCCCAAGTATCGACAGACAATACACGATACCTGAGTGTTGGCGATATGCGATACCCAAGTATCGGTGATACTTGACCTGGCGATACACGATACCTAGGTATTGCGATACATAGGGAGTAAGAGGTATCGGCGATACACGATACCTTCCACGTATTGCGATACACGGGAATTCAAGTATCGCGATACTTGAACTCGACCGATCGTGATACTTGGGCTTAACTCACTCAAATTAAAAAAAAATTGAAAATTTTTACACCTATGTCATCCTTGTGCTCTCCTCTTTCCCCCTATGTGCTTGTGGAAAACAAAATCTCTCTCTCACCCACCATACTTTCCCTGCGATATCGATCGCGTCTACTGTCATGTTTTTAGAGTTTTTAACTTGATTTTTTCAATAGATTCTGATATGCTCTCTTACTTCTCTCCTTGCTTAGCTTCCCTATAAAGCCACCAGTGCACACGATCGCTCAACCATGATACCGGTCGTCCACTCTCCTCGATGCTTGCCTAAACAAATGATTTTTGCAAATGACTTTCTTGGTTTTTATACCCTAGGCTCACCCAAGGCTGATAGGTACAGAAAGAAAAGAAATCTTTTTTGAAATTTTGGAAATCTACCTACCTACACTAGTCTCCTCTCCTCTTCCTACTCTCTACTCCTACTCAGTCTCTCTCCTAAGCCCACTAACTTAATACACACACTTTCCAAGTGCGAAGTAATAAGTGCAAAAGGGTTTGACTTACCAAAGCAGAGCATTCACCTCTTCACAACTCGTATCTTCTCCTAAGAGCTCTTACCATCATGTGAGCACCTTGGTTGGACTCGTAGTTCCCCGACAATGGTGCCAAAAAAACGTGTGCATCTAAGCAAGAACTTAGGGACTTGTGGCGAAAGAGAGTATACCTCTATCACCAACAAGTACATATAGTGGGGATCACACATTTTACTTATCAATCCGAGAAGTATCTTAAACCTAATCGAGTGTATGAGGACATGTACTTGCACAATAGTAGGAAGTGGAATAGCTTTGGTCAAATGCAAATGAAAGTGTACATGGTGTCGCGATACATGAAACATCAGTAAGCACAAAAACATACTTTTCTCTCACTTTCAAACTCGAAATATAGTCAGTAGCAATTCCTTTTGAAGCTCTTGATGAAATGCATCCAATGGTGGTACTCTTGTCCGATTCTGACAACTGTACTTCAAGATATGGGCAAAAAATGGAGCTATGCAACTCACCTAGTTTCACCGCACACCTCTTCATGCCTCACACACACATCACACACTTCAGAAAAGCTATGAATTCAGTAGACAACACTTCCATGCACTCATTCCAAGCTACAAACACACATGCAAGCTCACAAGAAAGGAGATGCAAGAGGAAGAAGAAGCAAATTCAAAAATCAGAGCTCTCCTACCCAAAAAGTCTTTACAAAGTGTCATAAAATGGCTTATATACATGTGCCCTACAAAAATGGTTCTTTCACACAAGAGAACGACACTTTATTGTAGAAACCCTAATTTCCTACTATTTACAAGGATTATAATACATTGTTTGGGATTTATGCATCTAGAGGACTCCTCTAGTGCATTTACATGGCTTTCAAGAGATTTCCATAAGCATTTGAAGAAAAAAAATTATGCCCATAATTTTGAAAATTTTGGGGCTCCTTTTTAGTGCTCTATTTTCTCTGCAACAGCCATCCCAACGAATTTGCTCTGCAGTAGGTGCAGTAGAAATCATAGCACGAATAGGAATCTGTAGAATATCATCATCTTCGACACCATCTCCATCGGCTCCAGCACTTCTATTTGTAGTACCTGTATTCGCAGGTGTAACAGGACGTCTTTCAACACCTTGCAAAATGTTCCACAGTCCTTTTGCAACCAATACATCTCGCATCATATAAGACCATAATGGGTAGTTGGTACCATCCAACTTATCCTCAACATCCAACATATGGAATACATTACTGCTCTCAACCATGGCTGATGACTAAAATACCTTGATGCAAAAAATTGATTGTATCTCAAAAAGTTGAACAGAATTGCTGAGACAAATTCTCCTAAACTTGTAGCAGATTCCGAGATGCTTATACTGGCAAACCAAAACTAGTATATACCTTTGGCACAAAAACACGAAATAGCCTGCACAAGCATTGTGATAGTGTGTTCGGAGGCTAAAACGAGCTCAGGTCACGATTTTGGCACCACATAGCAAAGCTATTTTGATCTCTAAAACACCATCAGGATACTCACCAAGTTTCATGCGATTCTAAGATTGCAACCGCAGAGGTGATGATGACACCCTAGATGAAGCGGCGACCTGCTCTAATACCAATTGTTGGAGTTAGACGTCTACGGAAGCACGCGAACAACACAAGGAAGAAGAAGAAGCTTGGAACACAACACACAATACTGAATGTATTACCAATAGAATGTACAAAGATAAGTAGCCCATTAGGGAAATAGGCATATATACAAGCTAGGGGAAAAAACCTCGTAAAGAGGGAAAAAAGTGCCCCGGCGGTCCTAGTGTGTTCACACACATCACTACCTAAATATATCAACAATATTGATGTTCCATTGAAGAAAACTAGCGGAAAAGACAATAACTAGGTTACATCGGTGGCTAAATGTAAAAAAATATGTGATGGAGGGATAATTGAATTGAAGCCAACATGATTACTCTTGGAGTTAGACATCTGCGGAAGCACGCGAACAACACAAGGAAGAAGAAGAAGCTTGGAGAACAACACACAATACTGAATGTATTACCACTAGAATGTACAAAGATAAGTAGCCCATTAGGGCAATAGGCGTAAACAACTGCACATTCTTAAAGACAAGATCTCCAAGAGATAGCACCTCCAAAAAAATGAAAAATGTACTCTGATGTAGACTTATGATTGTCTACACAACCAGCATAGTCAGAATCTGTGTAACCAATAATGGATGCTTCCCTCTACCTAAGCATAGACACTTGTCCTTAGTGCCACTCAGATATCTGAAAATCATCTTGATCGTTTCCCAATGTTTCTTGCCAGGATTAGACATATATCTGCTCACAATGCCCATTGCAAATGCAATGTCTCATCTCGTAGCTACCATAGCATACATGAGACTAACAACAACAGACTGATAGGGAATTTTGGTCATGAATTCCTTTTCCTCATCTAATTGGGGGCAATCATCCTTGCTTAATTTCACATATGTGGGTAAAGGTTTATTCAAAAACTTTCCACCCTGCATATTGAATATGTGAAGTACTTTGGATATGCACTCACTTTGAGACAAGTATATGCATCTTTTACTCCTATCACGAGTAATGCGCATGCCAAGAATATGTTTGGCATCCCCCAAATCCTTCATATCAAATGTCTGACTCAACTTCTTTTTGAGAATTGACAAGTCTTAAGATTACTTCCCAGCAATCAACATATCATCAACATAAAGTATCAAACATATCAAGCTGCCATCTAAGCATCTCTTTGTGTAGAGGCAATGATCCTCATGGCTTTGAGAATAACCTTGAGACTCCATAAAAGCATCAAACTTTTGGTACCACATAGACCTCATATGTAAGATTTCCATGCAAGAAAGCAGTTTTCACATCCATTTGGACTAGATCTAAGTCCTCCATTGCAACGAATCCAAGCAACATGCACAGGGTAGTCATCTTGACCACCCGAGAGAAGATTTCCTCGAAATCAACACCATGTTGTTGCTTAAAACCCTTTGCAACAAGTCGTGCTTTATACTTTGGAGAAGCACTATCTGATGTGAATTTCAGTTTATATACCCATTTACATGGTAAAGCTTTCTTGCCATTTGGCAAAGGTACTAAATCCCAAGTACCATTCTTGTGAATAGAATCCAACTCACTCTTCATGGCACGCTCCTACTTGACATGATCCTCTGTGTGCATAGCCTCTTTGTAGCAAGAAGGCTCATGGCATATGTTAGCATGACAAAATCTAAACCTGGAACATATCTATCATGTGGTTGTGAGACACGTGTAGAGCGTCTCAATGGTTGCTCAACAGGAACATGTGCAGATTGATCTGATCGGACATTCTCTTGAACATCACTATGTGCAACATTTTTATGTATGCTAACTGGAGGACTAGTATCCTCGAACACCACTCTTCTCACTTCAACCTCCTTAGTGGGCTGTTTATGCATCTTAGACTCATTGAGAATGACATTACTACTTCTGATCACTGACCGTGTTTCATGATCCCATAAGCGATATCCAAATTGTCCTTCTTGACCATATCCAAGAAAAATGCATTTCTTTGACCTATGGTCCAAATTTTGTCTAAGTCTCTTGGGTATATGAACATATGCTTCACACCCAAAAACTCGAAGATGATCATAATATGGTGGCTTCCCTGTCCATAACTCTTGTGCCACTTTCAAACCTTTGGCACTACTAGGTGAAAGGTTAATCACATGAACTGCAGTCAATACTGCTTCTTCCCAAAAGCCTTGTGAGAGGTTTGCATGATGCAACATAGAAACTTCTCTATCTTGAATAGTTCTATTCATCCTTTAAGCTACACCATTCTGTACTGGGGTATAAGAAGCTATAAACTCTGTAGGAATCCCTCTAGACTGACAGAAAAGGCTGAATTCATGTGAGGTATACGCACCCCCATTATCTAAATGTAAAGCCTTAAGCTTAGTTCCTTTTTCAGTCTCAACTGAAGCAAGCCATTTTCTCAAAGTAGGGATCAATACCTCATCCTTCAATTTGATAGGATATACCCAGACTTTTCTAGTAGCATCATCTATGAAAGTGACAAAGCAAAGAGAACCACCTAAGGACCTAGTGGGCATAGGACCACACACATCTATATGGATGAGATCTAAAGGGTGAATTGAAGAGTCAATGTGCATTCTATGCATATTTCTGGGTTTCTTTTCATATTGACAGTGCTCACAAAATGAAAAATTAGAGAAAGATAACACACGTAAGTAGCCACAACGAGAAAGATTTTCCATTCCACTACGAGATATATAGCCCAAATGACCATGCCAAATACAAGCCATAGGCTGTTTAGTAACATCTAACAAGTGTCTGTGATACAAATAAAGGATAAAGTGAGCCAACTTTTCTTCCTTTTGCAATAACCATATTGCCCTTTGATATACAAAAGGACTGGGCATAGAAGACCACCTTGTAACCAAGGTCATCAAGTTGACCAATTGACATCAAACTGCGTGATAATTGAGGTACATGGCATACATTATGCATAGTAAATTTTGAACCATCAATGAATTGCACAGACACATCTCCAATCCCCACAACGTCACACTAGTAAGAGTCACCAAGTCTCACGGTACCAAGAGACTTTGCTGCATAATTAGAGAATCATTCTCTGTGTGGTGTCACATGGAAAGAAGCACCAAAATCTAGCAGCGTGCGAAAGAGAATCAGCCATAAGAGCCTCAATTGGCATAGTACTATCAAGTGTCAACGCATCAACATCATCAGAAATAGCATTAATTTCTTCAATCTTCACAATCGAAGTAGATTGCAGGCACCTGTTTAACATGCCCATAAACATTCTGTCCTTTACCTTTAGCATTCTTGAATGCATAAAAATCTTTCTTCATATGTCCTTTCTTATGACAATAATGGCATTCCATATCCCTCTTCCTTGATTTACTTCTACTCTTATTCCATTGACCATTCTTTTCTTTGTTCTTACTCTTGCCACATTGCTGATTCTTTCCTTGGTAAGAATCACGAACATTATATGCATCTCCACTCTGAGTGCCAACCATAGATTTTCTACGAATCTCCTCACTCAAGAGTGCTCCATATATGTCATCATAGACAAGTTTACCACCAGGTGCACTATTGCTAATAGCTGTGCAAAACGTATCCCATGATGATGATTGGGTGCATAACAACAATACTGCTTTGATTTCATTATCCATATCCATTTTCTGGGCCTGTAACTAGGAGAATATAGCATCAAACTCATTTAGACGAGCAACAACACTATATGTGTCCTTCATGCAAAGGTCATATAATTTTCTCATCAGATACACTTTATTTGATGCCGTCTCTTTTTCATATGTATTGCATAACTTCTTCCAAAACTCCTCTGCACTTTCACAGTCTAATACTGTAAAGTAAACATTATCTGCCAGGTGCAAGCAAATGATAGACCTGGCCATTTCATCTAACTCATCCCAATCATCTTCATCTATGTCAGTAGGCTTCTTAGAAATCCCATTTACTGGATTCCATTGCATCCTTTGAATCAGCACATCTTTAATCTGATTCTTCCATAGAGAAAAGTTTGTGCCATCAAATTTTTGGATCTGAAAATGGTTTTTTCCCTACAAGGTATAACTCCTCATCAGAACACTGGCACTAGAACCTAATCCACTAGATGTGCCTGAGACCTCTGATGCCATGATGGTAGAGAACCGGATAGAATGATAATGGAGGTAGAAGAGTCCAAACACCAATGAATAAGTGTATCAAGGAGTAAATCCGATGTTGTATAGTTGGCTAAACCAAAAATCTGGAAAAATTTTTGCCAGAGTATCCTCTGCAAAATGAGCATATGACTAGTGTCAAAATATCATAAAACTGCAAGTACTGACATGTTTTCCTGCATAGTGAATCACTGACTCCACTACATATAATCAATTACCCAACAGAAGCCAACTAGGCTTATCAAGCACCTACGAACAACTATCATACATCTCCTGTGGCGAGGCTAGGTAAGTCTTCCACTTGCATCACCGAAGAGATCCCGACATCTGGTGTCTCCTAGTTAAGAAAACCTCACCACGACCCTCTTTATCAAACGTAAAAGGCTTTATGCAAAAAACATAACCACTATATCAATGACCACATGGACGTACATAAGTGGTATCCACATAAGCGTACATGGTGTGTATGTTCTCAATATACGCAGTAAAATGACACTAAAAGGATGAACGCACACCCAAAAACTAGCCAACAACACCTGCAAGTGTCTGTCAACTCTGACGTTTTAAGCTCAAAAAACTTGCCTAAATTTGTAGTGATTGCTCCCACCAAAACTGAAAACTTTTCGAGAAACCCGTAGTTTTACGAGTGTGGCTGAAAACGCAGCCCCAAAGGTTGATATTTATTGTCGGAGAAGTACAAAGAACACTCTTCTTGATGTTCTTGGACTTGTGTGAAGAGAACTATGTGCAAAAGTACTTCAAATGGCTCCAAAAGACACCCCAAAAATGCTTCAAAAATAAGTGTTGAAAGCAAAGAATGAAGCTTTGAGGGACCAAAACATGTTCAAGGTAATGTCAACCTTAGTCTTTCCCCTTCTTAAGACACCACAAGAGTGTAGCTTAGTGGCAAGATATTGCCATGGTTAAGCGAGCTCTGGGGGGAATAGTACTGGGATGGGTGACCTCTGGAGAATTACCAGGAACCTCTATCTTGCTTGATCATTGAGGTCCTCCCTCGCGTGCAGCCAACAATTCCAATGGTGACTTCGGTGACTCGGATGACAAGGTATGCCAAGGTCTATGCCTTGGTCGCCGCCTTAGTTGTAAGCCTTGGAGAAAGTGAGGGGGGGTGCTCGCTTTGCTCGCACAAAAGGAACAAAGATTTTGCATCGAAACCCTCTGATACTAGTGAAGAGATTCGATGGCAATGCACGACGGTGCGCTCTCTTATCGAAAGGTCCATGATGATATCCTCAGAGTAGAAAACAAAGCTCCTAAGGCCACACACAGTACTTTGCACAGAGGCTGCTGAATATGTAGAAAAACACAATACATAGGGAGCATGAAGACAAACTTCTTAGGTCTTACAAATGCGGTCAAACTTATAGTCTGTGATTGACCAGGCCACTGTATGTTTTATTAAAGAACATATACAAAGAAATGTCGAGTGACCATTTGGCCTTTTATATGGACACCAACGGTAACAACACTTTGATTGTCAGTGAAGATGGTGGTGGCAGAAGATTGACCAACACCCAAATCATCCATAAGGCGTCTAAGTCACACACACTCTACAGTTGCTGTGAAGGCTGCCCTATACTCAGCCTCACAACTAGAAGTGGTCACTATAGGCTGCTTCTTGCTCAACAAAGATATGCATGAGCTACGAAGCATGAAGCAAAAACCACTGGTGGACACATGAGTGTCATAGCAACCAACCCAATCACTATTAGAAAAAGCATGCAAATCTGACGATAGTGATCCCCTCTTGGGATAAAACAAAGCTCCTAAGGCCACACACAGTACTCTGCACAGAGGCTGCTGAATACGTAGAAAAACACAATACACAGGGAGCATGAAGACAAACTTCTTAGGTCTTACAAATGCGGTCAAACTTATAGTCTGTGATTGACCAGGCCACTGTATGTTTTATTAAAGAACATATACAAAGAAATGTCGAGTGGCCATTTGGCCTTTCACATGGACACCAACGGTAACAACGCTTTGACTGTCAGTGAAGATGGTGGTGGCAGAAGACTGACCAACACCCAAATCATCCATAAGGCGTCTAAGCCACACACACTCAACAGTTGCTGTGAAGGATGCCCTATACTCAGCCTCACAACTAGAAGTGGTCACTATAGGCTGCTTCTTGCTCAACAAAGATATGCATGAGCTACGAAGCATGAAGCAAAAACCACTGGTGGACACACGAGTGTCATAGCAACCAGCCCAATCACTATTAGAAAAAGCATGCAAATCTGATGATAGTGATCCCCTCTTGGGATAAAACAATCCAAGTAATCGGGTACCACTCAAGTAGCGAAAGATGCACTTAATCGCCCCCCAATGCTTGACACCTGGGCAATGCATAAACCTGCTTATCTGTGAGATAGCAAACTGAATATCTGGTCAAGTAATGCATAAGTAAATCAAGCACCCAATAGCCCGCTGATAGAGAACAACATCAAATGCATCTCCAACATCATGAAGACTCAATCGTAAGCCTGTCTCCATAGGAGTGGCAATAGGCTTAGAGTCTTCAAGGCCAAAATGCTCCAATAATGTGTCAATATATTTCGTTTGACAAAAAGCCATTCCACCATGAACTTGCATAAATTGAATGCCCAAATAATGGTGCAAATGCCCCAAATCAGACATCTCAAATGAGGCATGCAAATCGGCCTTAAAATCAGCAATATGCTTCTCAATAGGACCAGTGAGCAGCATTTCATCAACATAGACAACAATGATCAGAAGCACATCATTAACATAAAAGGTGCTTTCTATTGGACTCTTCTCGAAACCATGTGCAATCAGATAGGCATGTATCTTTTCATACGATGCACATGGTGCTTGTTTTAAACCATATAATGCCTTCTTTAACCTACACACCTGGTTTTCGTGCCCTTTCTGCACAAAGCCATGGGGCTAAAAACATACACTTCTTCATGAAGTCACCATTCAGATGCAATTTTAATGTCAAACTGATGTACATTCCAACCATGATGGGCTTCAAGTGCAGAAATACTACAAACAGTAGTCATACAACATGTAGGTGCAAAGGTCTTATCAAAATCAATGGCTCTTTCCTACGCATAACCTTTGCAACAAGCCTGGCCTTATACCTATCAACTGTTCCATCAAGTTTATGCTTCAGCTTGTAAACCCACTTAGTGCCAATGGCCTTCTTGCTAGGAGGCAAGTCACATAAAGACCAATTACCATTCTTCATTATAACATCATATTCAGATTGCATAGCAACCATCCAGTTTTTTGAATTTTGTGCTTCATCAAATGAAACATGCTCATTCTCATCATAGAGACTAGACATAGCCATAACATAGAAATTCGATGCAAATGAGGCACTGTGAGAGCCTGAACAAGTATGATATGACAGAGGTGCATCTAATTTGCTGTCACGAAAAGTCTACACTGACCATTTTGGCATAGTTTTTGCCTGCTCAATATCAGCTCTCTCATCAACAAGTGCATCATGTAAATCTACATAGAAATGGAATGATCTACATCATCACATGAGACCTGCACAAGCTGAGAAGCTGCCTCATTAGGACCAACACTAGATTGTTCACCTATAAAAAGAGGCAACAAAGTATCATACATGTCTTTGGAGCTAACAGATGTCTCCTTAATACATGAAAGTAAGGGTTGAATAGCATCTTCCACAAAAATAACATCATGGCTAACCAAAATGCGTTTAGTTTGTGGATGATACAGACAATAGCCTTTACTTTCAAAACTGTACCCAACAAAAATACATTTTACTATTTTTATCATCCAATTTTCTATGATGTTATTCAGGCACTAATGCATATGCCAAACAACCAAAAACACACAGATGAGCAACATATGGCTTGCGACCATGCCAAGCCTCATATGGAGTGATAGACTACAACGCTTTAGTGGGACACCTGTTAAGTACATATGCTTCACACATAATAGCCTCAAGCCAGAAACTATGTGGTAAAGCCTGACTCTTACCATACACCTCGTCATCTCCATGAGTGACCGATTCTTTCATTCAACAACTCCATTCTGTTGAAGTGTGTATGGCACTGTACACTGATGTTTTATTCCAAGTTCAGCCAGAAATGCATTAAAATCAGAAGACATATATTTCCCCCCTCGATCAGAACGGAGGGTGCCCATTTTACATGTTGATAGATTTTCATACAAAACCAAAATCTTTTTGAAGTAGGTAAACACTTCGGACTTTGCCTTCAATGGATATACCCATGCATGCTTGGAAAGTCACGAAGTAAAGATAGTTTCCAAAAGAGGGTGTCTGTATAGGACCAGAGACATCATTGTGAACAAGCTGTAATTTTTGAGTAGCTCGAACTAAACCATCTTTTGCAAAGATGGAATGATGCATTTTGCCCAAAATACAGCCTTCACATTCATGTTTACCAAGTGCCTCAAGTTTAGGCAAAGAGGACACCATTGCATATTTTTGCAAGTGAAGCAAACTAGAAAAATTAAGATGACCAAAGCGTGCATGCCAAAGATTTGCACCTGACATAGCGTGAGAATCATGTACTGCACATGCTGAATCATTCACAAATCTTTCATAGTCTATGAGCTTATAAAGCCCATGAGATAAAATGCCAGAAGCAATAATCACATTGCCATTTGACACATCATGAACTGTACATCTGTCATCAACAAATTTCACAACCAAGCCAATCTTGGCTAAAACCGAAACTGATAACAAATTCTTCTTGATCCTTGGCACAAATAAAGCATCTCACAAAGTGAAAGAACTACCATCAGTAGTAGTCAAAATGATCTTACCAACTCCCATGACAAGATAAGAGGAGTTGTTGGGGCATGTGATAGTATTCCATATAGGGGTAGGTTCGAGTGAAGAGAAGAAACTACGCTGCGAGGTAATATGTTTGGTCGCCCCACTATCAAAACAGACATGAGTATTGCAGACATGCACTGCTCATGAGAAGATGGGTCAAAACTTCAAACAATAGTAAATGCCCATTCTTCATCCTGCACAAGATTAGCAGACTCTGTTTTTGGTGTAGAGGCCTCTACAACAACCATTCCAGACTCTTTCTTTTTTGCCTCTTTAGTAGCCAATTTTGGACAGCTCTTAATGACGTGATCATTTGCTTTAGAGTATTTGCAAAATAATTTTTGCTTTTTTTATTTATTCTCATCTTTGTCTTCCTTCTTCAATTGTGCAGAATTAGCATATTTTTGCTTACTAGTAGAAGAACTCCATTTTGCTTTGCCCTTTTGATTAGCTAAGAAAGCTTGATCTACAACATGCATAATAGACATGTTCTGCCTAGACTGATCTTCCTGCAACATAACAAAAAGTAACTCTTCAAATGTTAAGGCATTTGGATTTTCTTTCATCATCAAACGAAGTGTAGAATCACAACTCTGATATGAGTCCGGAAGACCATTCAGAACAGTTTGAACAAGTGAACTCTGAGGAAGGACTTCATAAGCAGAAATCAATTGCTCCTTGAAATCCTTGATCTTTGTCAAAAAACTGTCCATAGAATCACCTTCATTCATGTGCTCAGTCTCCAACTGTTTTCGGAGATAAGCAACACGAGCCTCGCTCCTAGCTTGGTACAATGTGGTAAGTGTATCCCAAGCATCCTTAGCTATTTTGCAAGAGAGAATGTGGTGAATAATGGCACATTTGACAGACAAGGCTATCAATGGATGTGCTTGAGCATCTCTACCATCCCAACGAATTTGCACGAACAAAAATCTGCAGAATATCACCATCTTCGACACCATCTGCATCAACTTCAATACCTGTATTTGTAGGTATAATAGGACGTTTTTCAACACCCTAGATAATATTCTAGAGTCCTTTTGCAACTAATACATGATGCATCATATAAGCCCACAATGGGTTATTCGTACCATCTAACTTATCCTCAACAGGCAACATACAGAATACATCATTGGTTTCAGCCATGGCCAGTGACTAAAATAGCATGATGCAAAAAAATGATTGTATCTAAAAAATTTGAATAGAACTATCGTGACAAGTTATGCTAAACATGTAGCAGACTTCGAAACGCTTATACTAGCGAACCGGAACTAGTATATATCTTTGGCACAAGAAAAGATGAAATATCTTGCACAAGTGCTGCGATAGTGCGTTCGGAGGCCGAAATGAGCTCAAATCGCGCGAGTATGCACACCAAATTTCGTGCGATTCTGAGACTATGATCGGAGGAGTGTCGATCATGCCTTAGATGAAGCGACGACTTGCTCTAATAACAATTGTTGGAGTTAGATGTCTTCGGAAGCACACAAACAACACAAGGAAGAAGAAGAAGCTTAGAGCACAACACACAATACTGAATGTATTACCACTAGAATGTACAAAGATAAGTAGCTCATTAGGGCAATAGACATATATATAAGCCGGAGAAAAAACCTCTTGAAGAGGGAAAAAAGTTATCGGCGGTCCTAGTGTGTTCACACACATCACTACCACAATATATCAACAATTACACCTTAACAAAGTCACTCAATGAAGAAAATATGAGGGAACTAATGAAATGGCAATGTGTGGTCTTCTTTGATGTGAAACAATTGCAATGGTTGAATGTAAAAAAAAGATGCATGAATACTTGCTTGATAACAAAGACATGTACAAACATTATAAGATTTGATGTAAAGGTGCCCATCTACCAATTATTTATGAGTCCAACATTAAGTGATATATGTCAACTCAAATACTCTAGTGCATATTTGTTGGGTGTACATAGAGGCAAGATGGATGGAGATAATGTATGATTAATCACATACAAAATCAAATAGTTCACATACAGATAATCAAAATGAAACCAAAAAATGTAGAAGGTTGAACCTTGAAATAATGATCATGAAAACCAAAGTCATCTCAAACAAACAACATATAAAGATGGTAGATGAGGTTGAGGATTTTTGTTTAGAAATGATTTGCAAACATCAAGGATTTCCGCCAAACTAGATCATTATAAAATTGTTCCCCTCAGTGTCCTATCCACTTAGAGAGGGTAGGACTAATCTTCCACAACTAATCTAGACTAAAGATAATGAAGAATTTGAGTTAATGACATGAAAGTAGACAATTCTTGATTCCATCTTGAATATCGTATCCTTCAATGAGAAGACATCTCAATAACAATAACACTTGGAAATCCACAATATACATTTGAAGTGCACCTCCTAAGTTCAAGAGGAAAGATTTTAACAATGCTTGGACCAAGAAAACACTCATAGAATTCCTTTATAGGGAAGTGAATGATGACACAAATATACCATGATCAACCAAGTAGATTAATTGTCATTAATGCCATATGCATCCACATTTATTAAAATGTTTCAAGCATGGACCATTAATAGAACATCCTTAGATATTTCTTATGGTTTCACCCTCACCTCGTCATCAACCGCGTCATGGATACCATTGCTTGTGTCACCATTGCTTGCATCATTGCTTATGTCACTATGAAACCATGTGAAATTTCTTTCTTACATCACTATTGATGCCAAGAGGAAATCATAGATGCATGCATCATCCGTTTATGCAGTGTTGATTTTTGACGGCCGTATTGCCCGTTTTGGCCATTTTAAACCATAAGATAAGGTCATAAATTTTATCAGACCTTCAGAAATTACATTGAAAATAGAAAATACAGGTATCGTTTATAGATAACCTTCAAAATTGAAGGGCATGATAGACCGTCAAAATACAACACTGTGCGCGAATGAATGTGTATGTAAATTTATATAAATTTCGCTTCTCATCATCACACGATGCCTGAATGAATACGCAAATTACTAACTTGACAAAGAAGGCACATACGACATATACACCTTCTTTCCGGACTCCCATTCGACAGTAAGTACATTGAAAGCTCTTCCAAGTTGTCTGCTGCGAGGTCTCACAGCGGCGATCTATAAGGAGATGTCGGTAAGTTCTTTGCTCGGGAAACGCTGAGGTCGTGAAGGACTGTTGTATGACTTTATGCACGCATAGAACTAGGCCATATTCACTTGTTGATAGGTTCGCTTCATTTTCCAGATTTTTGAGTACAATGGAAGTGCAGTTGTGGCCATGGTCGGCAAAAACTGCTTTGCCATCGCCTGTGATCGGCGGTTGGGTGTTCAACTCCAGACAGTAGCGACTGATTTTCAACGCGTTTTCAAAATACACGACAAACTCTACATTGGGCTCTCTGGTCTGATCACTGATGTGCAGACGTTGTAAGGTTCCTCCTTCACACACACACAGAGAGAGAGAGAGAGAGAGAGAGAGAGAGAGAGAGAGAGAGAGAGAGAGAGAGAGAGAGAGAGAGAGAGAGAGAGAGAGAGAGAGAGAGAGAGAGAGAGAGAGAGAGAGAGAGAGAGAGAGAGAGAGAGAGAGAGAGAGAGAGAGAGAGAGAGAGAGAGAGAGAGAGAGAGAGAGAGAGAGATGTGTTTATTTTACAGACACCAACGTTTGCAGTTTAGACACAAGCTTTACCATCTTCGGGAGGAAAGGAATATGAAACCAGCTACATTTGCCAGTTTGGTTTCATCCATACTATATGAAAAAAGGTTGGCCTCTACTTTGGTATACCGGTATGCCTTGGACAGTTGATGTAAATGTGGTGGCATTTTCTTTGCGACCTAGATCTTATTCTTGCTTTTGAATCACTAGGTTCATAAGTTTTTGTATGATATTTGCCTATTTAATAACTAATGTTTTGGAGGAAATAGTTTAAGAAGTAAGTAGGTGAGGAGCCGTATTTGTTTATTCATTTTGTATTACATGAAAGGTGCAAAAATAACTTGTTTTTTGATGCGCATCTTGAACAATAATATGTTTTTTTTTTTGTGTAAGGATATGGATACATATTTTTATTTGGTTTAATTTTTCTTTGCTCAATTAAACTTTATTTTGCTTGTTTCTATTTATATTTCTATGCTCTAACTTCTTTTATTTTTTTGCAAGTTCTTTTGCTTATGCATGTGTATGCATTTCTTAGCTAGACAATACTAGTTTAAGCTTGTGAAATTATAATCATAAATTCGCTCTAAAACAAGTTAAATACTATGGTATATTCTATTTTGGTTGAACATATCATGATTATAAGTCTCAATAAGTATTGTTAGACTCAAGATATGAGTGGAAGGAGAAGGTTGAACCACACCCTAAGAGGGAGGATTAGGAAGTACTCCTCAACCATGGCTTTTGGGGCAAGTGGTTAGCCCATCATACTCCTAGCTAGTAGGTCATGAGTTCAATTTCCACACTTGGTATTAGAGCCTAGGAAGTAGGCTTGGGCAAGGAAGGCATGCGCTTCTCTTTCAAAGATAGCCCAACAAAGATTAGAGTGTATCTCCTAATCTGTAGGTCGGATTTAGATATATAAGATATCGTTGGAAAGCTCTCGGAGCGAACTTTCCAATGGAAGCACTAGATTGAGGATCCTAGATACCTAGCATGGGTGAGAACCAGGTTCAAGGTACTGAGGTTGAGAACAAGGGATTCAAGAGACCAAGGTTGCGAATAAGGCAAGTCTGTAGGCAAGTGGCCAAGAAGCGAAAAGGCAAGGTTCAAGAGACCAAGGTTGAGAGCAAGGGTTCAAGAGACTAAGGTTGAGAACAAGAAGGTTCAAGGGACTATGCAAGGGTGAGAACATCAATTCAAGGGGAGATCAAAGATTGATCATTGAGGACAATGATCTCTAGAAGGGGAAGAGAGTGTTAGACTCAAGATATGACTGACAGGAGATGGTTGAACCACACCATAAGAGGGAGGATTAGGAAGTAATCCCCATGGCTTTTGGTGCAATTGGTTAGTCCATCATACTCCTAGCTAGTAGATCATGAGTTCAACTCCCACAGTATAGTCTCAAACATATAATGTCTTAGAATCCAAAGTAAATGTGATTGTGTATTTTCAATATTCGACTTCAAATTTTGAGGGATATCATTTGTAGACAAGGAGGGGGAAATTTTATGAATTTTTTGGGGCTCTCTACACCAAAGGAAACAAAGTCTAATTTATGATGGAGAAGTAAATTATTAAAATCATATAGAGGAATTAGGATCTTGATGAATACAAGGTTGACCATGCTTAAAAGTAAGAATTAGAGATAGTCACAACTTATGAGCCTTGCTATAGCGAAGAGCTTGGCCTAATCTATTTTTTAGTCTTTGGTTTTGTTGCATATTGCCATGTTGTTGTAAGGTTAAAGGAATACAAAGGAAGCTTCTATGAAAAAGTAGTCAAATGCATTTTTGTTGGCTACATTTCAAATGGTGAAAATTATGTTGTCAATGATTCAAAGCTGGAAATCTTCACAAGTGAGATCTTGTTTGTACCAAAAAATATCTTATGCCCAAGTTTAGTACCAAATGTTTGTTGTCATTAATCAATTGAATAGATTTTTGAAGGAAAATTTTTGCATTAAATTGGGTGTGAAGATGCTGAAAGACCACAAACACAAAAGAAAGTAATTCTTTTATTTTTCACTGATTTGGAGCCTAAAATTGGGTGTGAAGATATTGAAAGATCACAAACACACAAGAAATTAATTCTTTTAATTTTCACATGAAAGACCATAGACACACAAGAAGCTAATTCTTTTATTTTTCACATGAAAGACCACAAACACACAAGAAACTAATTCTTTTATTTTTGCATTAAATTGGGTGTGAAGATGTTGAAAGGCCACAAACATACAAGGAACTAATTTTTTTTATTTTTCACATGATTTGGAGCCTAGACTTTTCTTTTGGTTAAGTTTTCAATAGAGAAAATAGAGTCCTTTATTAACATCAAGCTTACTTCTCATACCTTAACTTAGGCCTAATGCGAACAAAGGCATCACAAGCAAAGATGTGCTAATGGTCATTTCAATTAGGTTTCGTATTCAAATTGGAGAATGCCAATTTACCATGTTTTTCAATACTACATGTTGTGAGAAGTTGCAAACACGAGCCATGGCAATCAAAATCTCCCCCCAAAACTCTCAAGTGAGAGTAATCAATGGCAAATACTTGTATTCTATCACATAGTCTCTTATTGCATCTTTTAGCCTATCCATTAGGAGGTGTGCATTATGAGGTGTTTGGTTCTTGTTGTTATAAAAAGAGGTCACTCATGGAGATGGCTTGGTGTATGGTCAAGAGTCAGGCTTTACCACGTAGTTTCTAGCTTGAGGCTTTTATGTGTGAAGCATATATACTTAAGAGGTGTCCCACTAAAACATTTCACTCTATCACTCCATACGAGGCTTGGCATGGTCGCAAGCCATCTGTTGCTCACATGCATGTCTTTGGTTGTCTGGCATATGTGTTAGTGCTTGAACAACAATGCAGGAAATTGGATGATAAAGCAGTGAAATGTATTTTTGTTGGGTACAGTTTTGAAAGCAAAGGCTATGGTTTGTATCATCCGTAGACTAAACATATTTTGGTTGGCCATGATATTGTTTTTTGTGGAAGATGCTATTCATCCATTGCTTTCATGTACTAAGGAGACATAAGTTAGCTCCAAAGATATGTATGACACGTTTTTGTCTCTTTTTACAGGTGTACATTCTAGAGCTGATCCAAATGAGGCAATTTCTTAGCCTTTAGAGGTTTATGTGATGATGCAGATCATTCCATTTTTGATGTAGATTTACATGATGCACTTGTTGATGAGAGCTCTCATATTGATGAGGCAAAAACTATGCCAAAATGGCTAGTGTAGACTCTGTCATATCGTACTCATTCAGGCTCTCATAGTGCTTCTTTTGCATCAAATTACTATGCTATGGCTGCCTCCAGTCTTTTTGATGAGAATGAGCCTGTTTTGTTTGATGAAGCACAAAATTCAAAAAATTGGATGGCTGCTATGCAATGAGAATATGATGCTATTATGAAAAATGGTACGTGGTCTTTATGTGACTTGCCTCCTGGTAAGAAGGCCATTGGCACTAAGTGGGTATACAAGCTAAAGCATAAGTTTGATGGAACAGTTGATAGGTATAAGGTTAGGCTTGTTGCAAAGGGATATGCTCAAGAAAGAGGCGTTGATTTTGATGAGACCTTTGCTCCCAGATGCGGAATGACTATTGTTTGTAGCATATGTGCACTTGAACTCATCATGGTTGGAACGTACATCAGTTGGACATTAAAACTGCGTTTCTGAATCGTGATTTGTACGAAGAAGTGTATGTTTTTCAGCCCCGTGGTTTTGTGCAAAAAGGGCATGAAAACAAAGTGTGCGGGTTGAAAAAGGCATTATAAGGTTTGAAGCAAGCACCACATTGCTTGATATGAAAAGATACATGCCTACTTGATTGCACATGGTTTTGAGAACAATCCAACTGGGAGCACCTTATATGTTAAGCGTCCAAATGATGTGCTTCTGATCATTGTTATCTATTTTGATGACATGCTCTGCACTGGTCCTTATGAGAAGCATATAGCTGATTTTAAGGCTGATTTGCATGCCTCATTTGAGATGTCAGATTTAGGGCATTTGCATAATTATTTGGGCATTCAGTTTTTGCAAGTTGATGAGGGAATAGCTTCGTGTCAAACAAATTATATTGACACATTATTGTAGCATTTTGGCCTTGAAGATTGCAAACCTATCGCCACTCCTATGGAAACAGGTTAGGATTGAGTCTTCATGATGCTTGAGGTGCATTTGATGCTGTTCTCTATTAGCAAGCTGTTTGATGCATGATTTACTTATGCAACTCTCTGCTAGATATTCAGTTTGTTGTCTCACATATGAGTAGGTTTATGCATTGCCCATGTGTCAAGCATTGGCAGGCGATTAAGCACATCTTTTGTGTGGTACCCAACTACTTTGATTGTTTTATTCCAAGGGGGGATCACTACCACGAGATTTACATGCTTTTTCTAATTCTGTCTCGGC
>CM035418.1:78088724-78113724 GCA_020310875.1 Ceratopteris richardii | reverse complement strand
TAACTCTACATTCTCTGTATGCAGAGAACTAGCAAAAGATTTTGTGGTTGGAGGTACTGCATCAGAGTCACTTTATGGTGCTTGCGAATCTATGTATAAGCCAGATATGGTACAACCTGACTCGATGAAATTCGACATCTAGATATATGATTTATTTATTTATTATGAGATCAGAACTTGAAACAGAGTCCACCAGAAGTTCATGTTTAGAAGTCAAACTTGAATGTTTCAAATTTCATGCGATTGGTTATCCCATACCAGTTTCCCTGTTTCAAAGATAGAACGATGTGATCATGACTCATGCCCATTGGACAAAATTTGTGTGCATTCATAGTGCTCAAGTATCTGTTCTGCATTAAACAACATTTACAGATATGAGAGCCGATACTGTATTTGAATGTTTCATCCACAAAAACATCAATTTTCTGTATTAGAGAGATTGGATATTGTGTATAGCTTAGATTCAAAGCTGGTGACAAATAAATCTTTGAGTAAATGACCTGTTTGTGCTAGTGTCATTAGGATTGGATTGCAATTGGATCAACAATGTGTTAGCGATAGGTTTTGGATTACGAAACCCAAGTTGTGTATTAATTGCTTACTAATTTTATGTGTGTGTGTGTTGTGTACATATGCATCTCTCTCTCTCTCTCTCTCTCTCTATATATATATATATATATATATATATATATATATATATATATATATATATATATATATATATATATATATATATATATATATATATATATACACACACACACACACACATACATACCTACATACATACATACATGTTGGAAAACAATGTCATACCAGTCCAAAATCCTATTAGGGCAGAAACCCTAACTTTGGTACTTAGTCATTTTTGGCACAAAATTTGCGTAAAATTTTTATGAGCCTATCTTGTAGAGCTTGAAGAGAGCTTTCTAATGGTATATGACATGCAGTCATCAGAGATCAGATTTGAGAGAAAACCCTAACCCTTATTTTCTGTTGATTTAGGGGTTTTACCTCATTTGATAGCTCTCAGCTTGGAGGTCATAAAAATGTTTTCAGATCATTCATTAGGTGGTCAGATAGTGGAAAAAGCAAGTCGAAACCTATCTTCTATGGTAATTTAAAAATAAAGCAAAAGCTAGTAAAAAATTTGCGATTGAGTTTTAAAAAGCGATAAGCTTTATTTTGATCTACGAAAAGCAGATTTTTCTCTAGAACACTTGGTGGCCTATATAAGAAGCCTCTTGGTCACTTTTGAAGACATCCCAACCAATTCCAACGCTAGCTTATGGTGGAGCTTGAGGAGGTGGTGCTCTAGCACTCATGGGGAAACCATGGTGCACTTTGTGAAGCTATGTTGAGGAGAAGCCATGGAGTTCTTCTTGGAGAAGAGTGTGCTCACACTCTTGTTTGTAGAGAAGACTTACTCATCAGAAGCTTTGTGGTGGTGTGGATCATCCATCTACATTATGTATTTGAAGATTGTCTTCTACATGAAGATTATGGAGTACTTCAAAGACATTTGATGGAGCGTAATATAAGATTGCATCTTATGTTAATTATTCAGGTACGTATTCTCTTTATACACACAGGTACTACTTGGAGCTTATGGAGGCAGTGGCATCCATATCTAGAGGAGTCATATTCGGCATACATAAAGGAGAATCAATACATGCATGCTACATGCATTCAGATGAGGTGTTAGAGAAGGTGTTAGTATGAGGATTTCTGTCAACAACAAATTAGCATTCTATGCTAATTCTGTAAGTATGTGATCTTTCACACACACATCTGATTTAGGGTTTGCTGAATATGAGTTTCAAACTGATCTTTCCTCTTTCAATCACTCATATACACTCTTCTACAACCTATCAGGTCATACATCTCATACATATTTAGATTTCTGTCCCTACATTTGAATATTCTTGTAAATTTTGTACACATACTCTTCCATCTATTTCTGTTCACATAGAGTGGTTGAGATTTTGACTCGCACATTGTAATTTGACATTTGTTTATATGATGGTGTGAGTAACCAGTGGCTTACGTAGCAATTTGAACATGTTGTCTAATCTCTCTCTATCTTTGTCTCATCATTGTATGATTGAGTGTGGTATGCTCATGATTGTCAATTATGGAAGATACTAGATTCTGTGTTGTAGATCATGGACCTATGGGATATGTGGAATTAGTTATGGGGCTACCTAATTTCCAGCATTTGGTATCAGAGCACCCAGGCTACCAACATATGGTTTCAGAGTATCTTTTAACATTTGACATATGAATAATGACATACACACTTAATCTAGATGAGTAGAGATTTGAGAATTAGACAATTTAGTCACATGTTTATTTATCAGTGTGGAGTATGAAGTTGATGATCTGTTAGCAGCAAAATACTTTTGGAAGAGTAAAGTTACTTTACAGAAGTATTGCTTGAAGACCAAGACTTGATGAAGAGAAGGCTACTTCAAATTCAAGGAAAAACAATGGTTTGTAGAAGATGAAGGAACCAGATCAACATCAAATCACAGGTATTAGTTTCCACTATCAGATTGTCATTTGCAGGTCATATCTTAGAGGAGCAGTTATGAAGAGATTTGAAGGATTCAAGAAGTGCTTTTATACACTTTTATTCTTTGAAAGTTAAAGCATTAGCTACATCAAAACAGGTATCTAGAGGTTTTTCTTGACAGTTTTGATAGATCTCTTTCATGGCAAGAAAGCTCATCTAAGATGACAACTTTGGAGATTAGATCAGTTTTGTTTTCAGCCAACACAAGGTTGAAAGTTTTGTTAATCAGAGTTTGTACCTAGAAAGGTAATTCAGTATTCCTCATATGCTGAGAGGAGATGGAGCTGAAGCCTGAGATGGTAGAAGCATGTTTTATCTTCTATATTTCTATGTTCACTTCCATTTATATATCATGTTTGTTTTGTCTTTTACTCTTAGCACTAGAGGAAGAGAAAAATTCATTTGAACAAGTTAAGAGTGCTTGCTACTTCAAAATGAAGAGAACAAAAGGTATGGATGAGAAGTTTGGAGATGTTAACATCATCAGGTGGAAGAAAGATGCAGAAGAAGAAAGTCCAAAGGGAAAGTATGGCTTCCTTTTCTCTTATATTTTCCATATACTTTTCCTACTTTTATCCTCTACATCCAAAGACAAGTCTACAAGAACATCTTGTGCGAAAAAGATAGTTTAAAGAAGAATCAATTTCTTGTTTTGCATTATACTTGGTCATGTTTTAGTAGGTTTTGACAAAGAGTAACATTGAGAGAAAGAAAAGCAGCAGATATCTAAGACAACTTATATGTTTTAACTCATGTGTGTATGAGTTATGTTTAAGTTGAAGATTTTGACCAGGCAGCTTATATGTTTCCTCAAAGAATTCTTGGAGTGTAAATTCAGAGCTACTTGGTATATGACAAGTTGCAGAGAAGTTTTTATTCTTTATCTAACTCTTGAGGTAAAAGAGTATTTGTAGCAGATATTGGAGACTTGGAGTGAGGTTTTTTGTTTGGAAAAGTTACCTCATATTCAGTATACTCAGAAAATTCAGAGTTTTTCAGGAACAAAATTAAAAAATTTCAGTATTTTCAGAAAAATTCAGAATTTCAGTATTTTCAGAAAGATTCAAAATTTCAGTATTTTCAAGAAATTCAGAAAATTCAGTATTTTCAAGAAAATTCAGTATTTTCAAGAAAATTCAGTATTTTCAGGAAAATTCAGAAAAATTCAGATTTTGTGATGTACCAATCAGATGGAGAATTCACTTTCTATGATTGTCTTGACTTTTGGATACATGCTTGTATTAAAAAAGGTGTTCCATCATATCCTATCACTTGATTGAGAAGTGGAGTTAGCCAAAAGAAAGTCAAGCATATACTATCACATTTCACTCGGGAAGAATATGAAGATATGAAGTATCAACTTGGAGCTTTTGGAGTTCTCAAGGTGAGAGTTTTGAAAGAGGCCGCGGAGAGCTACGTCGTGGTGTGCTCGGTAACTCGGTTGCTCCAAACGCCAAGGGAGTGGGCTGCTGCGTGAGGAGAGAGAAAGTAGAGAGAGAAACCTGCGCAGAAATTTGGAGAAGAAGATGGAGAAGCTGAAGTTGAAGAAGTCCCAATCAAGTTATGAGAGATTTGGGACCAAGTCTTATTGATAAGTGACTTTTAGGTCATTTGGGCATGTTCACACATGGCCAATGACCAAAAGTCATAAAAATAATGTAAATGCCTATAACTCCCCAATTTGGGGTCCAAAAACTACAACAAAAATATGTCTGGAAAGCTCTCGAAGAGAGCTTTCACATGGAAGGGTCAAAATATACAAAAGGAGAGTCCTTGGGGCCTTTATCCCCAACAACCTCCCACTTAAAGGACCAAGGAGGCTCCTTTAAGCTAAGTAACTCCCACCATCTGTATACATAGCTGATGTTGTGCCTTGGGTAGACACTTCGTGAGAGCATCTGCAGGATTCTGTGAAGTATTGACCTTGATCAAAGTGATCAGGCCATCCTCTAACACCTCTCTGATGAAGTGATATCTCACATCAATATGGTTTGTGCGAGCATGAAACATGGCATTCTTTGCCAAACATATGGCACTCTGGCTATCGCATCCAAGAAGAGGTGCCTTTTCAAGCATCCCAAACTCACTGCAAAGCCGAGCTAACCAAATGGCTTCTTTGGAAGCCTCTGTGGCTGAAATATATTCAGCCTCTGTAGTAGATAGTGCAACTATCCTTTGAAGTCTAGAGCACCATGAAATAGCTCCACCTGCAAGGATGTATACATAGCCACTTGTGGACTTGCGTGTGTCCACATCACCTGCCATGTCTGAATCACAAAATCCTTTTAACTCCAATGGACCCTTTCCATAACATAAGCATTTACTTTTGGTCCCTTTCAAATATCTCAAGATAGATTTGACTGCCTCCCAATGAGCTCTACCAGGATTAGCCATGAACCTGCTAACAACTCCCACTGCATGAGCAATGTCTGGCCGAGTGGCAACCATAGCATACATAAGTGAACCACAAGCTGATGCATATGGAACACTCTTCATGTAACTGGCTGCATCATCATTTTTGGGACAGTCATCCTTGGAAAGCTTAACATGTGGCTGCAATGGCACTCCAAGAGGCTTAGCATCAGCCACATTAAATCTGTCCAGCACTTTTTCAATGTACTTTTCTTGGGATACCTGCAAAGTATGCTGCTGTCTATCCCTTTTTATACGCATACCAAGAATATGCTCAGCTTCCCCAAGGTCTTTCATTGAGAATGCAGAGTTCAGCTGCTGTTTTAGAGCATTCAGAGTGCTCTTTTTCTTCCCAGCCAGCAGCATATCATCTACATACAGTACAAGAATAATTGGGCTGCCATCTTCATCCTTTTTCGTGTACAAACAATGATCTGCATGGCTTCTTTTAAACCCATGTTTGAGCATAAATGCATCAAACTTCTTATACCATTGTCTGGGGGCCTGTTTCAGCCCATACAAGCTCCTTTTCAGTTTGCATACCAGATGCTCGTTTCCAAGAATGGCATATCCTTCTGGCTGTTTCATGTACAGCTCTTCATCTAAATCACCATGCAAAAAGGCTGTTTTAACATCCATTTGGAATAATTCCAAATCCAAGGAAGCTGTGAGAGCAAACAACACACGTAAAGTGGTCATTTTCACCACTGGAGAGAACACTTCTTGGAAATCAATGCCCTCTTTTTGGGCATATCCCTTAGCAACCAGCCTTGCCTTATACTTGGGTTTGCCATCAACAGTTTTGATTTTGTACACCCACTTGTTTGGAATGGCTTTCCTTCCTTTGGGTAACTCAACCAAATCCCAAGTATCATTTGCATGCAAGGCCTTTATCTCTTCCTGCATGGCTAACTCCCACTTCTTCTTGTGCTCACATAGCTTTGCCTCTTTATAAGTAAGAGGCTCACCCTCATCTGATAACATAATATAATGTATAGAGGGATCATATCTATTCACTCGCCTCCTAGGACGTATAGATCTTCTTACCCAATGATCAACATTACCAGGCAATGGATCTACATCAGGAGGTACATTAACTTCTTCATTGTTAACAGGCAGCTGTACATCATTTCCAGCCCTGTTTTCAGCATGAATAGGTGGCTGCATATGCCCTTCAGGAGCATCATTTTGCTGTCCAGCATCATCTGGCTCAATAACCACTGGCTCATTGTCATTTCCAGCCATATGTGGTGCATCCCGAGGGTCCATATCAGATTTAACTGGTGGCTGTACATGCTGAAATTTGACTCTTTTATGGTCATCTTTAGAGGCACAATTGTTTTTGAGCAGCCTTGCCTCATTAAATACAACATCTCGGCTGCGTATTACCTTCTTGAGTTGAGGTAGCCAAATCCTGTAGCCCATTTCACCTTCATCTCCATAACCCATGAAGATTCCTTTCATGGACTTTGCATCTAACTTGCTTCTCAACTCAGGCCTTATATGCACAAAAGCATCGCAACCAAAGATGCGTAGGTGGTCATATGAAGCTGGTTTGCCAGACCAAACCTCTTCTGGAATGCCACCTTTTAAGGACATATGAGGGGATCGATTGCAAACATGAACTGCAGTTTTCAAAGCCTCTCCCCAAAATCCATGAGGGAGATTAGCTGTGGACAGCATGCATCTCACCCTCTCACATAAAGTCCTATTATACCTTTCAGCCACACCGTTGGAAGAGGGGCTGTATGGGACTGTTAGCTCCCTCTTAATACCAAGATTTTCACAAAATCTATTGAATTCAGCACTTGTAAACTCACCCCCATTATCTGTACGTAAGCATTTCAGCTTTCTACCTGTTTGAGTGGTCACAAATGCATGAAATTTCTTAAATGCAGCAAAGGCTTCATCTTTAGATTTTAACAAATATACCCAAAGCTTCCTAGAGAAATCATCTACAAAAGAAACAAAGTAAAGAGCACCCCCCATAGATTTTGTGGGCATGCTACAAACATCAGAATGAACAAGATCAAGCACATTAGACTTACGAGAGACACCAGAGTAGTAAGAATTCTTTACTTGCTTACCATATTGGCATTCATTACAAAAATCAAGTTTTGAGCCTTTAGCATCAAACTTGTCCAAATTACATAGTTTATCAAGACCTTTTTGACTCATGTGACCAAGCCTTTTATGCCATAATTCCATATGTGAATGGATTTCAGCCAAAGCAATAAACTTGCCCAGCAAGGCTTTACCATGCAAGCAATAAAGAGTCCCTTTCTTTGTACCTTTAACAATCAGCCTAGAGCCTTTGATAAGCTTCCATGACCCCTTCTCAAAGAGGGTACTATATCCATGCATATCCATTTGCCCAACAGACAATAAGCTTTTCTTGATGCTTGGTACATACCTTACATCATAGTTGTTACTGACGGGATTCTGACGTCTGACTTCTGACGGGATTCTGACTTCTAACGGGTCCGCCAAAATGTTCCTGACGTTTACGGACGTTGCTTTTTTTCCAAACAGAAATTTAAAGAAAAAACTATATATATATATATATATATATATATATATATATATATATATATATATATATATATATATATATATATATATATATATATATATACTCATAAGAACATTAAAAATTAAATGTTACATGTGCATAGATGCATAAAGATGCATTTTGCATGTTGAAAACTTGATATGGATAATGGTTCTTGAAAGACTGGAAGTGGGTACTTCCAAATATGTATATAATATACATAATGAGACATCAGATTTATCATTGTAAGTTGATTGCAGTATGCACTGGCCTTGTAGACAAGGACACATTATACTATGTACTGTATACATGTATAAATTATAAGATTATAACAATATACTCATTGCGCAATACTAAATATCAAGCTTCAAATATGTATACAACTCACTACGTAGTACCGTATAATCATACTCTAAGTTGTCACAAGTGTATATAGTATAAAATGTATATTTGAAAGTTGCAGCATACCATATAGTTATATAATCAAATTATATGTAATATCTATGTATACAGCATATTCTATAATGTGTGTATGGTATTTGATACTTGTACATTCAGTCACTATGCATGTACACACATTATACATGATACATATGCATGTGTTGTACAACTATAGGCTATAGTCTATACTGTACAACCTAAGACTAGAGGTATAAGACTCTTGTAGGTCGCTGTACTGTGTATGGGGGCTCGAGTGCTTGCCACTTATGCTCTATAGCCTCTAAATGCTCCCTTTACGAGTCTGCACGCTGCAAATACATTCACACAACCAGAATATAGATGTGAATGTGTCAATAATCAGAGAAAACCACCTCAGAACTGAATAAAATCAGGCAGACCTGGGCATAAAAAAAAAACCACGTTAGTAACGTGTTCCGGACGGGTTAGCAAAGGAAGTCCGTAAAAAGTTAGCAAAAAATGATCCGGACGCGTCCGGAGGCAACTATGCCTTACATCATGCAAAACCAGCTCATTGGTACCATCCACTGTGAGATGCACTGTGCCAATACCTTCAATTGAACAAGCATGGTTATTTCCAAGATATACATGTCCATGGCTGCCTGCATGAAAGGTAGTGAAACACTCCTTAATAGGAGTTACATGAAACGATGCACTTGAATCTACAATCCATGTTTGTGACAAAGCATCATTCACAGTAAGCAAGGCATCAATCAAATCCCTCTTTGTGATCGGCATATCTTGTGCATGAATATTAATAGAAGGATCAATAACTTCAGCATGCTCTGCTTCCATAGTAGCACAAAGTATATCTTCTGCATCTGATAGCTCCTCAATGATGACACTAGAGGCCACATTGGCCTTCTCTTTGTCTTTGTCCTTTGAGGTATCATGTGCTTCATTCTTGGTGTCCTTTTTCTTCCTGTCACTTGTGTTCTTCTTTCTTTCTAGTTCAGCTTTATAGAATCTGCAATCAGGCTTCTTGTGACCTTTCCTACCACATTGATAATAAGTCACTTCAGCCTTGCCTTTGCTTTTGCTCCTGTTCCTCTGTACATTTCCACTTTTCTTTTCTGTTCTTCCTCTAGCCACATTGGCTGAACCAATGCCCTCTCCACTAGCTTTCCTCCTGATTTCCTCATTCAAAATAGAACCCCTTACACCATCAAAGGTAAGACTGGGGCTATTCGAAAGTGAAACAACCAATGTTTCCCACGAATCAGGTAAGGTCATCAACAAGAAGATGGCCTTAAGCTTATCATCAAATGGAGGTAATCCAAAGTCCTGCAATTGTGAAAGAGTACCTGTAAACAAAGATAAGTGCTCAGCCGCACTTTTTGACTCATCAAGCTGCATACACACTAGCTTACGCATAAGATGCACTTGATTTACAGGCGTGGTATTTTCATAAGTGGCTTTCAGCTTCTCCCATACCTCAAAAGCAGTTGTAAGGCCTTTCAAATCCACTAAGATTTCATCTGATACAGCCATCTTGATGTAAGTGATGGCCTTCTTGTTTAGGTTCATCCATGCTGCATCTGTCATATCTTCAGGCTTGACTTCCTCAAGAGCCCCTTCACAATCTTTAAGAAAGAGGATGCCCAACATTCTCTCTTTCCACAAATCGAAACCATTACCTTCAAATCTCTTGATCTCAAACAAGCTTTTGACATCAGAGGAGGTAGAGGCCATGTTTGCACGCTAAGAGCTTCAAAATTTCACCAAAAAGGTAAAATTCACCTGCTGTCCTGTGCGCAATTACCTTAGGAGACTATAGCTGAGAAATTAAGCCCAAAAACTGTTCAAAACTTGCAAAAAACAATTTCTGAAATTTTCTGCAGAAAATTTCAGAAAATTCCAGACCCCTGTAATTGCATCAAAAACAACAAATTTGTTGTTTTTCAACCACAAAAGGCATACATAGATGTAAAACCAAGGCAATGGGTGCTTGTTTTCACAAAAGCCCCAATTTTTGCAGCAATATGACCTGTAAAATCAGAGAAATGACCTACTGTAATAAGTTTCCAGCAAGTATGCACTTCCTCAATCTTTGTGCATGTCCTCCCACTTGAAAAATGAGAGAATTTCTGCCACAAAAGACCTGTAGATGAAAAAATCAGCAATGTGGATGCTGAAAAAGACCTGTGGGGATACAAAAAGAAGAATAGAAGAGATTCTTCGCGATGAAACTCTCTAAAAAGCACAAAATGTGCTTCAGCTTTGCTCCGGGCTGAAGTAATCCTCCAAAAACAGCACTTTTATCGCGAAAAAAAGAAGGTTTTTCGCGATGAAATTCTCCCAAATGCAAGAAAACACCTTCAGCTCAACATAGGCTGAAGTAGAAAAGCACTTCGAGCAACTTTGTCGCGATGGAACAGCTCAAAGCTCTGATACCAGTTGAAAGAGGCCGCGGAGAGCTACGTCGTGGTGTGCTCGGTTGCTCCAAACGCCAAGGGAGTGGGTTGCTGCGTGAGGAGAGAGAAAGTAGAGAGAGAAACCTACGCAGAAATTTGGAGAAGAAGATGGAGAAGCTGAAGTTCAAGAAGTCCCAATCAAGTTATGAGAGATTTGGGACCAAGTCTTATTGATAAGTGACTTTTAGGTCATTTGGGCATGTTCACACATGGCCAATGACCAAAAGTCATAAAAATAATGTAAATGCCTATAACTCCCCAATTTGGGGTCCAAAAAATACAACAAAAATATGTCTGGAAAGCTCTCGAAGAGAGCTTTCACATGGAAGGGTCAAAATATACAAAAGGAGAGTCCTTGGGGCCTTTATCCCCAACAAGTTTGTCCAGTTATGTTTCAAGTAGGAGTTGCAGATTCTTGGAAACGATCTAGTTGAAGAAAAGTTTTACAACTTTATGTAAGAAGCATGGATACCTAGAGACATTCAGGTTGCAAATCAAACATTCAGTCATGAAGGTTTGATGAGAGCATATTCTACACAGGTATTTTGTTGATAGATCTTGTATGATCTTGAATATCTTGAGTATTTTTGAGTTAGATGTCTATCCTTTGTTTGTAAAATTCTTAACATTGGAAGAAGTAAGTCAAAAATTCAGATTCTATCATATTAGTGTTGCAGAGAAATAGAAGAAGATACTTCTTATGTTGCAGAAGATTATGAATCCTAGAATGCTTTCAGAAAGGTTTTTGCTATGATAAGATCAGCTAACCTTATTCTAGATTTTGGAAAGCTGAGGAATGGCAAGGAAAGCTATTGGATTTATTGAAAGAAGGAAGACGTCACAAATTTCATAAAGTCTGATTTACTTTAAAGGAATTTGGATACTAGTGTTAAATCCTCCAGAGGGGGTGATGAAACATGAAGACTAATTTTCAGCCATATGTGAAAGGATGCAAAATCATACCTACAAGTATTCCTATATTTCCTTTGTCAGTTTCTCTTTATGTTCCAGCTTTTGAAGAAGAAGAAAGAAGGAGAATGTCTGGAGAAAGTTTCTGTTAGGTGTTCGTGTTCGGGAGAAAGTTCCAGAGTTCTATTGAAGAGAAGCTTGATATTTCAGATAGGTATGTTACCTATGAGTTGCCCACATATATGATTATACGAGACTTTGAAGGAAACAGGTATGAAGTTCTTATAGATAGAACAAGGATGAAGACAAGATGACATCATAATTATGAAAGTTCGGACCGATCGGAAACGGAGTTTCGGAGTTTCCAAAAATTTGGAAACGGCAGAAAACGGGAAACGGGGGAAACGGTGTATATATATATATATATATATATATATATATATATATATATATATATATATATATATATATATATATATATATATATATATATATATATATATATATATATAGACACACACACAATGCACACAAACATTGCACACACTAACTGCTCATACATGATACACTCATACATACATGCATTGAACATTCAAATTTCTTACATTATTAAGTTCAACTATGGCATATGCACATTATTAATTAAACATTTATCTCTAGACAATATGTTGGGGATAAAGGCCCCAAGGACTCTCCTTTTGTATATTCTGACCCTTCCATGTGAAAGCTCTCTTCGAGAGCTTTCCTGACATATTTTTGTTATATTTTTTGGACCCCAAATTGAGGAGTTATAGGCATTTACATTATTTTTATGACTTTTGGTCATTGGCCATGTGTGAACATGCTCAAATGACCTAAAAGTCACTTATCAATAAGACTTGGTCCCGAATCTCTTATAACTTGATTGGAACTTCTTCAACTTCAGCTTCTCCATCTTCTTCTCCAAATTTCTGTGCAGGTTTCTCTCTCTACTTTCTCTCTCCTCACGCAATAGCCCACTCCCTTTGCGTTTGGAGCAATCGAGCACACCATGACGTAGCTCTCCGCAGTCTCTTTCAATTGGTATCAGAGCCTTGAGCTGTTCTATCGTGACAAAGTTGCTCCAAGTGTTTTTCTACTTCAGCCTATGTTAAGCTGAAGGTGTTTTCTTGCATTTGGGAGAATTTCATCGCGAAAAACCTTCTTTTTTCACGATAAAAGTGCTGTTTTTGGAGGATTACTTCAGGCAGTAGGAAAGCTGAAGCAAATTTTGTGCTTTTTAGAGTGTTTCATCGCGAAGAATCTCTTCTATTATTCGTTTTGTATCCCCACAGGTCATTTTCAGCATCCACATTGCTGATTTTTTCATCTACAGGTCTTTTGTGGCAGAAATTCTCTCTCATTTCAAGTGGGAGGACATGTACAAAGATTGAGGAAGTGCAGACTTGCTGGAAACTTATTATAGGTCATTTCTATGATTTTATAGGTCATATTGCTCGGCTTTTGTGAAAACTTATTATAGGTCATATTATAGGAAACTTATTACAGCAGGTCATTTCTATGATTTTATAGGTCATATTGCTCGGCTTTTGTGAAAACAAGCACCCGTAAGGTACGTTTTTGAGGTTCGAACCGAACCGAACGAACCGGAGCGTAAGGTTCGTTGCTAGATGTTTTTTCATATTTTTAGGCTCATTTTTTCGAGAACCAAACTTATCTTTCAAGGTATAAGCTCTAACTTCAAGCTCTTGGTTTAGTCCTTAAAGGCTTGAGCTTAGCTCCAGATTCACCTAAGGTGTGAGCACTAAACTTTGAGGCAACGTAAAGATCAACGTTACATACATACATACACACATACATACATACATACACACACATATACACACACACATATATATATATATATATATATATATATATATATATATATATATATATATATATATATATATATATATATATATTTTTTTTTTTTTTTCATTCCAAGGAATGAACCTATATATATATATATATATATATATTTTTTTTTTTTTTTCTCCAATGAATGAACCTTAACCTTGAGGTAAGGTTCTTCTCTTGAACCGAATGCGTACCGAACCTTATGAACCTTACGACCTTGTTTGATGTCAAAAGCTTGTTTGAGATCAAGAGATTTGAAGGTAATGGTTTCGATTTGTGGAAAGAGAGAATGTTGGGCATCCTCTTTCTTAAAGACTGTGAAGCGGCTCTTGAGGAAGTCAAGCCTGAAGATATGACAGATGTTGCATGGATGAATCTAAACAAGAAGGCCATCACTTACATCAAGATGGCTGTATCAGATGAAATCTTAGTGGATTTGAAAGGCCTTACAAATGCTTTTGAGGTATGGGAGAAGCTGAAAGCCACTTATGAAAATACCACGCCTATAAATCAAATGCATCTTATGCGTAAGCCAGTGTGTATGCAGCTTTATGAGTCAAAAAGTGGGGCTGAGCACTTATCTTCGTTTACAGGTACTCTTTCACAATTGCAGGACTTTGGATTACCTCCGTTTGATGATAAGCTTAAGGCCATCTTCTTGTTGATGACCTTACCTGATTCATGGGAAACATTGGTTTTTTCACTTTCGAATAGCCCCAATCTTACCTTTGATGGTGTAAGGGGTTCTATTTTGAATGAGGAAATCAAGAGAAAACGTTCTATTTTGAATGAGGAAATCAAGAGGAAAGCTAGTGGAGAGGGCAGTGGTTCAGCCAATGTGGCTAGAGGAAGAACATAAAAGAAAAGTGGAAATGTACAGAGGAACAGGAGCAAAAGCAAAGGCAAGGCTGAAGTGAATTGTTATCAATGTGGTAGGAAAGGTCACAAGAAGCATGATTGAAGATACTACAAAGTTGAACTAGAAAGAAAGAAGAACATAGGTGACAGGAAGAAAAAGGACACCAAGAATGAAGCACATTATACGTCAAAGGACAAAGACAAAGAGAATGCCAATGTGGCCTCTAGTGTCATCATTGAGGAGCTATCAAATGCAGAAGATATACTTTGTGCTACTATGGCAGAGATCATGTTGAAGTTATTGATGCTTCTATTAATATTCATTCACAAGATATGCAAATCACAAAGAGGGATTTGATTGATGCCTTGCTTACTGTAAATGATGCTTTGTCACAAACATGGATTGTAGATTCAGGTGCATCATTTCATGTAACTCCTATTAAGGAGTGTTTACTACCTTTCATGCAGATAGCCATGGACATGTATATCTTGGAAATAACCATGCTTGTTCTATTGAAGGTATTGGCACAATGCATCTCAAAGTGGATGGTACTAAGAGCTGGTTTTACATGATGTAAGGTGTGTACCAAGCATCAAGAAAAGCTTATTGTCTGTTGGGCAAATGGATATGCATGGATATAGTACCCTCTTTGAGAAGGGGTCATGGAAGCTTATCAAAGGCTCTAGGCTGATTGTTAAAGGTACAAAGAAAGGGACTCTTTATTGCTTGCATGGTAAAGCCTTGCGGGGCAAGTTTATTGCTTTGGTTGAAATCCATTCACATATGGAATTCTGGCATAAAAGGCTTGGCCACATGAGCCAAAAAGGCCTTGATAAACTATGTAATTTGGACAAGTTTGATGCTAAAGGCTCAAAACTTGATTTTTGTAATGAATGCCAATATGGTAAGCAAGTAAGGAATTCCTACTACTCTGGTGTCTCTCGTAAGTCTAATGTGCTTGATCTTGTTCATTCTGATGTTTGTAGCATGCCCACAAAATCTATGGGGGGTGCTCTTTACTTTGTTTCTTTTGTTGATGACTACTCTAGGAAGCTTTGGGTATATTTGTTAAAATCTAAAGATGAAGCCTTTGCTGCATTTAAGAAATTTCATGCATTTGTGATCACTCAAACAGGTAGAAAACTGAAATGCTTACGTACAGATAATGGGGGTGAGTTTACAAGTGCTGAATTCAATAGATTTTGTGAAAATCTTGGTATTAAGAGGGAGCTAACAGTCCCATACAACCCCTCTTCCAACGGTGTCGCGGAAAGGTATAATAGGACTTTATGTGAGAGGGTGAGATGCATGCTGTCCAGAGTTAATCTCCCTCATGGATTTTGGGGAGAGGCTTTGAAAACTGCAGTTCATGTTTGCAATCGATCCCCTCATATGTCCTTAAAAGGTGGCATTCTAGAAGAGGTTTGGTCTTGCAAACCAGCTTCATATGATCAGCTACGCATCTTTGGTTGTATGCTTTTGTGCATATAAGGCCTGAGTTGAGAAGCAAGTTAGATGCAAAGTCCATGAAAGGAATTTTCATGGGTTATGGAGATGAAGGTGAAATGGGCCACAGGATTTGGCTACCTAAACTCAAGAAGGTAATACGCAGCCGAGATGTTGTATTTAATGAGGCAAGGCTGCTCAAAAACAATTGTGGCTCTAAAGATGACCATAAAAGAGTCAAATTTCAGCATGTACAGCCACCAATTAAATCTTATATGAACCCTCGGGATGCACCACATATGGCTGGAAATTACAATGAGCCCGTGGTTATTGAGCCAAATGATGTTGGACAGCAAAATGATGCTCCTGAAGGGCATATGCAGCCACCTATTCATGCTGAAAACAGGGCTGGAAAATGATGTACAGCAGCCCGTTAACAATGAAGAAGTTAATGTACCTCCTGATGTAGATCCATTGCCTCGTAATGTGGATCATTGGGTAAGAAGATCTATACGTCCTAGGAGGTCAGTGAATAGATATGATCCCTCTATACTAGTATACATTATATTATGTTATCAGATGAGGGTGAGCCTCTTACTTATAAAGAGGCAAAGCTATGTGAGCACAAGAAGAAGTGGGAGTTAGCCATGCAGGAAGAGATAAAGGCCTTGCATGCAAATGATACTTGGGATTTGGTTGAGTTACACAAAGGAAGGAAGGCCATTCCTAACATGTGGGTGTACAAAATCAAAACTGTTGATGGAAAACCCACGTATAAGGCAAGGCTGGTTGCTAAGGGATATGCCAAAAAGAGGGCATTGATTTCCAAGAAGTGTTCTCTCCAGTGGTGAAAATGACCACTTTACGTGTGTTGTTTGCTCTCACAGCTGCCTTAGATTTGGAAAATGGATGTTAAAGCAGCCTTTTTGCATGGTGATTTAGATGAAGAGCTTGACATGAAACAGCCCGAAGGATATGCCATTCCTGGAAAAGAGCATCTGGTATGCAAACTGAAAAGGAGCTTATATGGGCTGAAACAGCCCCCAGACAATGGTATAAGAAGTTTGATGCATTTATGCTCAAACATGGGTTTAAAAGAAGCCATGCAGATCACTGTTTGTACACCAAAACGGATGAAGATGGCAGCCTAATTATTCTTGTATTGTATGTAGATGATATGCTGCTGGCTGGGAAGAAAAAGAGCACTCTGAGTGCTCTAAAACAGAAGCTGAACCCTGCATTCTCAATGAAAGACCTTGGGGAAGCTGAGCATATTCTTGGTATGCCTATAAAAAGGGATAGGCAGCAGCATACTTTGCAGGTATCCCAAGAAAAGTACATTGAAAAAGTGCTGGACAGATTTAATGTGGCTGATGCTAAGCCTCTTGGAGTGCCATTGCAGCCACATGTTAAGCTTTCCAAGGATGACTGTCCCAAAGATGATGATGCAGCCAATTACGTGAAGAGTGTTCCATATGCATCAGCTTGTGGTTCACTTATGTATGCTATGGTTGCTACTCGGCCAGACATCGCTCATGCAATAGGAGTTGTTAGCAGGTTCATGGCTAATCCTGGTAGAGCTCATTGGGATGTAGTCAAATCTATCTGGAGATATTTGAAAGGGACCAAAAGTAAATGCTTATGTTATGGAAAGGATCCTTTGGAGTTAAAAGGATTTTGTGATTCAGACATGGCGGGTGATGTGGACACATGCAAGTCCACAAGTGGCTGTGTATACATCCTTGCAGGTGGAGCTATTTCATGGTGCTCTAGACTTCAGAGGATAGTTGCACTATCTACTACGGAGGCTGAATATATTTCAGCCACAGAGGCTTCCAAAGAAGCCATTTGGTTAGCCCGCCTCTGCAGTGAGTTTGGGATGCCTGAAAAGGCATCTGTTCTTAGATGCGATAGCCAGAGTGCCATATGTTTGGCAAAGAATGCCATGTTTAATGCTCGCACAAAGCATATTGATGTGAGATATCACTTCATCAAAGAGGTGTTAGAGGATTGCCTGATCACTTTGATCAAGGTCAATACTTCACAGAATCTTGCAGATGCTCTCACGAAGTGTCTACCCAAGGCACAACATCAGCTATGTATACAGATGGTGGGAGTTACTTAGCTTAAAGGAGCCTCCTTGGTCCTTTAAGTGGGAGGTTGTTGGGATAAAGGCCCTAAGGACTCTCCTTTTGTATATTTTGACCCGTCTATGTGAAAGCTCTCTTCGAGAGCTTTCTAGACATATTTTTGTTATATTTTTTGGACCCCAAATTGGGAAGTTATAGGCATTTACATTATTTTTATGACTAGGTCATTGGCCATGTGTGAATATGCCAAAATGACCTAAAACTCACTTATGAATAAGACTTGGTCCCAAATCTCTTATAACTTGATTGGGACTTCTTCAACTTCAACTTCTCCATCTTCTTCTCCAAATTTCTGTGCAGATTTCTCTCTCTACTTTCTCTCTCCTCACGCAGTAGCCTATTCCCTTTGCGTTTGGAGCAACAGAGCACACCACGACATAGCTCTCCGCGGTATCTTTCACAATAGACATTTTATAGAGACTTGTATTATGTATACATACTTCCAGAATCCAAAATTCCAAGCCAGAATGATACATCATAGATAAAAAAAACTGAAGTGTCAAATACATATCATCATGAAAGATGTTCCATAAACAAAGTACTTACATCAATAGAATCTTGGGATCAATCATCACTCTCTATATCCTCCTCACTACTAGAAGATACCATATCTCTAGTAGGCTCATCTGCATGCCTCTTGCTATCACCATGGCGTCGTGAGCATGTATTATGTGCCGGCTGAATGGACTTATCATAGAGCAAAGTGTAAAGATCTCTATCCTCCTGAGGAATCTTTGGAATATGCTCCACCTTCTCAATATCAAGCTTATCAACATCTATCTGTATGGGATCAGGAGATGCTAAAAGTCTCTCTAAAAGTTTCAAGTTGGCATTGTAGAAGACAAGTCTCTCAAGTTGGGCTGTCGTAAGTTTATTTTTGTTTTTTGTGTGAAAAAGAGCCCATGTACTTCAATTTCTCTCACAAGATCCAGAGCTACAATTTTGAGAGAGAACTCGAAGGGCAATACGTTTCTTTTAAGCACAAACATAATGATATTAAATTAGCAAAGACATAATCTTGAGACGCACTAATTAGTAAATAATAAAATCAAAGTAAATAAGAAAATTACCAATGTAGGTGCACATGCATCATATTTCTCCCACCATGAGAGAGGATGGACCTGAGTCTCTTGGAGCTTTGTTGTCAGTCTACCAAAGTGATGTGTCTCATTCCTAAAAGCAAGAAGATTTAAATCACGACCACTATAACGTTGTATGTACTCTTGAAAGCCGAAATCTTACTCCTCACTCTGAAGCTGATCCTCACTATGCCATAATGGATGCAATATGTGAGCGACAACATGAATTGGTTTGTGAAATCAATCCTAATGCCTATTCCATACTTGTCGTATCTCTTCTACTCTACAATTATGAAAAGAAAATTCAAGAATTAATACATTACGTATGTCATGCTTATACTGACTAATCACGATTAAAGAGTAATGAAAACATAGAATATGGAAAAAACTTACTTCTCAACAGATAAGTATGTGTTTTTATTCAGGGCCTCTCCAATTACGTCCATATACTCATAGAGAAGACCCATCGTACTTCCCTCCATGTCGGTGATGCATAGGATGGTGTATATAGGGTTTAGGGTTTTAACTAAATCCTCTGCCTCAACTCACTAAGACTCATTCATTACATTGTGTCTAAACTGCAAGAACTTTGGAGTGGTGCTTTTATCCCAAGCAATCCACTCATCACTGCTGATTGCGAATCAAATTTGTTCGCACACGAACAAGCCTCTCTAATACCACAAACATCTAAGCAAACCTCGTGACGGGGGGCTTGAGGATCTCCAGCTGACTGTTAGATCGATGTACGTTTGGTCACAAATCTGATCATACTTCTTGGGGTCCAAACAATAGAAGGATATTATGGTTCAAGTAAATTCCCCATGGAAACACAATTGCTTCCATTATTTGTTATCACTTGTACCACATTATGAGCCCCAATCTCCTCTATGATAATTTTTATATGCTCCCAAATATATGCACTTGTAATGATAAAAAAAATTTCAGAAATTAGAATTTACACTTTACATAATATACAATGCACATGAAATCAAAATAATATACTCAACCAGTTACGAATGGAAGGTACCTGTAATGGTAAGACCAAGAGTCGAAGCATCTATAGCTTTCCAAAACATGGACCCCTTACAACATGAGACAATAACATTATATACATGCCTCTTGCGGACATCTGACCAACCATCACACAAGATGATGCATCCATACTTCTTCCATGTATCCCGCAAAAACTCAAGTTGCACTTCCAAACATGCCTTTTCCTTCTTTAATTCCCTAGTGTGCAATGTCTCTGTTGAAGGACCTTCCCACTCACATCCAATGCGGCTAATCGATTTTATGGTGTTTTTCCATTGAGTGGTCTTAGACACATTGAAGGGGATAGCACAACGAATGAATAATCGCGTGATTTCATTGGTGGCCTCTCTCATTGCTTGCTTTTGCAAGCTATCTTTGACGCTTGCACTTTGCAATGAACCTCTTGCATGGCTGTCCACTTTGGGTAAAGGTGTCCTTATTGCACTAGGACCTTCACCCACACTAGAGGAGGCATGAATACTAGAGCTTTCAACTCTAGTTCTCTTTGAAGTGCCAACACATTGGCTTAGAGGTAGCTGTTTGGGTGCCTTCTTCTTCCTTTTCCTCATCACATGAGGGCATTCCCATCCATGATCATCTCCATGCCTCAAGCCCTGCATGGGATCTCTTTGCATGGTCCGATATCTCTACATGGGACACGTGCAAGATGGTCCTTCACTCTTGTCACAGAACTTGTCTTTTCATATCCACAAAAATTACACTTTCATTTTCTTGATCCACCTCCACCAGAATAGTCTCCAATCTTCTTGACATTTCTCCAGTAGGGATCTCGAGCCATGTCTAATATTCAAGTAGCTGGTAGAGAATCTGCATACATAAAGAAAATAAGACTTTAGTGATAGACTATAGTGGACTCTTGATGATTCATGAATGATGCATGCAAGTTGCAACATACATAGTACATACATACACTATTACACACATAGTGCACACATATCACATAGTATATTCTACATATTTACATATTACATAAATGATAAGATGCTACATATGCACACATACAATGCACATACATAAATTATAATGTACATGTAGATAATGCACATTGCACACACAATGCACACACATGCACTCATACATATTACACACATAAATTATAATGCACTCAAGTGTTATACACACATGTCACACATGCACTCATGCACACATATGCACTCATACACACTTACTCCATACAAACACAATGCACACATACACACTTGCTCCATACACACACATGTACTCAATGCTCATACGCACACATGCACTCATGCACATTGCACACATGTCACACATGCACTCATACACTTACTCCATACACACAATGCACACACATGCACTCACTATAGTCTATTACACACTTATTCCATACACAATGCACACACTATAGTCTATTACAAAAGACACAATAATAAATACTAAGTACATATATCATATACGATATATATTATATTGGAAGAAATCGAAAAACAAAAATGGAATTATTGGGAAAAAAATCAGAGGGTTATATACCTAAACAGTGATTCGTGAAGGTTGAGTGGTCGTTCTCTCTCTCTCTCTCTCTCTCTCTCTCTCTCTCTCTCAATCGATAGGAAGAATCGCCGTCGACGGTTGCGCAGCAGAACAACAAAAGAATATCAAAAGTCTATAAAAAATTTCTAGAAAAATAGGGCCCAAAAACGGCGTTTCTGGGCCAGTCCGTCTGCCAGGATGGATTCAATTTCTGATTCTGTTTAGTGTATTTACATGACACAGCAGGAGTACGTTGAGAAACCTTTCTTAAGGTAAATGCAAATATGTGAATCCTAGTGTATGCTTACAAGTTTGAGAAGACAGGAGATAACAGATTCAAAGTCAATACATGCTACATATGTAGTCAAGCAATGATTGCTTGATGTATGCCAACACTATTGGATATCTAGTTTGCATATTTTCTCAGGTATTATGGTTCATATTCAGCAAATTCAGATTTTTGAAGTTTGAAGAAGTTCAAATTCGATTTTGAAGAAGACTTTTGAAGATCAATCTTGAAGGACAAGATTGAAGCTTATGTTAGTTTGCAGATGAATGCAGTTCAGTTTGTACCAATATGACATTGCAGGGGGGATTGTTGGAAAACAATGTCACATTGATCCAAAATCCTATTAGGGCAGAAAGCCTAATTTTGGTACTTAGTCATTTTTGGCACAAAATTTGGGTAAAATTTTTATGAGCCTATCTTGTAGAGCTTGAAGAGAGCTTTCTAATGGTATATAACATGCAGTCATTAGAGATCAGATTTGGGAGAAAATCCTAACCCTAATTTTCTGCTGATTTAGGGTTTTTACCCCATTTGATAGCTCTTAGCTTGGAGGTCATAAAAATGTTTTCAGATCATTCATCAGGTGGTCAGATAGTGGAAAAAGCAAGTCAAAACCTATCTTCTATGATAATTTAAAAATAAAGCAAAAGATAGTAAAAAATTTGCGATTGAGTTTTAAAAAGCGATAAGCTTTATTTTGATCTACGAAAAGCAGATTTTTTCGCTAGAACACTTGGTGGCCTATATAAGAAGCCTCTTGGTCACTTTTGAAGACATCCCAACCAATTCCAATGCTAGCTTATGGTGGAGCTTGAGGAGGTGGTGCTCTAACACTCATGGGGAAACCATGGTGCACTTTGTGAAGCTATGTTGAGGAGAAGCCATGGAGTTCTTCTTGGAGAAGAGTGTACTCACACTCTTGTTTGTAGAGAAGACTTACTCATCAACAGCTTGGTGGTGTGGATCCTCCATCTACGTTATGTATTTAAAGATTGTCTTCCGCATGAAGATTATGGAGTACTTCAAAGACATTGGATGGAGCGTAACATAAGATTGCATCTTAGGTAAATTATTCAGGTACATATTCTCTTTATACACACAGGTACTACTTGGAGCTTATGGAGGCAGTGGCATCCATACCTAGAGGAGTCCTATTCGGCATACATAAAGGAGAAACAGTACATGCATGCTACATGCATTCAGATGAGGTGTTAGAGAAGGTGTTTCCATATGAGTACGAGGATTTTTGTCAGCAACAAATTAGCATTCTATGCTAATTTTGTAAGTATGTGATCTTTCACACACACATCTGATTTAGGGTCTTCCATAGCCTAAAATCAGATTAGGGTTTGTTGAATATGATTTCAAACTGATCTTTCCTTTTTCAGTCACTCATATACACTCTTCTACAACCTATCAAGTCATACATCTCATACATATTCAGATTTCTGTCCCTACACCTGAATATTCTTGTAAATTTTGTACATACACTCTTCCATCTATTTCTGTTCACATAGAGTGGTTGAGATTTTGACTCCCACATTGTAATTTGACATTTGTATATATGATGGTGTGAGTAAGCAGTGGCTTACGTAGCAATTTGAACATGTTGTCTAATCTCTCTCTATCTTTGTCTCATCATTGTATGATTAAGTGTGGTATGTTCATGATTGTCATCTATGGAAGATATTGGAATCTATGTTGTAGATCATGGACCTATGGGACATGTGGAATTAGTTATGGGCCTACCTAATTTCCAACAATACATACATACATACATATGCTCATCATACATACGTACCTACCTACGTACGTACATACATACATACATACATACATACATACATATATATTTACAAACATACATATATGCATACATACATACATACATACACATATATATATATATATATATATATATATATATATATATATATATATATATATATATATATATATATATATATATATATATATACATAGTCTTTCCATACTTCAACCATACGGCAAACGCATATGGGTACGGAAGTACGGAAAAAGTATGGTTGAAAATACCATACGTGACCAAAAAATAAAGGTGGAAAAAAATTAAAAGGTAGGCGTTGTGGCCTGTAGGTGTAATGAAGCAACATATAAAATATCAGATTTCCCACTTATAGTATAGATAAAATTAAGACTTAAGGGAGGAGTTTAGAGTGAACATGATTCCCAAGATGATGAAATGTAAGATTCAGATTTTCCTCTTTCAAAATGGAATAAATAAAAACTCACCACACAATACTTTGGAGTCAACAAAATCCATTACATTATGTAAACTGAAATGGAAGCATATCATAAAGAAAATACATAATGTAAGCTATGAATGAGAGTTGGTGAAGACTATGGCTGATCAAGACTCTCATCCTCATCGTCATCCTCATCCTCATCCTCATCCTCATCCTCATCCTCATCCTCGTCCTCATCCTCATCAAGTGTAGTAGATGTGCTAGGAAGAGAGGTGGAAGCTTGCTCATCAGTGAATGACATACCTTTCTCCTGTGCAACACTTTCGACTAGTTCTTGGATTGCAAGTAGGCGCTCATCATCTTTTGCTTTTGCAAGCATATCCAATGTAACCTCCATCCTCTCACATCCTCTATCTTTAATTTTAGAAAACAATCTCAAGTTAGTATGTATGTATACAAGCTTTTCTGCATGTGATGGAAGTAGTCTATTTCTTTTTTTAGTGTGAATAAGAGAATAAGTGCTCCAATTTCTCTCACAAGGAGAGGCACATGAACCTTGTGAGAGTACTTTCAAAGCAAGAGATTGCAACATAGGAGTGGAGGCTCCAAATGTTTCCCACCACTTCACACCTTCTTGCATCCTAGTTTCATCTTTTGCAATGGCTCTTCCAAACATTCCAATCCCTCTTTTATACATGTCAAACTCATCAATCAGCCTTCCTTGCATGACTATGTCTCCATTTGTGTATCTTTCTAAATAATTCAGCCATCCTTCATTTACCTCAAGATCTGCATGCTGATTTTTTCCTCTCCATATAGGATGCAATAGAAAGCCAACCGCATGCAGAGGAGTGTGGAACATATTCCATCTATCAATGCATAAGTCCATAACATCCTTCATTCTTGCTTGATCTATATCATGCATGCTTCCCAATTGCTCTACCATGCGGTCTGTCAATTCATAAATCAGCCGCATAGTTGCTCCTTCTCTATCAACCAAACACAAAATTTTCAAAATAGGGGTACAAATTTTCACAATTACCTTGCATTCGTTCCAAAACAAAGATGAAAATACAATGTCATGCACATCATTTGCTACTTGTGTCTTGGACACTTTCATTTGCATATACCTGTCATCAATCAAAAGCTTGCGCAACCCTTGCATACATCTTTCATCTAGCAAGTTGCTCAACATGATAAAGTAATAGGC
>CM035418.1:77948724-78081224 GCA_020310875.1 Ceratopteris richardii | reverse complement strand
TTTTTCTCTTCCAGTGTTATACAAATACACATGGAGGGTCAAAGCATGGGATTTTTGTCATGCGTTGATAGGAAACTATTTTGTAACAAGTTAGGATTGTGGTCTTAGAAATGGACTATTTAATTTCCTTCTGAAGGAGAATCATAGTAGTCTTCTTGCTGTGTCGTTATATCTTTTCATGGAAGTGAAAGAATGTTTATATTTATTCAGTTGTGCCATGCATGAATTTTTAGAAAAAGCGCGAAGCCGTAGTTTCTAAGGAAACATTCTTTCACCAATGCAGTGTCACAAGACAAGCCGCAAATTACAGAAATGGACTGCAGATGCCTTTCTTGTGCAGCTTATGCTAGTGTGAACTAGGAATAACTAGTATTGACATACAGATTCATAGTCTGACATTATGTATGGGCATTAGTTGTGGTGCAGATGCTGCACACATTTATGGATCCATCCATCACACTCCCATGCGCACGCATGCACACACATGCACACGCACGCACGCGTGCACACTTACACTTACACACAGCCCCACCCAATAAAGAAAAAACAACCTACATGTATGCACATGCACATGCTTTTTGATATCTAGAAATCACTCGCAGAGTGGGCCTTAAATTATTTGTAACACGTAGACAGTAGCAATACCCTATGGGAGCTATAAGCTCACTACGAACTACTTCGCTAGTGTCAAAGGCTTTGCATTTCTTTCAATTGTACTGATGCCATTTTTCTTGATTAAGCTCATAATCAACTCTGTTCTTTGTTTATGGCAATTCAGTAGTGAATTCCATGGAATATTCTTGTTTCAGCTGGTTTAGAATTTCCACTAAAGGGCAGGTTAGCTCAGGTGTCAGGTTTGGCATCACATTATGTTAGTCTTTTTTTTTGCGGAAATTGCATTGAACGGCATGATGAACGAAGTCGATCTGCAAATCTTGTATGTAGTCGACAACAGATGCAACAAAACTAGTTGCAATGTCTTCGTTTTATAAAATCTTAGGTGATCACAGTGTAACACGGCCACTTTTAGCTATGTTGCATTGACTATCTCTTTCCACCTGATTTGAATAATGAGTTGGGATGAATATGTATGCAGTTTCTTTTAAAGGATGACGCCTTTCATGAAAAATGAATGTTTCTATTCTTTATTGCCTAAAATACATACTCCATGAATTCTCTTCTTTTCAGTGTATCTGATTCAATGTGTATGATCGTGAGGTGATTATGAAAGTCTGTTGCCAGCATAGGTCTAGATGATATTCTATCATGAATATAAGTTCTGTATTGCTGAACTCAAAAGATTTGATTAGATGCTAGTCCTTTTGAAGGTTCTGTTTGGGACAACCTTGGAATTCGCCTCGTGAAATCAACGCAGAATTAAAATTGTTGAGACCCTGAGGATGCTTGGATAGAAATACAAGGTTGTGACATCCTCACTCCGCTTGTTGTCTTCACCAAGTTTGGACTTACAAAATTTTGGGTAACTACAACTTGGTGTGATACAAAATGTTGGGAACATCATGATTGGCTAAGGGGCCTTAGTAGGCCTAAGATGTGTGATAATACTTGCTTACAAAGGGATGTTTCAGACCAAATGTGTTGGCGGAGACCCAATCTGCATTCGCAAGGAGGCATCCGTGCCACTTGAGTAGGAACTTGGGTCCCTCACATCCAGATGTTCACACAAAATGGCCTCTTGCATGAGAGTCACTTTGGAGGAGTTTGATGTGAACCATCTCCTAAGTTTATTACATGGGCACACACGAGTGCAACGTGGCACCCATGTGTGATGCCACTTTGTGGCTTCCTTTGTATGATAAATTTGAGAGAGTAACTCAGGGTTTGTATGTGGTTTGGGGGTTCATTCTATGCACACATCTCTGTGTAACTAAGCTCCATGATTATAGCTGGTGTTGAGTCATCTTCGTTGTGCTTGTTTTGTCTACCTCCAAAAATGAGGGGATTGGTTCGAATTGCCCTTCAATTTGTATCATTGAGGGAGGGAGGGAGGGAGGGAGGGAGGGAGGGAGGGAGGGGTGGCGGAGGGGGGGGAGGGGTGGCGGAGGGGGGGGGGAGGGGTGGCGGGGGGGGGGGGGGGGGGGGGGGAGGGAGGGAGAGAGAGAGAGAGAGAGAGAGAGAGAGAGAGAGAGAGAGAGAGAGAGAGAGAGAGAGAGAGAGAGAGAGAGAGAGAGAGAGAGAGAGAGAGAGAGAGAGAGAGAGAGAGAGAGAGAGAGAGAGAGAGAGAGAGAGAGAGAGAGAGAGAGAGAGAGAGAGAGAGAGAGAGAGAGAGAGAGAGAGAGATCAACATTTTTCAAAGGCCAAACTTGGCCTATGAGACAAAACTATGTACAATTTAGGTAATCTCTGTGTAGAAATGAGTAAAATACTCGCTACACAAAACTATGTAGGTTGAAAACAACCAAGGATGGTGTACCTGGTAATGAGGGGATAGTGGGGATAATGTAGTGGTGGTAGGGGAGCATGGCTATGACTCTGCAAATAATGGCCATCTAATACAAGGGGGACCCATGGGGGAGTGAATGTGTATATGCTAAGTGGTGATGATGGGCGAAGGTGGGTGGAGTATATGGTACATTGTTGGTAGTCTAAGTGCCTCTTGAAGGAAGGGTGCTCATGTGGTGGTGGTGCACCTCTGCTCCATCATGTGGTCATTGGCTATCTTGATGCGAGAGATATCCTCCTAGTGTAGTCATGGTCATCATGGTCATCGGTACCCAACCATACATGGTTGGTGCAACACTCTCTCTGTCATCGCCTGCTGGAGCATGAGCCCTGGCAGGTGGATCCATCTGATGTGGCCCAACTCGTTGAAAGAACTAAGTAATAGTGTGTTGGGTGCTCACCCATGTTTGATGAGTGGGCTATAGTAGCTGCTCTCGTCTCTCATATGCTGTTGCGAGGAATCTTCCTATCCTTTGCTGGTCTCCAATGGTCATGCACTATTGGAGTATCTCCTTTATCTAGAACTCTGCTCGTAGGTTAGAGTATGCTGGGCATGTGGTAACCAAGTGCTCCTCACTCTCAATCTCTTTATGACATATTGGGGACCACCTCTCCTCTTGAGGGACTCCTTTAGCTCGACCTCTCTCCATCTCGAGATGTTGTGATGAAACTTGAAGCTGGCCAATGATGACTTGAAGGTGGTGTGATAGGTATGTTTGCATGTAGTGCGAAGTCTCAATGAAGTCCTGGTCGGAGATCCATAGAAAATGCTCATGGTAGTGGAGCATTTTCTTTGTCAATGTATCCTTCGGGCTGATCCATGTCCTCTGTGTGTATGTATGTATGGCATTTCTCATGACGAATAATCCTATTCCTCTCCTAGTGGGAGAGCGAATAGGTGGGGGCCTGTGAGTTGTACTATATTGGTGGTAGTCTGTCTTTGTCAAATCCATGGTGGGCCCGCCAATCTCGTGTCTGTGTGTACCATGAGGAGGTGTCTCTTGCTAGTGCCATGTCGCGTGATGTTTGGAAAGCTCTGTAAGTGATGCGCTCTGTCCATGCTTTAGATCTTGTGTTATATGCATATTTTTCGTGAAGAGTGCCTCTACTAGCATCATGGGGCATCGAAGATTTGCTACAGATGAATCCACGGTGGGCCAGCCAATCTTGTGTCTGTGTGTACCATGAGGAGGTGTCTCTTGCTAGTGCCATGTCCCGTGATGTTTGGAAAGCTCTGTAAGTGATTCGCTCTGTCCATGCTTTAGATCTTGTGTTATATGCATATTTTTTGTGAAGAGTGCCTCTACTAGCATCATGGGGCATCGAAGATTTGCTACAGATGAGTCTGACAATCATGATAACCTGTGGCCTCTCCAATGCTGTCTGATGATGCGGCTAATCTTGTTCCCAAATGGTTGCTACATACATGAGTGTTCGGGTAGCCAAAGTGTCGAAGAGCCACCCCTTTGTGCAGGGCTACTGGAAATATGCTTGGTGGTCTCTCCAATCAAAGCTAGTGTTTTGTATCATCATGTGATGCGATCACAGGCTGCTTGAGACATGGAGAAAACCCTAGAGGCTGCTATGAATGTCACACCCAAGTAGACATATGATCCGACTACCTTGATGGGTCTGTCTTTTTGTTGTGAAAGAGATGTGTCTCATCACCTATGCTGATGTATGGAAGATTAGAACAAGGTTTTGCCAAGGTTCATTGATAGTCTTCTATGCGTGCAAAAGGCATCTAGGCCGTGTAGATGATGTTGTAAACCCTCTACAGACTCTGAAACCAACACAATATCATCAACATATAGAAGAATGTGGACAGGGGTCCCTCACAGCTCAATCCCCTCCCCTCGATGCTGCCATATCTCGTCAATGTATAGACCAAAGAGGGTGGGTGAGAGAGGGCATCCTTGCTTCACCTGGATGGTGCTAGCCAATGAATCGGATAGGCCGCCTAGACATGTGACTTTGCATTATAATCTCTCATATAAGGCATAGATCCCCCATATCATCTCCTCTGGAGCCCCGATATTGAATAGACCTTTGAAGAGTCGCTCCCTAGGAACTGTGTCGAAAGCTTTGTAGAAGTCGACAAAGCAATAGTATAGTCTTCTCTTCCTCACTTGTGCCTGGTTGATCAGGCATCTTAGAGTGAAGATGTGGTCAATAGTAATCTTGTTTGAATCTCGCCTCTCTTGCAACCCGGATACCCTTCCTCTCGGTGAGAGTGCTCAACTCTGTCTCTAGCACTATCCCATATAGCTTGGCCAATATGGGGCCAATCATGATCGTTCCGTATGTGGCTAGATCCATAACATAGTCTGAGTCAGGGTTCCCTTCAACCAGTGCTCGATTGAAGAGGTGGGCAATGAGCGACGCTAGAGTCATGCATCTATAGATGAGATGCTCTACCTGTAAGCCCAACTCATCATAGGCCTTGCCATGCTGTAGATGGGCAATGTCATGGCTCACCATAGTCGTGTGAAGAAGTTAGAGGTAGTGGGGCGTGATCTCTTTGGCCTAGGAATGGGGGAGCTTGTCTGAGATCTGGTATAGGCTTTGTGCATAGTTATAACAAGTCCTCGGGTCTTGAATGGATGTCTGTTGTCTCCTCTCTCAGATGTCACCATGCCAGTGCACTGTCTGAGCTCATGAGCAATTTGTATATATCCCAATATTGTGTCTCCTCCCATTCTCCCCGCTTGTGGTGGGTAAGAATCTACATGCGGTATTGTGGCTGTCTATGTGTAATATCCCCTTTGTGCTCTAAGATCCATAGATGCTTCTTGAGCTCCCAACAATTTGTATCATACCAATAGTTTTGGGGCATGGATCCCATGTATGGAGGGTGTTTATGTGCAGTGTGGAAAGCTGTGTAGAGCTGAGTCAAGCACAATGGTGGTGATTTGTGACATGAGTGTGTCTAGGTGTAAGAGTGGATCAAGGGAGCATAGGCAAGTGTGTAAGTGGTGTGCATGTGAGAGCTCATGTGTAAAGTGTATCGTGGTATGTGGCTCACTGACTGATGGAGGGTCTAATGAAATAGGAGATGAAAGTGTGAACGTGATAAATGTATGGTCGACACTGAGTGGACATAATCCAATACTAAGTGATGGAACAAGTGAAACTTCAGAGATGGTACCCAGATTGTAATCGTTGGTACTCTCTTGCCCCCGTGAGGGAAGCAAGAAAGTCCACTTGAGCCCAGTCAATGGTGCATCACGTTATATATAATGATATGGTGTCGATTGCCTAGCTCAAGCAGATGTTTGACATACCCGGTGGTGTTCTGGCCCACATCTGTGAATACTCTATTGGTCATGGTCTCATTTGGATCTTTGCCCCTCATGATTTGTGGATGCTCCATGTCATATGACTTGCATTGACATAATTGGGTCCATCCGTTGAAGTCCCCCATGATGAAGACTTCACCTAGGGTGTTGTAATGTAGTATCTCATCGAAAAGTGCAGAGTATGGTGAATCTTTGTCTTGAGTTAGTCCCCCATGGTCATGCCTCGCATATTAAGATCCGCCTGTTAGGATGTAGCATATGTCAATGTAAATCAAGCTCTTCGATGCTATCTCCATGCGGACCTACATGTATCATGCCTCCTCGTTTCTAGGTATGATATGGATCTGTCTATGTATCTTTTGTCTAAATATGATGACAACACCCTCGACCCCCGTGCCATGCTCCGTCTCATCGTGGCCTTGAATGAAGATTCCCAATGAAAACCTACAATGCAAGGGAGGCTTCATTCTGGGCTCTCGTGGGTTTTTGTGATGCAAGCAAAATCATGAGTATCTAGGACCTCCTCCAGTCCGTGTGGCCGTGTCCAAAGTGCTCCATTGCAGTTCCATACTTCTCCCTTGAGTGGTGGCTTCTGGTGTGGTATTGCCTCATGGGTTGCATAGCCCTATTTGATAGGTCATCCATCTATGACGACTTTACTATCACGGTAAAAAGCCTTCCTTCGGTCTTGTTGTGCCTATGAAATTTAGGGCATACATGCCCTTCTATATTTTATTTGCATCTTTGTGAGGTCCTCATCCATGAATAAGGGTGCTCTTGGAAGACTCCGTAACACTGGTCGTTTTTTGAAGAAAGCTATTTGCTCCTCTGTTGAAATCATGTGCAATATGAATGTTTGAGGTTTCATACTATCTTTCCCCACTCTCCATGCCGGAGTAAATGGCATATAGCTATATCCCAAATATCGACATATTTGTGATGCATCCATTTCCACTCACATGCCTTCAGGTAGGCTTGTGATTCTCATATGCAAACGTCGAGCTTGTCTTAGTCTCTCCTCTTCAAGTGTGTCTTGTATACAAATATATTGATTTTTTATTACTTCTTCATTGACTTCTTTAATGTTTTTACTTACTACTTCCACCCAATTGAGAGAGAGAGAGAGCATTTGAATAGTATTATGCAATAAATAACTTCCTTAAATTTCTCCAATTACAAAAGGAGACACTTGTTTACTATATGAACGTGAATTGTTCCGCCATGGACATAATTATGTATGGAGATGCAAATGCAAGTTGACTAGGAGATGGAAAGTTGAGAAAATGGAGACAACTGACGTCGTCTTTCTCAATTGATAGTCTTGTATCACATGCGAAATATTCCGTAACACAATTTATGGGACATCTATGAAAATTTCGTGGATCTTATGGTTAAAATTCCTCAACGGGAAGCACTTATGAAGTATATTATTCGAGAAAGCAAATGGCATAATGTATTATGTGAGAAACAATTCATAAGTTGAACCCTTTCTTAACCTGGTAAAGTCCAAACCAAAAACTTGAAAAGTAAATGGTCATAAGTAAAATAAGTTAGGTGGGTCATGAATTCATTTCTAAGTTTTTGAGACTAGGGACATATTTTCTCAAAATCTCACAAAGAAGAATGGAAGAACTTCAAGAGTGCTACCATAATTGAAATGGAATTAAAGAACTTTTGGATAATCCATTGAAAATGATACTAAGAAAATGTCATGTCATAATACTCTTGGAAACAAAGTGGGAACGCATGGGTTGGAGGCCTCCAGAATCTTTAGGTTAAACTTAAGGAATCCATTCACTCATGATAATCCCTAGCATTCAGAAATTTTCTCAATGTATTAGTTTTATGTTTTACCTTGCAAGTTAAGTCATTTTTGGAGCATATTAACTTGAGAACTAGAACTTTAAATTTGACTAGTTTAAGCAATATGTAAATATAATTTGACACATGCAAGACAAAATGCTAAGAATAAGAAGAGACTCAGACTACAAATTATATCTTGTATCCATCTCATATTCTGGTAAGGAAGAGCCATTTGAGCTTGTAATCGAATTTCATGTATTCCTAGATGTCTTTGAGAGAAATAAAGAATCTCTTTTGCCTAAGCATACTGTATGAGTTAATATAAGGCTTGAAAAAGATGCTTAACCACACCGATCTATTGATAATGCATGCCTTAATCATTTGAATGAAAATAGTCTAGGTGTATGCTATAAAATATGATTCTTTCTCTAAAGCCTTAGTTCTATCTTTTGAAAAAGGATGAATGCCTATATTTGAAAATAGAAAGTCGAAGGTTCTGAAAACATTGATTGTGAAGAGGTTTATAACATTTCCCATACTAGACAAGTTACATTAAATTTAGTTTTCCATAGTCATTTGTTCGTAAATATGATCTTATAGATCTCCAAAAATGGTAAAACAAAATTGAGTAATTCATGTCCCTTTTTGGGATGGGATGCAATTCATAAGGCAAGTTATATAGATCTATAATACATGTAATGGGTGCAATGCAGTAAGTGAATATAAGAGTGAGTATATTATGAAATAGATACAATGAAACGAATTATTATTTAGAGAAAGCTAACAAAATGAGTTGAAACAAGGCCCAATTAGTGGAATTTTCTTTTCACTAGAGAGGAGTGAAGAAACCCAAAGTTGTGAGACCAAATGAACATGCACAAAACAAAAAAGAAAGTGTAACAACATTTCATGATTCCCTTATGGAATTTGTGGAAAAATTGCTTGAATTAGCAAATAACAAAGTGAGGTTGCATGATTCCTTCAGCTAACATCAAATATGTGATAAAGGGCATTTGGTTCTAAAGGATATTCTCAAAGTATATTTGGGTGTGAGAAATATTCTCTTGATTATAATCAATTTGCATGGGAAGTTTTATTTTTTCCACTTCTTAAATATGATCTACAATCATTTCATTATGGGTTGATGTTATGTTTGTAAAAGCTCAAGAGTCTTGGAATCAATCATGAATTTATGAATTGATGCCATGGTATAACTATTAGCACCACAAAGATACACTTGGAAAATGTGAGTTAAAGAAAGATAATTGAGAATTAATTAGTTAAAAAAGGAAATGCATAAAATGTGGGAATAAATTTGGATATACTAACAAAGGTAGGATTCAAACTATGCAACTCAAGGTAGGTATGTCTCAAATCCAATTACACATAAACATTTGGCCCAAAGTGCTTACTATGGGTAATAAAAGATTTTTGGTCATCTCACACCCTTGGGTGGACCATTAAGATCTAGCACCTTGCTTTACCATTGTGGAAGTGCTGCCATGATAAAAGATTTATTAATTCTTAAATTTGTTTTTCATTTGAACTTAGGATGGAACATAGATAGTTAAATGTTCTAACCCTATATGTGGAACAAGCAATCTCCCTTTTCTAGTCACAGGTTATGCTCTTTACATAACTATTTATGTAGGTTTCTCAAACGCAGGTAAGCTAAGGGGATCACCACAAACTTCAAATTTGCATGGAAAGCTAGGATTTTATTCATGAGAAAGAGATGGACGAGTTAAATGGTTAGAATATCTCATTCTCAATGAGAGGACAATCAATCACAATACCCATTACAATTCATACAAAAACTACTTGACTAAGCTCATTGAGCTCCATAGTTCCAAGCAATAATGATAGAATAGAGATATACATCAAGCAAAAGGCTATGTCCATATACACACGCACAAAAGCATAAGGTTTGAAGCTAAAAATTAAGCAAATTTTGTTAGAAGGTGCGATAAAAATGTGACATTGGAGGAGATCATAGGTATGTTCCTTCTAACAACATGTGGGAAGAAGATTTTTTATGGAAATTTCAAAGAGTTCATTGTTCAAACATTAATGATCATGAAAAATAGGTGCAAAAGGTTTCCACATGTGAAGGTAGGCTTATTCCTAGCATTTTCCCTTAAGCCAAACACACCCTAGGATTACTTAAGGATATGATTTTTTTTGTCTTTTTTAAAGCATATAAATTCATAAAAAAGGGGTTCCTATAGATTTACTATGTATGGATTTGGAGAGTTTGAATCCGTAGGGATGAATGTCAAAATGCTATAGCATAAATTATATGAATTACAAATGTTACATAAACTTTGGTTTGGTATTATTTATCTTGGTGAATATAATTAACATCATCTATTTTGTCTACGTGTCAATCTCTTTGTGACACACTTGGGATCGAGTTTTAGGTTCTACCACATATCATGCAAGACCGATCATTAATAATAAGTTGATATGTGGTCGTTCTTGCAACATTCTTGCATTTTTTTTTTCTTTTTGTGATAGCTTGAGATCAAGCTTTAGGTTCTACCACATATCGTTAAACTAATAAATTGATATGTGGTTGTTCTTGCAACATTGTTGCATTTTTTTCTTGAACCGAATATGAATTATTAAACGTTTGGACTTTTTAATGAGATATATATTTTTTCCATATGGTGAATTTATTGATATATTTCGGTAGTGATGTGTGTGAACACACTTCATCTAGGGCATTGTTCTCTCCCCTCGTGTCATTATCGAAATTGGTGAGCATACTCAAGGTGATTAAAGGTTCAAAACAGCTTCGCTGTGTCGTGTTGAAATTTTGATTTGAGCTCATTTCGGCCCCAAATGCACTATCGTAGCACCTATGTAGGCAATTTCATCCTTTTGTGCCAAACTTATATACAAGTTTTGGTTTGCTAATACAAGCAACTCAAAGTTTGCTATAGTTTTAGCAGAGCTTGACAAGGTAGTTATATTCAACTTTTTGAGATACAATCATTTTTTTGCATCATATTATTTTAGTAAGTCGCCATGGCTAAAAGCAATGATGTATTTCATATATTGGCTCTTGAGGACAAGTTGGATAATAGCAATTACCCATTATGGGCATTTATGATGCATCATGTATTGGTAGCAAAATGATTGTGGAATATTGTGTAGGGTGTTGAAAAATGACCTACTAATCCTATAAATACAATTATTGAAGGTGATGCAGATGGCATTGAAGATGATGATCTTCAAATTCCTGTTCATGCTGCAGTTCCTGTTGCACCTACTATAGAGCAACTTCATTGGGATGCAGAGATGCTCATGCATATGCATTGATAGATTTGTCGGTCAAACGTGCCATTATCCCTTATATTCTTTCTTGAAAAATAACAAAGAATGCTTGGGATACACTTACCACTTTGTAGGCAAGAAATGAGGCTCGAGTTTCTTACATTCAAAAATAGTTGGAGAGTGAGGATATGAATAAAGGAGATTTTATGAAGAGTTTTTTGACAAAGATCAAAGATTTGAAAGAGCAATGATTTGTGCAGATGAAGTCTTTCCCGATAGTTCAGTTGTGCAGACCATTCTTAAGGGTCTTTCAGATTCATATCTGAGTTTTGTTTCTACTCTTTGGTTGATGGTGAAAGGCAATCCAAATGCCTTAACATTTGAGGAGATAGTCTTTGTTTTGTTGCAAGAAGATCAATCCATGCAAAAGAGGTCCATTATGCATGTAGCAAATCAAGCTTTCTTTGCTATCAAAAGGGCAATGGTAAATGGAGTTCATCTACTAGTAAGCAGAAATCTGTTAATTCTGCATAGTCGAAAAAGGAAGACAAAGATGAGAAGAAAACAAAAAAGCAGAAATAGTTCGACAAATACTGTAAAGGAAATGATCATGTCATAAAGAGTTGTCCAAAAGTGGTTGCAAAAGAGGCAAAGTAGAAAGAGGCACACAAGATAACATTGTAGATCTTTTAAAAAAGGCTCTGCATTGGGAGAAGTTTTAAGATTTCTAGAAATCTTTGGGGTTACTTCCTTTTATGGATTCATCTCGTTCCACATAGCTTGGCACTTCCTTATACATGAGTGTCAACTCCTTGTTCACCGCATCACTCCCAGGGTGGACTTGTTGATATATTTCAGTGGTGATGTGTGTGAACACACTTAGGACCATGAGGGCACTTTTTTCCCTCTTTAAGAGATCCCCCCCCCCAAGCTTGTATATACATCTATAACCCTAATGGATTACTTATCTTTGTACATTCACTTGGTAATACATTTGGTATTGTGTATTGTGCTCCAAGATTCTTCTTCTTCCTTGTGCTATTTGCTTGCCTCCGTAAACATCAAACTCCAACATAATTAAGAACATATAGAAATCTTGGCGTAAATTACCTTTGTTTTTATAAGATGGGCTTTTGATTTTTTTTTTGGAGATGTAAGTGATACTTATAGTTTGTCATTTTTGTTGACTTTATATTTAAGTGATGCAACTTGAGTGCAAATTTATTGTACATTCTTGATGAAAATAATTATATTTTCTTGGGGTTCAAGTATGTGTCAAAATGTTTGGTCTTTTATATTTAATCTAGTGTTTGAATTTGAGCTTAGAAATTTGTGATAGTATTCTTGAAGCTTGTAAGAAAGTATTGTACTCACCAACAATGGGTTTCATTGCTAAGTATGAAATATTTTTCTATTAGATTTGTGAAGGTTTTTGATGCCCATTGTTTTGAAGGGATATTACAACGGAAGGTGGCATATAGATTGTTCTTAAATGTGATGTTAAGATTAATCCTAACACAAAAAAATAAAAAGTATCCCATAACATTGCCCATATTAGTCAACATGAGTTTCAAACAAACTTTCCAATAATGTATAATATATTTTTTTCTTTTTTTTTTTGCTTTATGAAAATTCTTGTTGTTGATGATTCTATACCTCAAGAAATGGTGCAAAATATCATTTGAGTATATGAAGTCATATTGTGCTCATAGTGTGGAAGATGGTATTAGTAGAAAACCAAATAAATCATACCATATAATATTGGGTTTTTATATTATAGAAAATGTGTAATTCGTTAGCACCCGAGTTTTGAGTGGTCTAGTTAAAACATGTTTAATAATTGAGCATTCTTCATTGGAGGAATTCAAAATTTTTACTCATCTATACACAAGATTTATTAATGATTTCTCCAATATATTTCCTTTGTATTACTATTTTCATAAAATCTTGAAGGTTAAGCTGATTCTGCATACATTAATCCTAGTCCTTCCTTATCTTACCAAAACGTTATAGAAATGCATCTTATTGCATTCCATTAGGTAATTCTCTCATTTAGAGATTTTAGGATTTGGGGAATACACACATGCAAAAAGCTTCAAACTTAGTATGAGACAAATCCATCATGAAAATGTCTACACATAAGTGAGTTTGTTGTATCTAATAGAGATTATGTCCTTGAAATAATGATCATGCACCTCGATGTAGTTTATGTGGGCACAAAAAATTGGGTTTCTCACAATTGGTGGTGGAGAATGAGTGATTGACACCTAAATTATCCATAAGGCTTTTAAGTCATGCACACTCATTAATGGCGATGGATGCCACCCCATACTTGGCCTCACAACTAAGATTGAGCACAATGGTGCTTCTTTCTCAACAAAGTTATGCATGAGTTACTCAACCTTGAGAACAAACAAAGTTATCTTGATTTGAGTACAAAAAACATCTACATCTAGTGGTATTGATCCCACATTTGTATGGCTAAAACAACTCCTTTGCATTCCGATGCTTGCTAGCTTGGATATGCATAAACCTACTCTTTCAAGAAACAAAAAATTCAACTTCACTCCAAATAAACTATAGATAAGTCAATCATCTCAATAATTTTTGATAGAGTAAAACTTCAATAGGATCTTAAGCATTATCAAGAATCAATCATAAAACTATCTCCATGGTACTGGTAGTGGATTTATAATCCTCAAGCCTAAAACATTGTATTAAGGTGGAAACATGTTGGGTGTGTGTAGAAGTGTGAGGCAGACACGAGAAGCACATACAAGAAGCACAAATGCAGCAAGACACACGGAGAAGATGGATGGTTGGAAGAGCTCTCTCTATTGACGATGAAATGAACTGAAGTAAGAGCTAAATAATATCCCTAAGTACAAAGTACCACCACATATGAGTGAATCATGTATGTGGTAACAAGGGGAAAAGACCTCTAGCCAACACTAGAGTAAAAAGTGCTCATGTATAGGGAAAATGTTCACATCAAATCTACTCGAGGAACACCTAAGTGTAACAAACCCCCCTGGAGCAAATGATGTGAACACATACAAGGAGTGACAGATCAGCCCCCACAAGGTAGTTAGCCTAAAGCTTTGCAAAAAGCTTCAAACTTTTCTCGTGGAAGAGCTTTGGTGAATATGTCTTCCACATTATCTTGTGTAGGCACATATACCAAATCAATATCTCTTGCATGAAGGCGCTCTCTCACATAGTGATAATGCACCTCAATATGTTTGGTCCATGTGTGAAACACCGGGTTTCATGCAATAATAGCCAATGCACTTTGACTATCAGTGAGAATATGCGTAGCAGCATCAATCTCCATGCAAAGATCCATCAATAGGCGTCTTAGCCATATACACTCCACTGTAGCTGTGAAAAATACCTTGTATTCAACCTCACAACTAGATGTCACCACTGTAGGTTGCTTCTTACTCAACCAAGATATGCATGAGTCTCCAAGGAAAAAGCAATTACCACTAGTGGACATGTGGGTATCATAACAACGAGCCCAATCACTATCGATAAAAGCATGCAAGCATGACTGAATATCTTTTCCATAAAAGAGACCTAGGCTCAAAGTGCCTTTGAGATATCTAAAAACATGTTTCACGGCTTGCCAATGCTTAGTGTCAAGGCTATGCATGAATCGACTCAATTGGGAAACTACATATTGTATATCCTGCCTTGTGTTGCATGCATATGTAAGACATCCCACAACTTACTGATAAAGAGAAGTGTCAAATGCATCACTAGAATCCTCAACTGAGAACCTGAATCCTGTCTCAACTGGTGTGGAAACTGGCTTGCAATCCTCAAAGTCAAAACGCTGAAGTATGCTTGATGCATAACAATTTCCCCCTCAAAGTATACAAACGGGATGCCAAGATAGTAGCTCAAAAGACCAAGATAAGTGACATCAAAAGTATGCTGCAAATCAGCCATATGAATGTCAAGTTTTGCATCACATGAACCAATCAGGAATTTTGGAACAAAAGCATGAGTGTATCGAACACATCTTGTGAGCTAATTGTTGGCCGTTTTTTGCATTCAAGTAGAGGGAAAATTGAATTTTCAGCAAATAGCACATCTCAACTCACAAAATTGTGTTCGTCAATGGATGGTACAAACGATATCCCTTACTTTCAGCACTAAAGAGTTCTATTTTTACGCTTGGAAACACCATTTTCTTGAGGTGTATATGGCACCGTACATTGGTGTGAAATACCTCTTTCATGAAGAAAAGCATTGAACTCATGTGACATGTATTCACCACCATGATCCGTGCATAGAGTCAAAAGCTTTTATGAAGAAAAATTTTCAGCCATAGCTAAAAATGCTTTGAAGCAAGAGAATACCTCATTCTTTGCTTTCATAGGATACACCCACGTATGCTGAGTAGCATCATCAATGAAGGTAACAAAATATACATGCTTCCCAAAAGATGGAGTCTTGAAGGGACCACATACATCACTATGAACAAGCTATAATTTTCTTGTAGTGTGTGTACGCCTATCTGTTGGAAAAGAAGCACGATGCAATTTTCCAAGAATGCAACCTTCACATGCATGCTTTTCCATGGACTCAAGTGTAGGCAAACCAATAACCATGTCCTTCTTTTGCAAGTAAAGCAAACTATTGAAGTTCAAGTGTCCAAAATGAGCATGCCAAAGCTCCATTTCAGCCATGGAAGAAGTATCAATAACCAAGGCATTCGAGGCAACCCTCTTATATTTATCCATGCGATAGAAACGATTACATAATGTACCGGACATCACGATAACGTCGCCATTTCTGAAATCATGAACCAAACACTTATCATCAACAAATTGTACATGAAGTCTAGCTTTGGCAATCAGCGGAACTAAAATTAAGTTCTTCTTGATATCGGACACATACGCTACATTTTTCAAGAGAATTACACCTCCATTTCCAGCCATAAGCTCAATTTCTCCTACTCCAATGATAGGATAAGAGGCATTGTTTGCACACACCACATGTCCTACTTTGGGTGCAACTTTCAAAGAAGCAAAAAACCTTTTGCATGATGTTATGTGCTTTGAAGCACCACTATCAAAGAACCAATCTGAATCAGCCTCACTCACAACCATACATTTAAAATGCAAAGCAACATCATAATGACATGTAACAACACATGCCCAAAAATCTTGAGCCATGTTAGCTTCATCATTCTTTACATTTGATGAATTTTCAACAATAGACATGTCGGATTCCTTCTTCTTCTCATTGCGTTTAGCAAGCTTTTTGCACTCATCAATAGTATGACCAACCTTTGGACAATATTTGCATCTCTTCTTCTTTTGCAAATCACCATCATTAGAGGAATGAGTGGAAGAGGAAGGTTGAGGCTTTGGTTTTGATGAACCCAAAGCTAAACCATACTTGCTTTTCACCTTTTGTGAGATAACAAGTGCTTGTGTTCCCTCAATCAAACCACTTCTATTCACTCTAGATTGCATTTCTTGCAAAAAAAGAGACACAACCTCATCAAATGCATACATATTAGGATTTAGTTTTGCAACCAAACGGAGTGTAGTAGCAAAGCTTTGAAAAGATTCCGGTAATTCTTTCAACAATGTAGAAATGAGTGATGCATCCGGAATAATCTCATCTATGTTTTCCATTGCTCAGAGTGGGGCATATTCATGTTTTGGGTAATGCCATTTGGGCTTACAAATATGCTAGCTACTTTTCAAAGGCTGATGTGTCATGTGTTTAAAGAGTTTCAAGGAAAAACTTGGAAGTCTATGTTGATGATCTATGTGCTCATTCCAACATTAGACAAACACATATACTGAAGCTTAGACAAATCTATGACAAATGTAGAGAATATCAGGTTAGCTTGACCCTAGAAAAGTGTGTTTTCATGGTCAAGCAAAGCAAGATTCTAGAACACATAGTATCAAAGAATGACATATCCACGGATGAGGAGAAAGTTAGAGCTATTGCAGAGCTACCGAGGCCCAATAATGTCAAGGAAATACAAGCTTTCATGGGGCATTGCAGTTATTATCGACCATTCATTCATATGTATGCAATCATTGCAAAGCCTTTGTACTCCTTGTTGACTAACTTTGAGTGGACAAATGAATGTGAAAACTCCTTTAATGAGCTTAAGCGACGATTATGTTCAGTGCCAATCTTGACTACACCAGATTGAAACAATCCATTTCATGTCCGTGTGGATGCATCCAATTATGCTATTGGGTGTGTACTCGCACAACATATTGGTGAAGGTAATATGGATATTCCAATTGCCTATGCAAGTAGATAGTTGAATGCAGCTGAATGAAACTATACCACTACCAAATGAGAGGGACTAGGCATGGTATATAGTTAAAAAGTTTAGACATTATTTGATTGCAAATAAATTTAAATTTAGTATTGCTCTATCTAGTGAACAAGCCTTGTAATACTAGTAGATTAGTAAGATGGTTCCTCTTACTAATGGAATATGACTTTGAAGTTGTGGTTAGGAAATGTAGAACTCACCTTAGGGTAGATCACTTTTCTAAACTTACTTTAGGGGGGTCCCCTCAAGGAGTATCAGATGACCTTCCTGATGCTTACTTGTTCAATTTAGAAGTAGTGCCTGAATGGGCCAAAACGGCAGTGCCTATTCTGACCTTTGGACCTAAACATCCTGTTCTTAAAACCAAAGATGAGGAAGTGGTGAGATCTCAAAATTATCACATACTTACAGGTAGCATGTATAAGCATACCAATCAAGGCATACTGGCTTGTTGTGTAGATGAAGACGAGCATGCAAAGTGGTTGCAGATAGCACATGTAGGTGCACTACATCAACATCACTCCTAACATCGGACTCTACTGACTCTGCAAAGGTTAGGCATGTATTGGCAAACCATGGAGGCAAATGTCCATAAATTATGCAAGGAATGCCCAATATGTAGCACTAAACCACCAGTGGAACACACTACACTATATCAAGTGTCTTTAGTACCAGATTGGAGTGAACCATTGGTAATTTTTTTGAGGATGAAAACATTCCCTCAGGAAATGACATTGTCCATACAATGCAGTTTAGAACAGGAAGCACATGATTACACACTCATAGGTGATAATCTATACAAACGAGGAAAATAAGGATATCTTAGGATGCGTGTCCATAAGAGTGAATATCTTAAGATCTTGGAGACTGCTCACCAAGGTGTAACAGGAGGACGTTTTGGACTAGACCGTGTGATCAAGGCAATTCTATTCGTAGGTCTTTGGTGGCCAACCCTTTATATGGATGCACATACCTATGTGAAGAGATGTGATGTTTGTCAACACACTCAGTATCCTATACATAAAGGCGAGATGCCATTGAAATTTATGATGGGTGGACGTGCATCCTCTAAGTGGGGAATAGACTTTGTCAGTCCTATTAATCCCCCAACTAAGGGTCCACATGGTGAATACATCATTGTGGCTACCGATTATGTGATTAAATGAGTGGAAGTTAAGGCAAGCTTGAAAGCGAAAGATTTAGTCCTAGTATACACCTTGAAGCAACATGCATGGAAGTTGGAGAAGCAAGGCTAAGGACCTATGTTGAGAAAAGGGGAGCAACGGACCCTAACCGCCTCACATGGAAGTGAGAGGCTCTTCCAAGAGGATTTGCAAGAAGTGCAAACAACACACACACACCCACGTCCATGAACAATGGCACCATGGCCAAAGTCAAAAGGAACAAGGGAGGGCAATGCTCACACACAAGACAACCCCAAATGCCAAACCCACACACATGGATCAACGCCTAGCACACAAGGAGAAATGTGGAAGCCAAATGATCCTTCTTTCCATTAGCATGGAGGCCAAGGCCATGGCCCAAGGACCTCCTTTTTACAAGAAGTAAGCCTCTATTTATAAGCTCAGCATAATTCCCCATGTGCTCATTTAGAAAAGTAAAAAAGGAGCACATGGTCATATCTCTCTAGATTCTTTCTAACAACCCATTCCAAAGGAAATGAGTGCGTGGAATTTTTGTACATGGGGATTTTGAATTTGTGCAAAAAGGCTACTTTATAGAGAAGGCTTCAATACCTTAGACTAAAGGAAATATCAAAAAGGGGTTTTAGGAGAGTGTTCATATGGACATCTCCTAATTACAAAAAAGGGGTTTTTTATGAAGGCTAAAGGATGCCATCGCATGAGAAAAATTATGGGCAACCCTTATAACAACACTCCTCCCCCTCCTAGACTTTGTCGTCCTCGACAAAGCTAAGAGAAGAGCATACATAGCTGAACCGACCCAAGGTAGAGTCTTTCAAGTATGAAAATCTTCAAGTCTTCAAAATCTGCAAAGTTTCAAGCTGATCTTCAAATCTGCAATGCTGCCAATCTTCAAGCCGTCAGTCTTTTCTTCATTCCAGCAATGCTGAGCGACACAATCCCCTTGGGGGGCAGTCAACCCAGCCTCCCTCCAATGTGCCTTCTCTCAAAGCTCCAATACCTGAAATTTAAACATACACAACAAGTAGACTGAAATGGAAAAGAACGAGCCACAAGATATAATTCCATTTTTAGTTTCCACTTCAGGAAACATCTATTGCTGCAAGACTTGCTCTTCTGCATGAAAATCTTCTTGCTCCTGCAAAGAAAAAATAGCCCCCAAAAAACAAGGAGCCCAATCAAGACCCAAAGTGTCTATCCCTTATGCCTCAATGATTCCATTTTGGTTATTCTCAAGTGAGAGTGATATTTTGCAATGTAAAGCATGAAGTGAATGTAGCCTAAGGTCTGCCATCGTTTATACTATGCACCTAGTCATCAAGCTTGGAAGTTAGTATTGTGCTCACAAAATGATGAGACAATAGTGCAACATTATGACTCTATCTTTCAAACTTCATGTTATTCAACCACAACTTATCAGAATTATGCATGCACAACACAGTTTCAAATCATCTATAGAAGTTAAGAAGGATATGAAGTTCTAAGTGATTTGGCCTGTAATGAATTATGAAAAATTAAGCCTTAAATGAGGAATGTGGAACTAGAGAGTTACTTCCCTAGCAAAAAAAATCACTCATTTATGACTTCACACTTAATTTGGTTCAGGTCTAAGAATTTCACCTCCCTATGTGCATGTTCTCCTGCAAATATCTTTTAAAGAATGCATGCTTAGATCATGAAGAACATTTTAAAGTATAAGCAATATGCACTCAACCCAAGAATTTTACTAGAAGCAGCTACTTGCATTAATAAAGAATGCAATCAAAAGAGTAAAATTGGCAAGTAGCAGGAGTTGTGTAGCATTGTACCTCCTTTTTGTTAGTGGGTCAATGGATATCAAGCAACATTCATACCAATGCTAGATCAAAACAAATTGGATAACCCCTTTAGCTTTTATGCCTAAAATATTGAGCAGACACTCTCCTGGAGCCAGCCAAGCTTAGCACAACATTCACACATCAACACAAATTTCCTTTCAAACATACGTGATCATATGCAAACCCAACATATAGAGGAAGAAACAAGCAATTTTATCCATTTCCAATAATTATGACAAGCATGAAGTAGAAACATCACAAGACCAGGAAGCAACATCCTCCTTCTTTCAAACCTGTAACACTCAAAATCAGAGGAATTGAGTACACAGTTAGCTTCACATGTAAAGATTAGCAAAAAGAATTCAGTATCCCCAAAAGCTCTTTAATCATTATAAGGAAGTGCTTCCCCAAGGAGAAGAATCAATATGGTCCAGTCACCTGCAAGCTTTTCATCAAGCAAGAAGATCACATATATGATGAATGCATAGATGAGATGCCTAAAGGAGTCAACCATCTTCACACCCAGCATGTGTATCACCCCTTGGTAGGGGCACCAAAACCTTCCAAATCTGTTCAAATGAGCTCGAACACTGTAACTTCTTCTCTGCAATACCTGTTCAATCTTATAACGCTTCTACACATAAATAATGAAACTGAGCTGCATAGAATATTGTTTGATAAACAACAATGTTCAAAGTGATGCAAAGCTGTATTGATCCTTCCTAAAAATTTGAAGATGACTGGAGCATTGTCAACAAAATGCTTGGCCATCAAAACCTCATTGCTTTATTTTGAGCCTCCCTCAATCAAAGCATCATCCAACTAACAAGACAAAGTTACCAAAAGGTCAAAAATCATAAATACCACAAGCATCAAGTTGCCACAATGGCATAACAACTTTGAATAGAACACCCTGCACATAAACACTTTTGAAGAGAAGAGGCAATCTTTACACCCATGTGAACCTTCACACCTGCAAATAGTCACAAACCAAGAGGCAAAAACTTTTTTTTTTGCACAATTGACCTTATACAGCATATCCATAATCTGATTCTGTGAATAATGACGTCAACGACCAAAGGCTACCATTGTCCCGCTCTCAGACCTGTATCTCACCAAGACAAGATTAGATAACTAAGTGGCTAATTTAAAGTTATTTCATAAGGTTCTTAAAGACCCCAAAATCCCCATAGGTTCAAATTCAGGTAATAATTCAACAAGTATGTTGATCCCAAAAGAAACTGCCTATGACCAATTTTTAAGAAGCATTCGAAACAATAGTCCAATAGGTAGCATTTTCAAGCACTGTCAAACAAACCTATCCTGGTCATGTTTCAGAGTTGCACTTCTACAAACCTGTAGTACCACAAGTTGAGACATGTTGACTGTAGCAAGTATACCAAGACACCACATCAAAGGAAAAACACTATCTTGTAATAGCAAGCTATTGAGTGCAATGAGCTATCCAAACCATCAGACTTGTAACCATGGAACGCACCAAGTTCTCGCATATATGAATACATCATGATGCATAGGGAAATTATTGTTAGTTTTGTTCGGAGAGGTGCATTGCAATGTAGTTGTTCCAACATTCAAGAAACCAAGGGCATGAATATCAAACATTTATGCATGTATCACCAACATGGTACTAAAATAACCATTTCTGACAACAAAAACCCAAAAGGTCACTCACCAATAATGGTCGTTGGCATGAAACAAACACTACAAAGCATTGCTAGACCTAAATAACTTGAATCAAGAAGTTTCCAAGCAGTCAATCATTCTTGAACGCATTCATTTTATGCTAGGGAAAATAAAAGACAATCCCAATGCATCATTTTTCAGCATTCCAATGTGTTCCCGAACATGTGAGCTTCCCCAACCGTGGGAAGCATTCTCCACCTGCCACACTCAAGTTTGAAAATAGTGATGGAAGCTCAATCATAAGCACTTGTACAATTTTGTTCCATGGCAAGACAAGAATGGTAAGAAACTATTACCCTTTGTTTTCATGAGCAAGTCAACATTGCAAAACAACTTATATGTGCATGGTTGCAATAGATGTTTAAAGATAGGACAAGCGCAACACTTTTCGATAGAGTGAAGACCTCTAACAAATGCAAGTGATAAGGCAAAGTACCATTCAGGAGAGTTAAAACTCTTAGATACCTCCTACAACATATAGAAAGATAACATGCAGAGAACTATGGATTATTACCAATACTGCTACGTGAGCAATCATACCTGACCAACAACTGATTCGTAAGACAACTATTTGACAAGAACACGATTGCAACATAGAGAAGCCAATACAAAATTTCATTCCATTTGTCCTTTTGAAGGAGATCATGAGATAACAACAAAAAGAATTCCAGGACATCCGTGAGAAAATGATGATGTTGATTTCAACGATGATTACATATGAGCAACAGATGAAACCACGAGTGTGAAGAAAGGCGATAAGAAAACACAGGTAATATGTCATAGATAGCGGTAACAACATGATGACCCCATAATACTCCCCAAGGAGGTCATGATGCAGAAAACAACAGGAGACATTGCATTGAGGGACTTCTACCACATCTTGCTCTGCATGTTGTAAGCAGACAGACATTTCACCATTGTATCAAAGATATGCCGTCATTGAAAACTCGAGGAACAGGCCTTTGAAAGGCTGTAAAGGACTTGGGGACCATCTTGACTACTTCAGTAGACAACGTCGCCACACATCTTCCCCGATGTCAGTGGGTTAGAGCCTTACACATCAAAGGATGATGATAGGGATGCTCAAAAGATATCCGAAGGAGAGTTTTATCCTGTAGGCCACCTGTTCCTTCAGTTGAAACCAGGGGCAACCCAAGGAGAGGGATACGCGACAGCTGAAAATGACGTTCCACAGTCATGCCCAGCAACTGTATCGGCATTTTGGTGTGAAGCAAGCCAAGGAGATGGAGGGGAGGCTCGAATCGCTCTCAACCCCAACCGTCATCCAAGAGCATGTGCCTGAAGACAGTGACGCGGAGCTTTGTAAGCAAGAAACGGCGAGAGATCAATGCGGTCAGGCATGAGGGCAACAGTGCGCACGACTAGATCCCAAGCATGGGGAAACTCATGGCTTCAGCACCTCTTCTGTCAAGAACTCGACTAAACTTCATCATGGCAACAGGGGTACCAGATGTGAGGCGCACACAGTAGAAGCTTGCGGAGCGCAGCACAAAGATGGATAGAAAGTCAACTACCTCAAGCCTGTGCAACCTCCCCCGCCATCGCACCCACAGGGGGAGCTCATGGTCGAGCTCAACCCCAAGGTGAGGGCAAGGCGAAAATGACCACAGTGAGGTAGGACATCTAACCACGAAGACAGAGTTAGAGGACCAAGTACTGTCATGTACGAGAGTATGAATGCACATAATGAAGGTAGTAAGGGAAATAACCCCTCAACTACCCCAGCGATCACAACGGCTCTCACCTCAACATATATCCATACCCGCGTCTCCACAAGCTCTCTTAAAGTCCTATCGATCCAGAATCCATTGCATTCGTGCATGAGGTTTCAAACAGATGAAGGTGAGAGATTCATAGCGCCACAAAAATCTTTGATTTTTTTTTTCTTTTGTTTTCTAAGAAATTTGAAAAGAGGGAAGGGTCAGAGAGAATGTACTTCCCATCCTTCTGTCCAAGGCTATCACTCCCAACAAGAAATGATAGGGATGGAAGTTGATCTCTCAGTGAGTGTTTGGGAGAATGTGTATGTGAGAGAGAAAGAGAGAGAGAAGGGGGTTAGGGGTTGTTCTTGTGCCACAAACAAAAAATAAAGCTCTAAACTACTCAAAAAATTGAGAAATACGGGGTACCCTTGACCAACCGAAGGCCACACGTATCCACAACTCAATCCAAGTGTGAGGTGCATCCACAAAGTGTAGGCACGGCAAGCTTGAAAAAACCCAACGGTTAAAGGCCGACGTCCCCGGCAACGGCGCCAAAATGTTGAGAAAAGGGGAGCAACGGACCCTAACCGCCTCACATGGAAGTGAGAGGCTCCTCCAAGAGGAGTTGCAAGAAGTGCAAACAACGCACACACACCCACGTCCATGAACAATGGCACCATGGCCAACGTCAAAAGGAACAAGGGAGGGCAATGCTCACACACAAGACAACCCCAAATGCCAAACCCACACACATGGATCAACGCCTAGCACACAAGGAGAAATGTGGAAGCCAAATGATCGCATGGAGGCCAAGGCCATGGCCTAGGGACCTCCTTTTTACAAGAAGTAAGCCTCTATTTATAAGCTCAGCATAATTCCCCATGTGCTCATTTGGAAAAGTAAAAAAGGATCACATGGTCATATCTCTCTAGATTCTTTCTAACAACCCATTCCAAAGGAAATGAGCGCGTGGGAGTTTTGTACGTGGGGATTTTGAATTTGTGCAAAAAAGGCTACTTTATGGAGAAGGCTTCAATACCTTAGACTAAAGGAAATATCAAAAAGGGGTTTTAGGAGAGTGTTCATATGGACATCTCCTAATTACAAAAAAGGGGTTTTTTATGAAGGCTAAAGGATGAGAAAAATTATGGGCAACCCTTATAACAACAACCTATGATCATCAATAGAATCTCAATGAGTGGAGCAATTCAATTAACTACTTTAGAAGGTGATATTTGCCTAGTTACATTAGTAGATGCAGAGTCAAACTATATAAAAAACCCCTCACAGAGGAAATGCTAAACCGATTCAATATTGCAAAGAAACGTAAAGCAGAAGAAGAACACATTCGAGGAGAAGTGCAAGTAGAAGCTTTGGAATGCATCTGATGAATGAAATTGAGAAGAGAGGGTAGAGATGAGCCTAGGTCAGACACTTATGATGCTCTAGGATACCACATGGCCATGTGTGAAGCATCAGGTGTACGTTCCCATAGAATAATTGACTTATGACCCTTTGTGACCCTAGAGCTAGGACATGGAGAGAGTGCAAGGACTGTAAGAGCCTTGATTGACTCAGGTGCAGCCACTAGTGAAGTTAGACTTTCTTACTATCAAGAAATGCAAATAAGTGTCAATCCTATAGAAGCACATCTCATAGGATTGGGAGGTGTGGAAACCCCTTGCATGGGTGAGGTGGAGCTTCCCATCTACATTCAAGACTAATGACAGTGAAGGTGCTAGTGTGTCAAGATGAGGATCTCACTGAACCTCTTGTCTTGGGTCAAGACTAGATCTATGATCATGCAGTCAACCTTAACCTAAGAATTGGACTTCTTCAGGTCTAGGTAAATCAAAATTGCATTACCATTGAGTTAGAAAATAAAGCACTCAAGGAACTAGCAAAAACTCTTGGTCCTTCCAAGAGTCCACATGAAGATGTTGTTCTTGTCCAAAACTCTATGATGCAGAAGGATGATGTTCTCAACAAAGACTTCAAGGATCAAATGGAACTCCCTTCTTTTCCAAAAGTTATCAAGACGCAACAACCAAAGAAGTACAAGAAGCAGAGGAAGCAGATAGTCTATGCTCATAATCAATGGAGAATGCAAAACAAGAGGACTCAAAATGTGAAGAAAATCTGGATACACAAGGGCAAACTACCCCTTGCTCGAGTGAGAGTACCCCAACAATGCACGAAACCATCGACCCGGACAAGGACTACAAAGAGCAAGTATTCTAGGAATCTCCCAAAACAGACAATTTGTATTTGGGTCCCAAAGCGGTCAATGAATGCTGACCCCAATACTAGACAAATTTGGGTGCCCAAGACCTACTTACATTCTCAAGTAGCTTCACACAAGCTCACATCATACACTTTTGGGCACATATCTGCAATCAACACCTCCACACATGAAATCACACCTAGGACTGCTTGGAAATGGGTACCTAGAAAGTCCCAAATCAAAGACGACATGATTCAGAAACATGAGAAGACCATTGCAACCAAAAGAAACCATCTCACACATAAATTCTAGAGAGTTAAACTGTGTGATAAACCATTTGACCCCACCATGTAAACTACTGTGCATAGACATAGATGCATTTGAGTACATTGCACAATCGAGTATGCATATAGGGACATTATTGCCCTCCTAACTATAACTCTCTCTCACACACACACATACCCCACTCAACAAACTTCTAAATTCAAAGAAGGATATGTTGGTATTGTAAAAGGAACACGGTATTATCATGTTTCGTATGAAATGCTCATGTGATTTTATTCTTCTAGCATATAGCATTGCATACTTCAAGCAATATCATGGCTAACATAGCGAGAACCGGCTCTTAGGTAGGGACCAATCAACAGGTGGTCGATCTAGAGAGCTTATCGATCATTTTGGAACCAAATGAAAGACTAGAAGAGTTGCAGGCCATACAAATCATATCAATACCGGACCCCCCAAGCGGCCATACCACACGTGTGGGCAAGACATCTCACTGGTTTAATGAAGTAGCAAGACCATTGGGTGAAGGATCGTATCTTTGGGAGACAGAGCTAGAACACAATGGCAAGTGGGGCAAATATCGCTTCTTCATGAGGGAATTTGAAAAGTTACAAAATGCAGAAGCACTATGCCCAATATGGTGGAAAGCAGGATTGAATGCATATTTTAGTGTGCAACTTCCCAAGCCCAACTTCATGCATTGTTATTATATTATTAATAGGCTCACCCGCAGCAAGAACCCCCAGGCCACAAGCACATTCGTGCTTCCATCGCTGACTAAAGGAAATGAGTTGAAGAGGTTTAAGTTAACCAATAACTTAGTGAGGGAGGCTTTGTATATGCGAGGAATGCATATACCCACATAGAAGGAGGTTCTAGGACTAGACAACATGAAGAATCGAACCCTTACCAAGCTCAAAGACATGGTGGCCATGACGCCAAACATTGCAGTTCATTTCAGGATGTGCATGCAACACTTTGCCTTCCTCGCCCAAGATAGATTTACTATGCCACCCAAGAAGATATGGTTCAGCTTGTATCTTGTTGAGACTCAAAACTTAACAATTAACTTGCCTCATTGGATCATTGATTAGATACACTTGGCACACAAGCAATGACCATATAAGTTAGTTTTGTATGGGTGTTATACATTGAACATGATCATTTACAGATGTTTACCTTATGACATTCCTATTCAGAGGGCCCTAACGTGGAATAGAGTGTAGCAGTTCAAAGGCCGAACATCAAATGGATCCCCTTCCAAGAGAATGAGAGGAGCCGTGCAAGTCCCATGTACTCAACCCCACGAAGCTACATTAACCCCTGACATCACTCCCCCACTTGGTCACGTATGCCCTTTTACACTACGGATCCCAAGATGCAGCATCAAAGGCACCAACCTGATATTCCCACCAGTTCCCACAGACCTCAAATTCCCTGGTGGAGCACCCTTAGAAGAGCTCACAAATGAAGACTTTGAGCAAATTTTAAGGGAAGTGAATCTTGAAGCGGGCGAGGAACCACAGTTAGAAAGCTCTCAACCACAAGACACCACCTCTCAAGTACCATTCACCATAGTCAATGAGGATGAGGATGAGGAAGATGATAATGAGAAGGAAGAATCAAAAGAGGGTGATGACAGCTATGAAAGAAGACATCAAAAGGAGGAAATAAAAGTGTCGGAACTTATAGGTGCTCCTGTGTACACTGCCTAGTTACAAAGATTATATGACATGATCAAAGTAGTTCAAGAAAGGCACAGACTTTCATTCGCATCATGCCAAGCCCTGATAGAACATATGTTAGCAAAAGGAGTGGACCCGCAACTCATCACTACCCTCCAATTACTGTCCAAATCCTTGGGAGTTCAGGAGACCGTCCACATAGCAGTCAAACAATCAATCTACTATGGCAAACATAGAGTGGATACAAGAACAAGGGCAAGCAAGAACATATGAATACCGGTATCCAAATCCAAAGCAACCATAGAGCCAAGAGCCACCCCCACAACCACCATCAATCTCACCACAAAAACATTTGTACAAACATCACCATATACCCATCACCCTCCATCTCCTCGATCACTCCCACCTCCACCACCAACCACTCAAGAAACCCCTTTAGTACTCACAACCATAACCCAAACCCCAACCTCATCAACATCCTTCTCCTTCCAGGAACCAACCTTTCAAGAGACACTCTTCTCTTCCATTACCAATCATCTTTTCACATCCCCATTTTTGCCTGTGGAACTCCTAATTGGACACCCCCTATAACCTAGCATAGAGGGACACCCAAGACTAACTGAAGGTAGTATAGGTTTCCTCGCATTCCCATATTCACACATCCCCCTTCCCCATGATCTGTACATCCCATTTTCCTCCTCCATCTTTCCCTACCCCTCAATCACAACCATTGCCCCACCACATTATGTGTCCTTCATGGAGAGTTTCAGTCGCATCCCCACCCCACACATGTTAGGCACACGAACACTCACTTCCACTTCATTGTACACACACACCACAGTCACTTCACCTACCATTCCCACATACATGGTGGCTCCAACACACACCACACTGTCCAATCCTATGGACATTTCACCACCCACAACACCTCCCCCTCCCCCCACTATACCACCATCTCCCATTCCCCTAGCACCAACTTCACCTTGCACCCACCTCTTTGTTCGGCATGGCATCCGCCATTCCCATCCCCATTCCCATCCCCTCTACACTCCGCACCATTCCCCTTGCATCTCATACTGTAAATAATACATGCAATACAATCATTCTATGTGTACATTTACTACAACAAGCGTACCAACGACTAGAAGAGTGAAATGCTACCTTCCAAGTAGAGTCGTAGAGACTACAAGCAAGAGTCACCACCCTAGAAGCCGACAACCAAACTCTCCTAGCAGAATACACCACCTTACAATAGGCTCACTCAAAAATGAAGTCCAAGATGTCAAATGTGGATGCTCAAGCCGTCAAAGATTTGGAGAACCTACTCCAAGTGCAAACTCTCATCAATGCCAAGCTAGGAAGAAATCCAGGGCTCAAGAAAGCACATGTCTGCGGCCTTGGAAGAGAACACACGATTTCAACAACAAAACCAAGACAACCTTGAAGCAACTATGGAAGGAACCTCAAGAGTAGAGATTAGTCCTACAAAGTATCGAGCTGTTCCCTTAGAAGATATCCAAATATTACTAGAGGAACATGCTAACTTTTTAGAATCCTACAAAAAGCTAGAATCAGAATGTGTAGATCTCAAGAAGCAACTATCCACTGTCATGACATCTCAACAAGAACCTCCCATTCCCCCTTAGTCTACAAAGGAATTAGAAGCCCTAAGAAAATAGGTGGAAGAACTAAAAGCAAGACTCCTACCATATGAGAGACCACCCTCTCTCATTGAGGAACCAAAACTTGAAATAGTGGTGGAGATTCTAGTTGAAGAGAATTTTGAAGAACCATATAAGCCGATGCTAGTACCTGGCGGGTGCGTCACTAAAGAGGGACAAGACACCTTTGAGATAGAAGTCCTAGATTGGCTCAAGAGGGTAGAACAAATAGGACAAACCCATGATGATCGTGTCATTGTGCAGATCTAGTCGCTCTCCAATCTGGAAGATACTGTTCTAAAATCTTCTTATTTTCAAAAATTCTCTCATCAACATCTCATTACCACATTCGAGAACTAGTACATGCCTTATTTTGCATTGTTAGCTGATTACCACATTCGAGAACTAGTACATGCCTTATTTTGCATGAGCTGGCTTGATTTTTAAACCTAATTGGCATGAGTGACTGTTAACAGACTACCTAGAAATGATGCACACATGGGCAACCATGCCACTCTACATTAAATATAACCCATGTTACTACCCCATAGTCCATCACAGATCTTGGCAAGTTTTTGCCATCAAAGTCTGCAACAACAAAGGATGCTCTAATTGGATTAATTATCCATATTTTGCTCCACCCAGAGGGCCATCGAATGTAGCTTATATGATCTCTACCATATGCCATTGGTCTACATGGTTAAAGAATGTACCAGACATTGATGCACAAATGTGTATGAAGATCTTCGAGCTCATGACAATAATATTCAAGACCTTCGAAGGATTCATGCTCCATACATTTTAGCCCTTGGATTTTTTGAAGGCAACTAAGATTTAGTATATAAAATGAGCCACACCCCCTCTGTCAACACAATATATGCATGGCGTGCATGAATCAAGTACTTACATGCTTGCTACAAGCAGACTTTTGAAGAAATGTTCTCTAGCGGATTCTGGGAATATCATTTCAAAATTTTCATTCCCAGACAAACACATTTGTTACATCTCTTTGCCGTGGAACAAGCCATACATGCAGATCAGTTACACTTACCACATCCGGACATTCCAAGTCCAGTTGAGTGAGATTGGATGATGGAAAACTTGGCAAGAGGACTATGCATCCAAGAACATCACCTCGCCACTAATGTCATTGAGTATTACATTAAGCACTCTTGACAACAAGGGTCTATCAGGGACGATAGACGCGAGAGAGGGGGGTATTGGTAGCAGCAAGGGTAGTCAAGGCCTTATGAGATAGGGAAGCCACTGAAGGGAGTGAGAATAAAAGGAGAGCCAAGCAGGACTAAGCAGGCAAAGTATTCAATGTAGATCCGACAAGTAGGTCACCTAATTTTTCATGGAGACAATATTTCCTGAACATTGATTTTTAGTCACTTGGCACCATTGTCAATACCATTTTTTATTATTCCTACTCCATTTTTTTCAAGCAGAGGAGTCCTCGAGCTTGAGGAGTATTAGAAGTAATCGCATACAAATTTTCATAATTTTTAGACTTCGTTTGAGCCGTCAAATAATCCTTGGTACCTAATTTTTAACTAGGTTAGACACTAGGTCTGGATAGCACCAAAGCTAGTAAAAAACTATAAGAAGAGCTAGAGAGCTCAATTTTGAGGTTATCTTATTAGAGTTTTGAGCTATTGTAAGAGACTTTTTGAGTAATACAAAGAACTCCATTGTTCCTCTCTTTGTTCTTGCCTTGTGTGCATGTGTGTGTGTGTATGTGTGCTTCTCACTCATGCACTTGTGCCTTCACTTGCTCATAGTCATCATACTATTTCCTCATGTCTCCACGAATTGACAATTATGAGGTGGATCTCCTCATGTTCGTACTTGCCATTGTGCTAGAGTGTCAAATTTTTTTTGGAACAAGTTCCCATGTCTTGTTCTACTCTAGTGCATTGAAATCTTCCTTCATTGCTTATTTCCATTGTTTCTTTCCTTTTGCTTCATCATAGTTTTGAGGTTCTTCACCATCTTTGACCATGTAAGCATAACTTTTCTGAGTCATATGAGAAGTATCATAAGAATACCTTGTTGGTTGTTTCCTTAATCTACTTGACCCTCTTGGTTCATTCTCTTCATGTGCATCTGAATACACTCCTTCAGCAAACCTAGGTGCATCTTCATTTCTTCTTGATGATCCAATTTTGGATGTACTTTCTTGCAAATGTAATCTTCGTCTCCATTCACTTGTATATTTGCTTTACTTTTCTTACTTCTTCTTACCTCTTCTTCAAATTTTTCAATCTTGTGACTTTGTTTTGCATACCAACTTTTCTATTAATCAAATGTCACATCTCTAGAAAAAAGAAATTGTTTGGTTAGAGGATTCCATAACCTATAAGCCATCTATCGTCGATCATACCCAATGAATACATATTTTTCAGCCTTTGGTTCAAGCTTATGTCTGGGTTGTGATGGTCCATAAGCATATGCAACTGATCCAAACACTTTACAATGATCTAGTGTTGGTTTCTTACCCCACCAAGCTTCATAAGGGGTTACTCCATTTAGAGCTATACATGGTAACCTATTCACAAGGTATGTAGCTGTATTCATAGCCTCAAACCATAGATAATTTGGACAATTCTTTTCCTTTATCATAGACCTAGCAAATTCAACCAAAGTTCTATTTCTTCTTTTAGCCACCCCATTTTGTTGAGGTGTGTACCTGCAAGTTATTTCCCTCTTAATACTTGCATTCCAAAGATAATCATTGAATTCTTGGGAGAAGTATTCTCCCCCTCAATTAGACCTTAGTCCCTTGAGCTTTTGACATGTTACTCTTTTTCCATATACATGAAAATTGTTGAAAGCTCCAAATACTTTTGATCTTTCCTTTAATAACATAAAGAGTTATCCATCTTATAGCATCATCAGTAAAAAGAACATAATACCTAGAACCATTGATTGATCCTTCTTTTGTTGGTCTCTATACATCTGTATGGATGAGCTCTAGTAGTCCATCATGCTTGAATCCTTTCTTCTAAAATGGTAATCTATGTGCTTTTCCCATTTGGCATGCTTCACATTTGTAGACCATATGTTGATTCTCCACATTTGGTAATCATAGTACATATTGATTTGCTACCGCTTTGATTCCTCTTTCATTGAAATCCTAACCTCTTATGCCAAAAGTCTAGTTTTGTAATCACTTCCTCACCATGCATGAGCAAAGCTTGACCAATATTCCCTTGCACTTTTAAAGTAAAAAGTCTTCCTTCCTTCTTACCATAAATAATCTGATTATATTCATTCTCTAGATCTTCCACAAATTCTCCTTCATTTGTAAATCTGACTTGAAAACCTTTTCCAACTATTTTTCCCACACTAATAAGATTCTTAGGTATTATGGGAATGTACAAAACATTGGTTAGCAAATCTGCTCCACTCTTGCATTTCACTTTTCCAATTGAATGTACATTGTGTCTTGTGTTATCACTTGTTTGAATTGTATGACTAGAAATGCCTTCTTCTAATTTTGACATTACTTCTATATTTCCTGACAAGTGATTAGAACAACTAGAGTCAACATAGAATACCTTGGGATCTTCTTTCTCTGATGTACTTATTGAATTCATCTTCAATGTTGTATGGTTCTCATTTTGTGTATCATTTGCATAATTGTAGTAGGTGGTATTGTAGGATTGGTTCTGTCCCCATTTTCTTCCTCTAGCTCTACCATAGCCACCTCTTTGACTTTCCTTCTTCTTTGAAAATGATTTTGATACCTTCCACCTCTACCTCTTCCATTCTTACTTTGATTCTGATTTGAACCCTTTTGATTGTGCCAACAAATTTAAGCCAAATGATTGCTCAAGCCACAAATCCAACATCTTTTTGTTATTATTTTGATTACCTGTTCCTCTTCCATTTCCTCTATCTTTTCCTCTGTCATTACCTTTTCCTTTTACATAATTAGCATGAGAAGTGGATTCTTCTTTATCCTTTGCTTTTCCTTTATCTCCTTTCTTTTTATTCTATGCATACATAATAGAGCTTTGTCCTTTATCACCATCTGACTTCAATTCTTGCTCAAATGTGAACATTAATCCAAGAAATTGAAATAGATCTGGTACAAAATGAGTTAATGAGAGTTCAGTTGATAATACAAAGGGTTTCCATCTTTCATCTCCTCTCAACCCTGCAAGTAACTGAGCAATTAGTCTATGATCTTCAATGTCTTCATCTATAGATCCAAGGCTATCTACCAAGTCTTTCATCTTAGTGACATAATCACTAATGCTTTGACTTTGCTTCTTTTTAAATGTTGTAACCACAAGATAGCTTTCCCAGCTTTAGTAGTGTTTTGGAAATGATCTTCCAATGCATTCCATATATCTTCAGCTATTTCCAAGCCTATGATGTGTGGTAACAAATGATCTGTGATAGTGTTATATATATATAGGCTTGCTTTCTTTTGCCATAGCTTTAAAGCTTCTAGCTCTTCTTTCTTCGGTCGACTATCATCTTCAAATGTAAGTTTTTTTTCTTCACCTATTACATATATCATGAGATCCTTACTCATAAGTAAGGCTTCCATCCTTAGACCTAAGCAGGATAATTATCTCTATCTAGTTTGTCAATGGAGATATGATCTTCCATGATCTTCTTGGTTTTGCTACAACCTGTAAGTTTAAGGTTTTAAAGATTATTAACTTTAGTAGGTATTTACTCTCAAGGATGGTTTCAAAGTAGTTCTCTAATGCCTTTCATTGTTAAATGCTTCAACTTCTAAATTTCCAATGAAAACTTTCCAAGATCTCTTGTATCTGCACCTTCTTCTACTCTTAAGGATCTTTCTACTCTGATACCACTTTTGATATATAAACATCACAAGAACCAAGTTAATGTGATATTACAAGTCCTCTAAAACCATCATTAGCTGAACAAACCTTCAAACTTTAAAAGTTTCAACACTTTACATAGTAAATGTGAACATTTACTCTTCCTGTAGTTGTACCTTTTCTTCTAGCTTTAATTCCTCTTTGATTTGTCTTGAATCTCAAAGATTCTCATGCTCAATGATTAGTAGAAGTTCTTAAATATAGTAATCAACAAGTTCCAAGCAACAATTTCAAGTAATTACTTACAAATAACTTGAAATGTCTTCAGGAATTATACTATGTTTGAAATCTGAAATTTACCTTCATCGATTTGACATGCCTTCACTGTTAAGATTATTTCTCTGAGCACACAGCCTGTTTTGTAAATATCATTTGGTTAATTGTAGCTAAGGATGACAGGTTTCAGATGAGCTATCATAAAAAAATTTACAGTATACTATGAGATCTCACTCTTAGAAGTTTAGGGAAATCTGTGCCAGAAAACTCATCACTTCTAATTATCATTCATACAGTTATGAAATCACTTTGATTTCTTCACACAATGAGAATCTACTCCAATCCTTGTATACAAACATGTGTTTACTATTAGAAAAGCTTTGTACAAAATGTCTTGGCCTCGTTCTTCTCATAGCCATAAAAAGATCTTCTTCAATGAATGATCTCTCACTCAGAAAAAACCCCGACTGTCTCTTCTTTTGTTTAGGACTTATAATCGAGTTAGTTTAATCTCCATACATCAAAAGAGCTTTATATAAATTGAGTATTTATGCTCCTATTTCTCAAACTGATAATTTTGAAGTTTCTAGAACTATCTTGGATCCTAATTTTATCATTATATTATGTGTGTGAATTTATCCCTTCACGTAGGCATGTTTTTGAGTATCCAAATTCCACAGTCTTTTTGTCCTTCTTATTTCCACTTATGTATTCATATCTTCATGCTCAATTAGTGAGTGAAGCCCCAACAAACAACATGCGTCTCATATGGACAAATGAGGGTGATGTTGACAATCTAAACTTCAACTAATGTGCATTCCAAACATTTTGAGCTATAAATGAAAAAATACAAAAGATTTCTCAAATGAAATATAGGGGCAAAGGTCTCATGAAAGTCAATGCCCTCTATTGAGAATATCATTTTGTAATAAATCTATCCTTAAAGTTTTCAAGTGTTCCATTAGGCTTACATCTCAGCCTCTATATGCATGTACTATTAATGAACTTTTTTTGGGGAGGACAATCATAACAGAATAATTACCATTGTTTAGAATTGCATCAAAATCTTGCTATTGAAAAACCATCAAATTTTCTTATTTTGTGATCCATCAAAAGAGATAGGCTCATTCTCATGAAAAGGATAGAGGAAACAATTGCAAAACAACGTAGCACCGTGAGAATCTAAATGTGTATGATAAGGAAAATGTGCATCCAATTTACCATTTTTTAAATTCACACCAAATATTTGGTATAGGTTTGGACTCTTCAACATACAATCTTTCATAAAAAAGAGCATCAAGTACATCTTCATAAAAGTCTCAACTCTTTAGGCCAAGTAATCACCTAAATTGGATTGAACACCACTAAAAAGATGCAAAAAGGTGTAATAAACATCACTTAGCTCATTGATGTATCTTTCATACATAAAATTAGAGGCTAAACTGCACCGTGTACAAAAACTAGATCCTTTATAACTAGAATACATTTAAATGTCAATCTTTGCTTACAAAATGGAATACTGTCCAATTTTGAGCATTGTTTCTAGAATTAATGCATATGCTAAAAAGAGAACCATGTGAATGGAAAATAAACATCTTACATCAATACTAAGCCTCATAAGAAGTGAAATATTACAATGTCTCAATGGGACACCCATTAAGTAGATATGTAGCATATACATTATCCTTGATGGTGCACATTTCCATTTTGAGAAAAACCTATTTGTACTCTAAAAACAACAGATTATTGACCCATATATGAATATAAAAATTGATATTGACATGCACAATCAATAAATAATGCATCATATATTGAAGACATATTCTTCCCCCTAGATCAAAATTAAGGGCCCCCATATTACATGTAGGTAAAATTTCAACCATAACTAGAATCAGTCAAAGCATATAAGTACTTTAGAATTCCCTTGAGCGGGTATTTCTATACATGCCTAGATAAATGATATAATAAACTCATAATATAGGTGATTATCAAATAATTCTTGCATTGGATCAAATACATAAATTAGAACAAGCTGCACTTTACATTGAACTCTCATCATACCATCTTTGGAAAGGTACAATGATTCATCTTACCCAAAAATGATTCCTTTAGAAACATTCTTAGAAGGTGTCTCAAGTTTGGTCAAAAGAGGGAATCATATGAACTTTTTGTAGGAATATCAATAGATTTTTATAATATGGGAGCTCAAATGACCCTTAGAACATAGTACACTAAAAGTAATGTTTTTTTTCCATAGAATAGATCATGAAATTCACACATGTCGCTAACAAATTTCATTACCAAAACATTCTTTTACAATATTGACAAAGATAAAAATTTATTATTGATCCCTAAAACATAAAACATCTTAAACTTAGAAGATACCACTAGTAGTATTAATGAAAACCTTCCTACTACCTAAAGAAGATTTATTTTCTCACACCTAACAATAATTCGCATAGGATTAAGCTTAAACCAAATGAAAAAAGTGCGCTAAGCGATAATATGCTTGGTTTCACCATTTCTAAAATACCAAACATTTGAGTCCACAACAAACATACAATGGTTGTGAGGCAATGGATCATAACTATACTAAGTAGTATAATCCCATCCTTTGTTTTGCATAGGATTTTTTTATTAAATCTTATAAGTAGAGGCATCTAAGACAAGCATTCCAACCTCCTTCCTCTACCTCTTTAGAAGAAAATTTAGGATAGGCCTTAATATTATGAGCACTGGTGTGATAATAGTTGCAAAATAATTTCTGATTTTTTACTTTCTTCTCATCTTTATCTTCTTTCTTTGATTGTGAAACATTTAAAAATCTTGCCTTATTAGATGAAAATTTAGATTTAACCTTTCCCTTATGTATGTAAAAAAAAGCTTGGCTTGAAATATCCACAATGAACATGTTCTAGCTTGATTGATCCCCTTACAAATTGTTGGAGTTTAAGGTCTGTGAAAGCACGTGAACAACACAAGGAAGAAGAAGAAGAAGCTTGAAGCACAACACACAATACTAAATATAATACCAAAAGAATGTACAAAGATAAGTGACCCCATTAGGGGTATAGGCATATATAAAAGTCAATGAAAAACCCTCCTAAAGAGGGAAAAAAGTGCCCCTGTAGTCCTAGTGTGTTCACACACATCGCTACCAAAATATATCAATGAATCCCCCCTAGGAGTGATGCAATGAACAAGGAGATGGCATGCATGTATAAGGAAGTGCCAAGCTATGTGGAATCAATCCACAAAAGGAAGTAAGACCAAAGCTTCGTGGAAAGCTTCAAACTTCTCCCTAGGCAGAGCCTTTGTGAAAAGGTCTGCAATCTTCTTTTCTGTGTGCACATATGCCAAACTAATCTCTCCAATAGAGAACCTCTCCATAAATTAATGAGAATGCACCTCAATGTGCTTAGTGGGAGCATGGAACACAGGGTTCCTTGCAATTTCCAGTGTGCTCTAACTATCAGTGAAGATGGTGGTGGCAGAAGATTGACCAACACCCAAATCAGCCATAAGGCATCTAAGCTACACACTCAAGAATCACTATGAAAGCTAACCTATACTCAACCTCACAACTAGAAGTGGCCACAGTAGGCTATTTCTTACTCAACCAAGATATGCATGAGCTACCAAGGATGAAGCAAAAACCACTGGTGGACACACAAGTGTCATAGCAACCAGCCTAGTTAGAGTGAGAAAAAGCATGTAAATCTTATCACAAGGAAGGAGATAAGGAAGAGAGCTCACACACACACACTCTCACAATCAAAGAGGAGCACACACACAAATTGAGGCAAGGAAGAATAATCTTCTTCTTCTTCTTCTTCTTCTATTTCATAAAGGGAATGTACAAGAATGACCTAAAACAACAATACAACAAGTGCAATATATAAAGAATAGTACATAAGGAAGCCTAACGCACGGAATGAGTGAGCTAGAAAGAAACAAATGTGCCATCACTCTTAGTAGAGAAGTATAGTGAAGCTCAATGAAGTATCCCTAACATATACTGGTGTGACCACTATACATGTCAGAGAAATGAAAAAGTGATACATGTCATCTTAGATCATCACATGTTGAGCTTGATATCTCAACAATCCCCCTCAATCTCAATGTCATGTTTTGTAATCCAAACATCTTCTGAAACTTTTTCAACATCTCAGCTCCAAGTGCTTTAGTGAAAAAATCAGCAACCTGTTCATCTGTCCTCACATAAACAATGTCAATATTACCTGCTAATACCTTTTCCTTGATGAAATGATAATGTACCTTGATATGATTTGTTCTAGCATGAGAAACAAGGTTCCATGCTAAGTGTATGCTCCTAAGTTTATCACAATAGATGGTGATAAGCTTTTGCACTTCCACACCTAAATCTACAAGTAGCATTTCTAACTAAGATGCTTCACATGCTACCATTTCAGCACCTCTATATTCAGCCTCTATACTTGACAAAGCAACAATGGGTTGCTTCTTGCCACTCCATGTAATAGTTGCACTTCCAAGTGAGAATAGAAAGCCACTAGTATATCTTCTATATGGAATACTAACAACCCAATATAATGTAGAGTGCACCACAGAGCATCTAAATGCGACTTCCTAGGAACCTGCAACAATTGACTTTCAAGTCCAACAGTGTAGTGTAGATCAGGCCTTCTAATTGTGAGATATATCAAACTTCCCATAATTTTCTTGTACATAATAGCATTTTCCAATGCTTCACTTGATGTAGTATCCAACTTCAAATTCTAATCTAATGGCATAGAAATTGGATTACAATCACCCATACCATACTTTTGCAGCATACTCAAGGCATATTGCCTTTGTGACATCCATATACCTGTTTCTGTATGTATAAACTCAATGCCTAAGAAATAGTGTAGCACACCAAGATCTTTCATTTCAATTTCTTGCATAAGGAGTTGCTTTACCTCTTTAATGCTTTCTTCATTATCACCACCTATAATCAAGTCATCAACATAAATAGCCACAATCGTGATGCCATCATCACCCTTCCTTGCATATAATGAATGATCTGCATCACACCCTTCTAGTGGTGGTTAAGTAGACAACAATCCTTGCACATCAAGCATGAGAGGCTTGCTTAAGTCCATACAAAAACTTTTGCAATGTGCAAACATATTTTGGGTGCCTTGAATTTTCATATCCTTGTGGGCTAGTCCATGTATACGTCTTCCTGTAAATCACCATGTAGGAAAGCATTCTTCACATCCATCTGATGCAAAGTCCATCCTTTTTGCCATAACTACTACAAGTGTTCTAATAGTAGCTATTTTAGCTAGATGGCTAAATGTTTCCTCATAATCAATGCCATATGTATGTGAATATCCTTTTGATACCAATCTTGCTTTATACCTACTTATGCTACCATCACCATTGTGGTTTACCTTGTAAACCCACTTGCAGCCTATGGGTTTCTTTCCTTGTGGCAATGGAACTAGCTTCCATGTATCGTTTCCATAAAGTGCAGCCATCTCCTCATCCATAGCTTTTTTCCAATCTGCATTTCCAATTGCATCTTCAAAACAAGGGGGTTCAACATCTTGTATTACCTTTTTCATGTAGGCATAATGATGAGCCATGCAACTATCATATGTCAATCGTTGCACTGAATTCCTTATCCTCCCAGATCTTCTTGGTCCTGAGTCACTTCTGCTTGTATCATCTGCATGTGGCTTTCTTACTTTTGGAGTCTTCACAGAGGGCAATCCAAGTTCCTCATCAAGGATCTTTTCTGAACCACTCGAATGTCCATCAATGTCTTCAAAACCTGTAGATGTTTTACTACCAGCAGAAAGCTTTTCTTTACATTTCTAGGATGTATTTGATGAATTTGGTAGATTGAAATTTCCATGCAATCTTCCACTCCATGGATTTGAGTTGGAACTATTGCTTGGTGACTCATCCGGTCCACTAAAAACTTGAGATTTTGCACTTGATTTTTTAGCATTTCCTTTGTCATTTGGTTCAAGATTAAGTCCATCTTTGGCATCTGTCTAGAAGCTTGACATTTCATCAAATACCACATCTCTACTTATCGTTACCTATCATGTGAATGGGTTATAACATTTATAACCCATTTGCTCAAGGGAGTATCCAATGAAGATACATTTTTCTACTTTTGAATCAAGCTTTGTCCTCAACTCATCTGGAACATGTACATATGTAATATAACAAAAAACTTTCATATGTGATAAGTTTGGCTTTTTACCTATGAACTTCTTTTCAGTAACTTGATGTACAACAGTAGTCAGCATTTTGTTCATGATGTATACAACAGTGTGCACAACTTCTGCCCAATAACAATGAGCCATATTCTTCTTAGCCATCAAGGCTCTTGCTATTTCTACAATATTTCTATTTTTTGCATTCAACAATACCATTTTGTTGTGGTGTGTACCTACATGAAAACTGACATCATATTCCATGAATTTTTAGAAAGTTGTTGAACTCATTTGACATATTTTCACCTCCTCCATGTGATCTTAATGTCTGAATATACTTTTGTGTCTACTTTTCCACCATAACTTTAAAATTCTAGAAGTGAGTGAAGACCTCACTCTTCTCTTTCATGAAATATACCCATACTTTTTGTGCATGGTCATCAATGAAAGTAACATAAAACCTGCAACTACCCATACATGTGGTCTTTGCAGGATCCCAAACACCTGTATGTATTATTTCTTGCACATTCTCACTAACATGCTTGTCATGCAAAAATGATGCTTGATTGTTTACAAAATTGACATGCTATACATACCTTTTGCATTTTTGCAACTTTGAAATTTGGTAGTCCATCAACAATCTCCTTTGACTACATCAGTACAAACACTACCATTCGATTTTGAAACATGAGTAGACATCGTATTCATCATAATATGATGTTGAACCATGAACAACTTCTCAGAATCATCTGTGTTTGTGGATGCATAGTTGTTTTGCTGCCTTCTATTATTTTGATTCTTCAACCTGCAATCACGTTCAAAGTATCCACATTTACCACAACTCTAGCATCCTTTAGTGTCATTACCTGAATAATTTCTTTGGTAATTTCTATGACCTCTTTGGCTCCCCATGCCTCGAAACTATTCTCCATCTCCTGCATGATTATGATGTTGACCTTTTTCTTGGTTACTCTTTTCACTTCCACTTCCAAAACTTCTAGCTATGCCTCTTCCTCTACTAGAGTAGAATACTTGCTCATAATTAGGTTTTCCTTGAGAGTTTGAGTCCTCACCAAGATTCTTTTCTTCAATAATCAACATGGACACCAGATCAGCAAAATTCAAAATATTTTCCCTCGTATGTATAGAAGTTTTGAACTGCTTATATGTAGCTCCTAAACCATGAAGGCACACTTCCACCTTATCATCATCATCTACATTCATGCCAATAGATGCAAATGACTCACATATGCTTTTGATTTTCAGGGTGTAGTCACTTACCGACATGCCATTTTTCTCCAATGTATCCAGCTCATTCTTGAGTTGCAATTTTCGTGCCTTTGTATTGGTATCATACAATGCGACCAAACTGTTCCAAGCCTCTTTTGGAGTCTTGGCATCTTGTATGTGTCCAATCATGCTATCCTGTATGCTAACAGATAGTCAATACATTATCTTTTGTGCTCCTTGATTCCATTCCTCATATGCTCTTAACTCATTTGCAGTCTGATTCCTCTCTGGTAATTGCAGAGTAGTTTCAATCTCTCCTTTGATGTACTTTCAATAGCCTTTTCCCATCAAGAAATTCATCATTCTGAATCTCCAAGCATGGAAGTTGTTCATGTCTAGCTTATTGCTCACAAGCTGAGTCATTCCATCTACCTTTGTCATTTCGGTAGCAATTCACAACACTACAAAAACACTACAAGCAGTACTTCTTCTCAAAAACTGTTGCACTATGATGTGATAGTTTGATCTTAGAAAAACAAATTTTTTGTGTGTGAACAGTGCACATAATCCCTTGAAATTCTGTATCTCAAATATATGAGTGTTCCGAAACAAGATGAAAGTTATAGTTTTGCAAACTTACCTATTTTTTCAATGGGCCCCACCTTGTAGGCTCAAAACGGAGGTCGAGATGGCTCCAAAATAGAATTCTGATTTCTGGTGCTTTCTCTACACCTTCTCACATACTCTTCACTGTCGGCCATCTCCACGAGCTCTCTACAACACACTAGCTCTGATACCATGTTAGGAGGAAGGAGATAAGGAAGAGAGATTACACACACACACTCAAAATCAAAGAGGAGCACACACATAGATTGAGTCTAGGAAGAATAATCTTCTTCTTCTTCTTCTTCTTCTTCTATTACATAAAAGGAATGTACAAGAATGACCTAAAACAACAATACAACAAGTGCAATATATAAAAAAATGTACATAAGGAAAATCCCAATGTCTTGGAATGAGTGAGCTGGCAAGAAACGAATGTGCCATCACTCTTGGTATATAAACCTAGTAAATCTCAATGAAGTATCACTGACATATATTGGTGTGACCATCATACATGTCAGAGAAATGAAAAAGTGATATGTGTCATCCTGGATCATCACATGTTAAGCTTGATATCTCAAGAAATATGGAGGTAATGATCCCCCATTGGGATAAAACAATCCAAGTAGTCATACCACTCAAGTAGTGAAAGACGTGCTTAACTTCTTGCCAATGCTTGAGACCTAGGTAATGCATAGACCAGCTCATTTGTGAGATAGCAAACTAAATATCAAATCGAGTTATGCATAAGTAAATCAAGCACCCAACAACCTAATGATATAGAACAACAGCAAATGCATCTCCAACGTCATGAAGACTCAACCATGAACCTGTTTCCATTGGAGTGACAATAGGTTTGTAGTATTCAAGGCAAAATCATTGCAATAATGTCTCAATATATTTTGTTTGAGACAAAGCTATTCTGGCATCAACTTGCATAACCCAAATAATGATGCAAATGCCCCAAATCTGGCATCTCAAATGAGGCATGGAAATCAGCCTTAAAATCAACAATATGCTTCTCATTAGGACCAGCGAGTAGTATGCCATCAACATAGACAACAATGATCCTAAGCACACCATTTGCATTCTTAACATATAAGGTGCTCTTAGTTGGACCATTCTCAAAACCATTGCAAACAAGTAGGCATGTATTTTTCATACCAAGAACGTGGTGCTTGCTTCAACCATATAATGCCTTTTTCAACCTGCACATTTTGTTTTCATGCCCTTTTTGCACAAAACCACGGGGCTAAAAAACATACACTTCTTCATGCAAGTCGCCATTCCGAAATGCAGTTTTAATGTCCAACTAATGTACATTCCAACCATGATGAGCTGCAAGTGCACATATGCTACGAATAGTAGTCATTTGGCATGTGGGAGCAAACGTCTCATCAAAATCAATGCCTCTTTCTTGAGCATAACCTTTTTCAACAAGCCTAGCCTTATACCTATAAACTGTTCCACCAGGCTTACGCTTCAACTTGTATACCCACTTACTGCAAATTGCCTTCTTGCGAGGAGGCAAATCACATAAAGACCAAGTACCATTCTTCATAATAGAATCATATTTTGATTGCATAACAACCATCCAATTTTTTGAATTTTGTGCTTCATTAAACAAAACAAGCTCATTCTCATCACAAAGACTAGAGGCAGCCATAACATAGCAGTCTTATGCAAAAGAAGCACTATGAGAGCCTGAACAAATATGATATGATAGAGGTGCATCTAATTTGCTATCTCACAAATTTTGCACTTGCAATTTTGGCATAGTTTTTGCTTCCTCTATATCAATCCTCTCATCAACAAATGCATCATATAAATCTACATAAGAAATGGAATGATCTGTAGAGGGTGAGAAATCACCTCACTTGGACTAGCACTTGACTGTCCACTTGTAAAAAGAGGTAGCAAAGCATCATACACATCTCTAGAGCTAACATAAGTCTCTCTGGTACATGAAAATAATGGATGAATTGCATCTTCTACAAAAAAAAACATCATGACTAACCTGTTGAGATATCAAGCTCAACATGTGATGATCCAGGATGACACGTACCAGGTTTTCGTTTCTCTGACATGTATAGTGGTCACGCCGGTATATGTCAGGGATACTTCATTGAGCTTTATTAGATTTATCTACCGAGAGTGATGGCACATTTGTTTCTTGCCAGCTCACTCATTCGTGGACATTAGGTTTTTCCTTATGTACTAGTCTTTATATATTGCACTGGTTGTATTCTTGTTTTTAGGTCATTCTTGTACATTCCTTTTATGTAATAGAAGAAGAAGAAGAAGAAGAAGATCATTCTTCCTTGCCTCAATCTGTGTGTGTGCTTCTCCTTTAGAGTGAGAGTGTGTGTGTGAGCTCTCTTCCTTATCTCCTTCCTTGTGACATGGTATCAGAGCCAGCATGGCTATAGAGATCTCGTGGAGAAGGCAACGGTGAAGACTACGCGGCAAGGCATGGAGAAAACACGATTTCACAAACGGCCTCCGTTTGCTACGAAAATCGCCATGAAGGTAGAAGACCTCTGTTTTGAGCCCGCAAGGTGGGGCCCACAGAAAAACCAGGTCAATTTCAGAAACTGTAACTTGCATTGTGTTTGACGACACTCATATATTCTAGATTCAGAATTTCAAGCGATTCCGTGTACTGTTGATACACGAAAACTATGTTTTTCTGAGATCGAATTGTCACGTCATACTGCGACAGTGTTCAAGCAGAAGTGTTGCTTGTTGTGTGTTGCAGTGTTGTGAATTGTTGCAGAAATGGCAAACGTAGATGGAATGAGTCAGCTTATGAGCGATAAGCTGGACAAGAACAACTTCCATGCTTGGAGATTCAGAATGACGAATTTCTTGATGGGAAAAGGCTACTGGAAGTACATCGAAGGAGAGAATGAAAATGCTCCGCAGTTACCAGAAAGGAATCGGACTACAGAACAATTAAGAGCATATGAGGAATGGAATCAAGGAGCATGAAAGGTAATGTATTGGCTATCTGTTAGCATACAAGATAGCATGATTGAACACATACAGGATGCTAAGACTCCAAAAGAGGCTTGGAACAGTTTGGTCACTTTGTATGAGACCAATACAAAGGCACGGAAATTGCAACTCAAGAACGAGTTGCATACATTGAAGAAAAAGAGCATGTCTGTAAGTGACTACACTCTAAAAATCAAAAGCATATGTGAGTCACTTGCATCTATTGGTGTGAATGTAGATGATGATGATAAGGTGGAAGTGTGCCTTCGTGGTTTAGGAGCTTCATATAAGCAGTTCAGAACTTCTATACAGACCAGGGAAAATATTCCGAATTTTGCTGATTTGGTCTGTATGTTGATTATTGAAGAAAAGAATCTTGGTGAGGATTCAAACTCCCAAGGAAAGCCCAGTTCTGAGCAGGTATTCTACTCTGGCAGAGGAAGAGGCAGAGGTAGAGGTCTTGGAAGTGGAAGAGGAAATAGTAACCAAGACCAAGGTCAACAACAGAATCATGCAGGAGGAAGAGGACAGTTTCGAGGCAGGGGGAGTCAAAGAGGTCGCAGAAATTTTCAAAGAAATGATTCAGGTAATGATAGTAAAGGATGTTGGAATTGTGGTAAACCTGGACACTTTGAACGTGATTGCAGGTTAAAGAATCAAAATAACAGAAGGCAGCAAAACAACTATGCATCCACAAGTGCAGATGATTCTGAGAAGCTGTTTATGGTTCAACATCACATGATGAATACGATGTCTGCTGGTGTTTCAAAATCGAATGATAATGTCTGGTATGTTGATTCAGGTGCTTCAAATCACATGACCAATCATGCAGAATGGTTTAGTAGTTTGCAGAAAATGCCAGTTCCTGGATATGTTGAAACAAGTGATGACACATCGCATCCTATTGAGCATACAGGATACATAGCATTGTCTATGGAGGACGAGAAGGTAAAACATCTCGCTGATGTGCTGCATGTTCCAAATATAACGAAGAATCTGGTTTCTGTTGGACAAATGGTTGACCAGGGATTACAAGTCAGGTTCAATGCTGATGGATTATATGTAGAAGAGTACAAGCAGGATGGACGATTGGTTGCCAAAGGAAACAAAGTGGGTAGGATGTTCACCTTAAATGTGAAGATTCCTGAAATGAATGCAGCCATGTTTGCAAAAGGTGCAGGAGTTATTGCAGATATAGAGATATGGCACAAACGGATTGGACATGCAAACTTGCAAAGGCTGAAACTGATGCAGTCAAAGGAGATTGTCCATGGACTACCAAATTTCAAAGTTGCAGAAATGCAAAAGTTATGTGCAGCATGTCAATTTGGTAAACAATCAAGAGCATCATTTCCACATGACAAGCATGTTAGTGAGAATGTACTAGAAGTAGTACATACAGATGTTTGGGGTCCAGCAAAGACCACATCTATGGGCGGTTGCAGGTTTTATGTTACTTTCATTGATGACCATACACGCAAAGTATGGGTATATTTCATGAAAGAGAAGAGTGAGGTGTTTACTCACTTCCAGAATTTTAAAGTTATGGTGGAAAGGCAGACAGGGAAGTACATTCAAACATTAAGATCTGATGGAGGAGGTGAATACATGTCAAATGAGTTCAGCAGTTTTCTAAAAAATCATGGAATTCGGCGTCAGTTTTCATGCAGGTACACACCACAACAGAATGGTGTTGCTGAACGCAAAAATAGACATATTGCAGAAATAGCAAGAGCCTTGATGGCTGAGAAGAATATGCCTCATTGTTATTGGGCAGAAGCTGTGCATGCTGCTGTATACATCATGAACAGAACTCCGACTGCTGCTGTACATCAAGTTACACCTGAGTAGAAGTTTACAGGTAAAAAGCCAAACTTATCACATCTGAAAGTTTTTTGCTGTATTGCATATGTACATGTTCTAGATGAGGTGAGGACGAAACTTGATCCGAAAGCAGAAAAATGTGTCTTCATTGGATATTCCCTTGAGCAAAAGGGGTACAAATGTTATAACCCACTCACACGACAGGTGAAGGTGAGCAGAGATGTGGTATTTGATGAAATGTCAAGCTTCTATGCAGATGCCAAAGAAGGACTGAATCTTGAAATAAATGACAAAGAAAATGCTGAAAAATCTAGTGCAGAATCTCAAGTTTTGAGTGGACCGGATGCATCACCAAGCAATAGTTCCAACTCAAATCCATGGAGTGGAAGATTGCGTGGAAATTTTAGTCCAGCAAATTCATCAAATACATCCAAGAAAGGTAAAGAAAAGCTTTCTGCTGGTAGTAAAACAGGTGCAGGTTTTGAAGACGTTGATGGAGATTCAAGCGGTTCAGGTAGAGTCTTGATGAGGAACTTGGATTGCCCTCTGTGAAGAATCCAGGAGTAAGAAGGGCACATGCAGATGATACAAGAAGAAGTGACCCAGGACCAAGAAGATCTGGGAGGATGCGTAATTCAGTGCAACGATTGACATATGATAGTTACATGGCTCGCCATTGTGCCTACATGACAAAGGTAATACAAGATGCTGAACCTTCTTGTTTTGAAGATGCAATTGGTAATGCAGATTGGGAAAAAGCTATTGTTTGGTTCTAAAGCCCAAGGAAAAAGTGATTATACGAGACTTTATTTCATTCAAACCCCTCGGAATCGGTCCAATTGGATCACCTGGAGCCCATAATTATCCCTGGAAGAATCCTTCCTTTGTATATGTACTAGTTCATATGCTTCCCGGCAAACGCACCAAAATGATATCTCTCCTAGTCCAAGGGAAAGTGTCTCACACACGCTTGTATTTTACTTAGTTTCCTTGTATTCTGTCACTTTTCCTCACTCTGAGTCCACCATTGCTCTTGAAGGTGTTCGTGGGAGGGGGAAAAGGAATCACTTATATGCACGTGAGCAGGGACGCAAACTTGTGGATTGATTTTTGAGATTTCTCTTCTGGCTCCCTCGCGTTCTCCTTTCATTCTCTTCCTCCTTTTCCTTTACTTTTTCTCATTCTCGCTTCATTTCTGGTTCTTATCCAACAATCCTCATCTGAGACTACTCACAAGCAAAGAAACTTAAGTGCATTGCATCGCCAGCTTTAATTAGCTATCTGTGTATAGTCCTGCATATCCAAAGAACTGAAGACCCCTAAATAGTATTCAAATTGTAGATGTCTTAAATGCCTGCACTACAGCTTCTGCTCTTTCCTCAATCTCTTTCAAGTATTCTAGCAAGACCCGTTGCTGCCGTGGAAGCCACAAGATAATATAGGCCTCACTTGCTTCCAACTATGATTATCCTGGACTCGAGTTGTCTCAAACTTTTCCTTCCCTGAATGCTATTCTCCATCACATAGGAGTTTCCTCAGAATCCCTGGAATCCTCTCCTGCCCACTACACCTCAAAAGCATAAGACAGAACCCGAAGGTTCTCTGTGGGTGCTACCCAACACCCCCCTGTTCCTCTCTGTTGGTCGGTTCCTTAGACTGTCGGGAGCAATAAAAGACTGCACAGAGTTGAAGTGAAAGCCCCGTCTCTCTTCACTTCTCCCCACCACACTCCTACGATCTTTCTTCGCCTTGTTCCCAAAAAATGCTTTTGGGTTATGAGTTCACTCCACCATGCGATGAAGCTTCAAAGATTCCATGCCCATTCCTGACATTGATGTTCCACAAAAATAAAAGGGCTCCTAGTTCTATCCGCTCTGCTAGGAATTACTTTACCATGAAATCCACGTTCAGACTTGTTTGCAGGCTTTTAGTAGGCATTAATATCCATTATTGATAGCAATTGTTGAGGAAGTGTTCACGCCCTTTCGTTATGCCAGAACTTAATCTACGATAACATCACACATAATTTATGTTCAAATCATTCACTAAGTGAACAGAGATACGCTCCTGCACATGGTCATTTCTGATTTCGGAAGAAAATGCAAGCATACATAAGTGCTAGTATCCATGCTTGGCAAGTGCTAAAAAAAAAAGGTCATGTCCGTCCACTGGAGCTACCATAGCCACACACCTGAAGAAGAAGACATGCAGCACCTTCGAGCTTCTGAAGAAGAGGACACGCAGCACCACGCTTTAATGAACCCCCAAAGCACATACATCGTCTTGTAAAGGCAACCAAGAGTTGACTTATAACGAGAGCTGCAAAAGCCCCGCAGCCAAGCCAGTTGTAAGACCGGATGAATATAGGCTCCATTGTGTTGCTTCATAGGCCCCCCGCAGCCATTCTCTGCTCAACTGCAAGTCCTAGCCCCAATGCGATCTGATCGAGAGACACGATAGGTGCTGTAACGACCATCAAGATTCCCATTTTTGAGCTTGTCCTGATCATGTCCTCAATGGCAGTGCTGCTCCTCATTTTTTAAAATCCATCAGTCTCGCTACCCCTCCTTCGAGATCTGTCTTCCCAAAGACGAGAAGCCACACCCTCAAAAATTGAAGAGGACTCCCCAAAAGCGAGAGCATCCCCCCTTATCTGTCCCTCGGCGCCCCTTATCTCTTTTTTCAAAACAAAGGTGGGCTGGATCCGAAGAGGATAGAAATTTAATCAGCTGCTGGGCCCTTATCCCCACACACTCAAAATGTGTTAAGTGCAGTTTGACATGCGGCCCTGATCACATTTCTCCACATCTCTGAATTTTTTATCAACGATGTGTCGAAGATCAATTTTCGGAAATCGGTCAAGCGATTGTATTTGATGTTTGATAAGAAAACATCCCCCCTGAAACAAAGCCGTTTCTAATTTCCTTTGCACATCAATATTCCCTATGTTCTTAGGAGGCTTGTCCATGCTCAATCCCTTTTCTCCACACCCCTGCAATAAATATCTCCACATGCTTCTCATCAATTATCAAATTCATTCTTCAAGTACCTGAAATCAAACGTATTTCCTGCCAAATAGAACCACATTAGTGCATTAAAACCAACCATTTTGTGAGCTAACAGCCATGGATGAGGAGATGGCTGCACTTTATGGAAATGATACATGGAAGCTAGTTCCATTGCCGCAAGGAAAGAAATCCATAGGCTGCAAATGGGTTTACAAGGTAAAGAATAATGATGATGGTAGCATAAACAGGTATAAAGCACGATTGGTAGCTAAAGGTTATGCACAGACATATGGCATTGATTATGAGGAAACATTTAGCCCTGTAGCTAAAATGTCTACTGTCAGAACACTTGTTGCATTAGCTACAACAAAAGGATGGACTTTGCATCAGATGGATGTGAAGAATGCTTTCCTACATGGTGAGTTATAGGAAGAAGTATATATGGACCAGCCACAAGGATATGAAATTCAAAGCATCCAGAATATGTTTGCAGGTTGCAAAAGGCTTTGTATGGGCTGAAGCAAGCCCCTCGTGCATGGCATGCAAGGATTGCTGATTACTTAACCAACATTGGGTTCTCTATGTGTGATGCAGATCACTCACTATATGCAAGGAAGGTTGATGATGGCATCACTATTGTGTCTATTTATGTTGATGACCTGATTGTAGGTGGTGATCATGAAGAAAGAATCAAAGAGGTAAAGAAACTTCTTATGCAGGAATTCGACATGAAAGATCTTGGTGTGCTGCGCTATTTCTTGGGCATTGAGTTTATACATACAGAAACAGGTATATGGATGTCGCAAAGGAAATATGCCTTAAATATGCTGCAAAAGTATGGTATGGCTCATTATAAACTAATTTCTATGCCATTAGATCAGAATTTGAAATTGGATACTACATCAGGTGAAGCATTGGAAAATGCTACTATGTACAGGAAAATTGTGGGAAGTCTTATATATCTCACAATTACAAGGCGTGATCTAAGTTATACTGTTGGACTTGAAAGTCAGTTTATGCAGGTTCCCAGGAAGCCACATTCGGATGCTCTGAGGCGCACTCTACGTTATGTGAGTGCTACTTTGGATTATGCACTGTTTTATGAAGCTGGTGTAGATTTGCAGGTTCATGGATACACCGATGCAGATTGGTCTGGTAGTACTCCAGATAGAAGATCTACTAGTGGCTTTCTTTTGTCACTTGGAGGTGCAGCTATTACATGGAGCAGTAAGAAGCAACCCACTGTTGCTTTGTCGAGTACAGAGGCTGAGTATAGAGGTGCTGCAATGGCAGCATGTGAGGCATCATGGTTGGAGATGTTACTTGCGGATTTAGGTGTGGAAGTGCAAAAGCCTATCACTATCTATTGTGATAATCTTGGCAGCATACAATTAGCACGGAACCCTGTTTTCCATGCTAGAACAAAGCATATCGAGGTACATTATCACTTCATCAGAGAGAAGGTATTAGCAGGTGATATTGATCTTGTTTATGTGAGAACAGATGAGCAGGTTGCTGATATTTTCACCAAAGCACTTGGAGTTGAGAAGTTGAAGAAGTTTCGAAAGATGCTTGGATTACAGGATATGGTGTTGAGCTTGAGGGGGTGTTGAGATATCAAGCTCAACATGTGATGATCCAGGATGACACGTACCAGGTTTTCATTTCTCTGACATGTATAGTGGTCACGCCGGTATATGTCAGGGATACTTCATTGAGCTTTATTAGATTTATCTACCGAGAGTGATGGCACATTTGTTTCTTGCTAGCTCACTCATTTGCGGACATTAGGTTTTTCCTTATGTACTGGTCTTTATATATTGCACTGGTTGTATTCTTGTTTTTAGGTCATTCTTGTACATTCCTTTTATGTAATAGAAGAAGAAGAAGAAGAAGATCATTCTTCCTTGCCTCAATCTGTGTGTGTGCTTCTCCTTGAGAGTGAGAGTGTGTGTGTGAGCTCTCTTCCTTATCTCCTTCCTCGTGACATAACCAAAATGCATTTAGTATGTGGATGATATAGACAATAGCCTTTGCTTTTCGAACTATACCCAACAAAAATACATTTCACTGCTTTATCATCCAATTTCTCGTGTTGTTGTTCAAGCACTAATGCATATGCCAGACAACCAAAAATGTGAAGATGAGCAACATATGGCTTGTGGCCATGCCAAGCCTCATATGGAATGATAGACTGTAGTGCTTTGGTGGGACACCTGTTAAGTACAGATGCTGCACACATAACAACCTCAAGCAAGAAGCTATGCGATAAAGCCTCACTTTTGACCATACACCTTGCCATCTCCATGAGTGACATGTTCTTCCTTTTAGCAACTCCATTCTATTGAGGTGTATACAGTACTGTACGGAACGAGGAGCATTGCATTTTGCTCAAAATATAGCCTTCAAAAAAATTTTTGCCAGGTTCCTCAAGTTTGGGTAGAGAGGACACCATTTCTAATTTTTACATGCGTAGCAAACTAGCAAAATTTAGATGGACAAAGCGTGCATGCCAAAGCTTTGCATCTGAGATAGCCTGAGAATCATGTACTGCAGATGCTGAATCATTCACAAATTTTTGATAATCTATGGGCTTATATAGCCCATGTCATAAAATGCTAGAGACAATAATAGCATCACCATTTGAGAGATCGTGGGTTATGCATCTATCATCAACAAATTTGACAACCAAGCCAATCTTGGCTAATGCTGAAATTGACAAGAAATTTTTCTTGATCAATGGTACAAATAAAGTATTTGACAATGTAAAAGAGCTACCATTGGAATTAATTAGAATGATCTTACCAACTCACATTACAAGATAAGAGTTGTTGTTGGTTCATGTGACAATATTCCTTGTAGGGGCAAGCTCAAGTGAACTGAAGAAACTATCCTGTGAGCTAATATGTTTGGTTGCCCCACTATCAAAGTACCAAACATTTGAGTCTACTATAGACATACACTGCTTATGAAAAGATGGATCAAAACTACAAACAATAGTAAATGCCCATTCTTCATTCTGCATAAGATTACCAGACTTTGTTTTAGGTGTAGAGGACTCTACAATCACCATTCTAGCCTCTTTCTTCTTTGCCTCTTTTGCAGCCAGTTTTGGACAACTCTTTATGACATGATCATTTCTTTTATGACACTTGCAAAACAATTTTTGATTTTTAGTTTTCTTCTCATCTTGTCTTCCTTTTTTGACTGTCTAGAATTCACAGATTTGTGCCTTCTAGTAGATGAGCTCCACTTACCTTTGCCCTTTTGAATAGCTAAGAAAGCTTGATCAACAACACACATAATGGACATGTTCTACCTAGATTGATCTTCTTGCAACAAGACAGAGACTAACTTCTCGAATGCTAAGGCATTTGGATTGCCTTCCATCATCAACCGAATAGTAGAAGCAAGATTTTGATATAAATATGGAAGACAATTCAGAGCAATTTGCAAAAGCGAACTATTCGACAAGAATTTATCAACAAAAATCAACTAATCCTTCAAATCTTTGATCTTTGTCAAAAAACTATCCATAGAGTCTCCTTCATTCATATGCTCACTCTCCAATTGTTTTTGGAGGTAAGGAACATGGGCCTCATTTCTTGTTAGGTACAAAGTGGTAAGTGTATCCCAAGCATCCTTTGCTGTTTTCTAGGAATGAATGTGAGGGATAATGGCATGTTTCATAGACGAAGCTATCAATGCATGTGCCTAAGCATCTCTGCCATCCCAACAAAGTTGCTGAATAATGGGTGCAACAGGAACCGCAACACGAACAGGAACTTGATGATTGTCATCTTCAACGCCATCTGCATCACCTTCAATAACTGTATTTGCAAGTGTAGTAGGTCATTTTTCAACACCCTCCACAATATTTCATAGTCCTTTTGCGACCAATACATCACACAACATATATGCCCATAATGGGCAATTAGTACCATCCAATATATCCTAAATAGCCAACATATGAAATACATCATTGCTTTCAGCCATGGCCACTGACTAAAATAGCTTGATGCACAAAAAATGACTGTATCTCAAAAATTTAGATAGAACTAGCCTGTGGGGCTCTGCTAGGTGTGTAGCAAATTTTGAGGTGCTTGTATTGGTGAACTAAAACTTGTATATATGTTTGGCAGAAATGGATGAAATTTCCTACACAGGCACTATGATAGTGTGCTTGATGACTGAAACAAGCTCAAAATATGATTTCGATAGCGCAAACTAAAGTAGATTTGAAATCCTAATTGCCCTAAGTATGCTCACCAATTTTTGTGCGATTCAGAGATTGTGATTGGAGGCATGTTGATGATGCCCTAGATGAGGCAATGGCCTACTCTGATACCAATTGTTGGAGCTTAAGGTCAGTAGAATCACATGAATAGGACAAGGAAGAAAAAGAAGCTTGGCGCACAACACACAATACTAAATGTAATACCAAGAGAATGTAAAAAGATAAGTGACCCATTAGGGTTATAGGCATATATACAAGCCGGGAGAAAAACCCTCCTAAAGAGGAAAAAAAGTCCCCCAATGGTCCCAACGTGTCCACACACATCACTATCGAAATATATTAACACAAATTACCCAATGAATTATACTTTTCGAGTTGTATTCGTAACTAGAATAAATATTTTTTATATGAGAGACCACACAATTGGATTATCCAACATAAACTAGATTACTGAATAGTCATAGTTATGTATTGATTTTTTTTCCGTCTATAGAAATTTGAGGTGCACCATCAGATAATAAGTTGAGTTGTTCAACATAGTACTATAAAATAAACTCCGCATTACCTCAACTTCAATACCAATCCAATAGGAGAAAAGAGCAATTTTGGATATCTTTTAAATAGAAGGGTTAGAAAACTTATGATATTTATTTGTTTCAATTCATATTTAGTTGAATTTTCTTTATCGAATCCTCATGATGCTATAGTATGAAAAGAGTCATATATGGCAAGTAGTAGAAAACTCTATGTCTAATGATTCCTCACTGAAAAGTTTTAAAATAACGTCCTTCCATCATTTGGCTAATTTCACCAAAACATTTGTGAAATTTTAAATCATAATTTGTAGCCAATTTTAATTGAATAATCCATTAACTATTTACCTTTGAGTAGTTCCATATCTTAACCTCCATTAACCTCTTAATAATATTTAGTAAAACACAAATCAGCTTTCATAATTCTCCTTTGAATATGGAGGATTTTTTTTTTTACTTTTGATGTTCAGTTTTTTTATTAGTTTAGAAGTAATGAATTGATATCTCTTATTTTGTGCATCCCTCAACCTTAAAAATCCATTCCTCAAGAGATTCAGCTAAACAATCAATGGCCTTTCTCTTTTATGTTACTACTGTAATAGTGGATGATCTACCATTTTGTAATTCTACTTCTAATTCTTTACTCAATCCATTTATTATGTTGGTTATTTTAATCTGATTTGGATTTTAATGGCCACTTTCAAATTCTATTCGCTTAGTCTAGCTAAAAATAGTCTCATAAGACTATTTGAGTTACTTTAGCTACTTATTTGCAAGATGATTACTCTAACTACAAATTGATTCCCCATGATTATGAAATAAGGCCTAAAGCCTTTGTATAACAGAAAGAGAGGTTTTAGACCCTTGAGGATATAGACCATTGTTTTTTCGTGTGGTAGATAGGAAAGAACAATACGTGAAGTTCTATTTTTATAACATGAAGGCTTATATTAGTAGATTCTATTTGCAAGACGATAGGTCTGCTAAAATAGGATTCAAGCTGAGAGTTACTACAATGATATTCAATCCATGATATGCAACAAGCATCAATTTCTTAAAAAGAAGAATAAGGGGGATAGATCCCCTTTGAGGGAGCTCAATATCACCCCATAGAGGAAAATTTCAAGTTCTCTAGATAGATAGAACCGCCATGTTGTTTCGAGATAGATGCTCTCCAAGAGGCGTCCCACCTCATCGTCCTTCTCTTCCTTTTTGAGATGAGTGAAGAGGCTAAGCCCATTATATACCCCTCTTGCCTCCATATTTTTATGAAATATGGAATTATATTGTATCCAAGTGCATCTACTTCACTCTTCTCTCCTCCAACCTTTCTTAAAGACGCATAACCTCCAAGGAGTACATGCAAATAGAAAAAATAAAAAAAGAAAGAGCAAATTTGCACATCTCCCAAGTTTTTTTTTTAATCAATGAAATACTTTTTTTTTTGTAAGTGCTTAGATTGGTATGTCTAGTGTTTTCATGCCAAAAATCAAAAGTTGTTCTTTCTCAAGCAAAATTTGTGCCTTCTGAAAGTCCCCCCCCCCCTTACACTTGCTTATAGCCAAAGTCCTCCTACTACAATACCATCTTCCAATGCTTGCATCAAGAAACCATTTAAAATCATCTTTAGCTCATTTCAATGCTTGTTTTCCAACCTATCTAATGGCCTAAGGTCTATTTTTAATATTGACTAATTGAATTTTTTATGTAGGGAATAATTACTTAGTATCCAGCTGCCAACTACCATCAAGTGATTACTTGGCACTCAATTGAAGCCCAAATAGCATGATTCTTTTTTGGAAATTTTTTGGATGAATTTGAGAGATTCGTTACTACCTATTCTATTTGAATTGATCCAAACCAATAAGCATCATTCCATACTTTTAGAGTTAACTCCTCACCATACTTGTATAGTAATCCATTTTGCAAAGTTCCTCCAAGTGCTGTAAATCATAGTTAGGATTAGTAGTCATCTTTCAAAAAGTTGTGTTATTGTGTGTTCGATGTTTCTTTATATAAAGAGATTTGAGAGGGACCATTTGGCATAATTGGGATACATAAAGATTCCTTAGGAACTTATATTGTTATCACTTTATTCACATATTCATCATGGCACAAGTAACCAAGGCACATCGATGCAAGATACTCCATAATAAGAATGCATGAACAAAGGGAATGAGAGTAGAGACATCTTAGTCAGTGGCCATGGCTGAAAGTAGTGATGTATTCCATATGTTGGATGTTGAGGATAAGTTGGATGATACAAATTATCCTCCTATTGCCAATCCTATGGAGACAGGTTTACGATTGAGTGTCCATGATGCTCGAGATGCATTTGATGCTATTCTCGTCGAATGCTTGATTTACTTATGCATTACTTAGCTAGATATTCAATTTGCTGTCTCACAGATGAGCAGGTTTATGCATCGCCCAGGTGTCAAGCATTGGCAGGTGGTTAACACTAGTTTGTATTTGGACACTTTAGTGTCCTGAAAAAGAGACAATGTTTGATGAATTTTTTAGATTACTAGAAGGAACCATTTATAAATGTAACTATGCAACATGTTGGCATAAGGGTTGAATATTTTAAAAAAAATATAGTTTTGATTAAAGGATATAAAAATTATATTTATTCACTAATTTTATGAGGCTAATTTCAATCATGGCATATAAATTACAGTGATGTAAGTTAGTGATTTTTTAAATTAAAATCATGATCTTGTAATTTTCATTGGTCTAAATGCACTAAAATCTTCTATTTTATATATGCCAACATGTTTCTATCCATAATTAGAGATTTGTAATGAATTTTACTAGGTTTATGGCATAAAATGAATCTCATTTGTGATATGACAATCTTATCATCGATGAATTATTTTGCAAAGTGATGGTATGAACATGCACCATTTTTTATTATCAAAATACTATTTGATATTATTACAACTAGAAACATTTTTTTGACAACCTTAGGAGTCGAGTTTCTATGTCATTTCTTCAAGTTAAACAATAACACTTTTTTTCTATGCTAAGAAAAGGTCATTTTACAAGGAAATATTGCATATGCTACATAATTAAAGTTAATATGAATGCTAGTTTTTTTCTATATAAAGTAGTTTATAATGTTTGTAGAATTATTTTGATTCATAATATATACCTTATATAATTGAGAAAACCTAATTTTTTGGGATGAATTTTTATTCTTGGTAGAGAGGAATATGGCTATTCAATGAAATATCAATATTTTTCATGGTGTGTGAGATACATACAAAATTTACTGGTTCAAAGACATGTAGCATATGTTTATGCTACTATATGATGGTTTTTGAAATAAAACACAAACCATGTTAGTGTTTTTATGAATCAATATCATATAGAAGACTACTAAATTGATTCATATAAAAATGATTGTTTCTAGTCCCCAATACTTGTCTTAAATGATTCTATGACAATAAATAATTAACATTAGAAAAATGATTCCAATAGGAGGAAAATTCTTTTTATGGAGATATTTCTTTCTTCTCATAAATAAGTTTATAGAAAAACAATTTTTCTCAACCATATTCAATCATTTCTATATTTTGAGTTATCAAAAAAGGTTATTTTTTAAATATATATTTTTTATAGAGCATCTAGGTATAGGTCTTTATGGGTCTTTAAGGTTTTTTCAAAATTTAATTTGATTAGTATGTGTGATTTTTTTATTTATTAGAAAAAAGACACTATAGTGTCCTGTTTTGGTACAACACTAGTGTTAAGTACATCTTTTTCTACTTGAGTGGTAACTGGCTACTTGGATTGTTTTAACCCGGGGGAGATCACTAGCGCCATATTTACATGCTTTTTCTGACTCTGACTAGGCTGGTTGCTATGACACTCATGTGTCCACCAATGGTTTTTGCTTCATGCTTGGTAGCTCATGCATATCTTGGTTGAGCAAGAAGCAACCTACTGTGGCCACTTCTAGTTGTGAGGCTGAGTATAGGGTAGCTTTCACAATGACTGCTGAGTGTGTGTGGATGAGATACCTTCTGGTTGATTTGGGTGTTGGTTAGACTTTTGCCACCACCATCTTTACTGATAGTCAGAGTGCATTGGCAGTTGTGAGGAACCCTATGTTCCATGCTCACACTAAGTACATTGAGGTGCACTATCATTATGTCAGGGAGAGGTTCTCTGCTGGAGAGATCAGTTTGGCATATGTGCCCACACAAGAGAACATTGCAAACCTTTTCACAAAGGCTCTACCTAAGGAGAAGTTTGAAGCTTTTCACAAAGCTTTGGGCTTACTTCCTTTTGTGGATTGATTCCACATAGCGTGGCACTTCCTTCTACATGAGTGCTAGCTCCTTGTTCACCGCATCACTTCCAGGGGGAATTTGTTGATATATTTAGGTACTGATGTGTGTGAACACACTAGGACCATCGAGGCACTTTTTTCCCTCTTTAGGAGGTTTTTTCCTCCAGCTTGTATATACACATGTTATAGATGCAAAGGATAAAACTTCATTAGGGATGCACAATGCCCTATCATCCACCACCTCAGAAGGTATGGGGAGGATCCTAGGAGTGAAAAGGATGTAAAATCTTTACCTTGACTAGTAGAAGACTCAAAACAAGCATTGGAATACTCAAGGAGAAAGAAAGCTAAAAAATGAAAAACTAGACAGGAGAAATAGAAAACAAATGGATGAAGAAGTTGGGTGAAGTAAAGGAAAAATCAGTACAAAACATTGAAGCTTAAAAAACTAGTCCAACCAAACAAAACATGAACATTGAAGGAAGAACAAATGGACTAGACCAGATCAATTCCAGTAGATCCTATGGCTTAAGACTTACAAGTGTGGTTAAAGCTTATCATTCTAGAATAGAGACAGGACCTAGTCTAGAGCGACATGATTGAAGTTATCCGTGAGGAGACCTAGAGAAGGAAATGTTGGAAATATGTAAAAAGCTAATCGAAATTCTCAAACCATGCTAGAAAAATGAACATCAAATCTTCTTGAAATGTGAATTCTAGAAGAGACATTCCAGGGATGTTTAGGAAACTTCAATTCAAAGCAAGAGAAGCAAGATCCAACTAAGGAAAATGAAGAAACATTAGAGTTAGAGACCATAGAAATAGATTGGGTGATTCTTGAAGTGGAAGCTAACTGGCCATATGATTTATAGGCTAAAGTTAAAGAAGAGAGGTGGAGAAAACCTGAATAGGAGATCCCTCCCTTCATAAAACTAGATGCTTCTATGAATCAACCCATGATGGAGCAGGAAGTAAATTTTGAGGATTTGTCCAACCAAGATCTTAGTAGAGACAAAGCTATCAATTTGACTATGCTTCCAGATTTTATGGGTGAATATAAAAGAATTAGTTTTCTTTCATGTCCCACAATAAGATGCAAGGAGAAAAGAACTTTAGAGGAAAGCTTCAACCACTCTACAAGAGTTGAATGCTCTTTAACTTTAGAGAAACTCTTGCAAGTAAAGCCCCATATAGTATATCTATCTAAGAAAAGAAGGTGGAAAAAGCTCCACCTATCAAAATACCTATAGGGTGAGTTTTGTGCTAGAATTTAGGGAAATACACATTGAGGTGAGTTCTTCATCACTGTGGACATATCATTTTCGTGCTTGATCACTCACACGGGGAGAAATGAAACCACCCAAGTATCACGAGGTATGTTTTGGGTACAAATTATGGTATTTTCAAGCTACAAGAACATATGGGTGACAAGTAGAGAACAAGGAACACACAAACATAAAAAATCTTAATTTTGACTAGTAAAAGTCCAAGCTTTGTGAGCAATTGAGTTTGGTATCATGATACTAAATTCCCATGTGTCACTGATACTTGATAGGTATTGGGTATCATTGATAGCTTAATCCTAGTTTGTATCACGATACCTTGGTATCATGTATTGCCTAGTTGAGTATCATCATCCCAAGTACCATGTATCACTGATACCTCAAGTATTGTGTGTCATCTATCTTGGACATGTATTGTGTATCGTGCATCATGAGAGGCAAGTATCCTATCGTGTCTTGCTAGTCTTGTGTATTTTTTATTTGAAGTATTGTGTATTGCATCCCTAAAGTATCATGTATCGTATATCCTCGAGTGTCCTATATCGTGTGTTGCCTAGATTCAAGTATTGTGTATTGTGGAGACCTCAAGTATTGTGTATTGTGAAAATTCATGAGTATCCCAATATCGTATTGTCAAGGATTAGTATCATGTATCGTGTATTGTGGAGACCTCAAGTATCATGTATCATGGAATTTGGTGAACAAACCCTAATTATTTCTAGATGAAAATGTTGGGAGCTCATTTCTCAAGAATCAATTAAAGCTATTCCCAAGACTTTAGAACATATTGAAAGGTAAAGATAAAGATCTTGGGGTTACAAATATATATGAAAAGTACCATAGACATTGAATGAACCTATTGAAGTATTTTGATGGCAATGCACCACAGTGCGCTCTCCTTCATGAGAGCTCCATGATGATATCCTCGGAGTAGAAAATCAAGCTCCAAGCACCGCACACAACACTCTACACAGAGGCTACAAATTACGTAGAAAAACACAGTACACAGGGATCACGAGCACAAACTTTTTAGGTGTTACAAATGTATTCGAATTTGTAGTCTCTGGCCCACCAGGCCACTATATGTTTTATTAAAGAACATATACAAAGAAGTATTCGACGGCCATTTGGTCTTTCACATGGACACTAATGGTAACATTCTCCCACTAAAGGCCAATATGGCCGAAGTAACTATGGGAGAAAAATAAAGAATGATAAAGAATACTTGAGTGTAAGTATAAAAGTATACCTCCACCTGATGGGCATGTTACATAGTATACAAGTGATTGTGTAAGATCATGAATCAAGTAACTCCCATCAAGTGACAATAGTGTCGAAAGCTATCCTATGGTAGACCTTTGGTCAAAGCATCTACACCATTATCTTGAGTTTGAAGCTTCTCAATAATAATGCACTCAATGGCTAAGCAATATCTAATGAAGTGATACCTCATCTCAATGTGTTTGGTTTCTGTATGATAGACTGGATTCTTAGCCAAAGCAATGGCACTCTGACTATCATTGAGAAAACAAGGTAGCACTTGTTGCAACATACTCTACTTCTGTGGTGGAAACAACTGTACATTCTTGAAGACGAGATCTCCAAGAGATAACATCTCCAACAAAATGAAAAATGTATCCTAATGTAGACTTATGATTGTCTACACAACTAGCATAGTCAGAATCTATGTAACCAATAATGGATGCTTTCCCTCTACCTAAGCATAAAAACTTGTCCTTAGTGCCACTCATATATCGCAAAATCATCTTGACCACTTCCCAATGTTTCTTGCCATGATTAGACATATATCTACTCACAAGTCCCACTGTAAATGCAATGTCTAGTCTCGTAGTTACCATAGCATACATGAGACTACCAACAGTAGACTGATAGGGAATTTCGGTCATGAATTCCTTTTACTCATTTGATTTGGGGCAATCATCCTTGCTCAATTTCACATATGTGGGTAAAGGTGTACTCAATGCCTTTCCACCTTGCATATTGAACTTGTGAAGTACTTTGGATATGTACTCACTTTCGAGACATATATGCATCTTTTACTCCTATCACAAGTAACGTGCATGCCAAGAATATGTTTGGCATCCGCCAAATCCTTCATATCAAATGTCTAACTCAACTTCTTTTTAAGAATTTACAAGCCATAAGAGGACTTCCCAGTAATAAACATATCATCGACATAAAGTATCAAGCATATCAAGCTGCCATTTGAGCATCTCTTTGTGTAGACACAATGATCATCATTCCTTCAAGAATAGCCTTGAGACTTCATAAAAACGTCAAAATTTTGGTACCATTGTCTAGGGTACTGTTTAAGTCCATACAAGCTCTTCTTGAGCTTACAAACTAGACTTTCCTTGTCAAGAACAACATAACCCTCTGGTTATTCCATACAGATCTCATCTGTAAGATCTCCATGCTAGAAAGCAGTTTTCACATCCATTTGGACTAGCTCTAAGTCCTCCATTACAACGAATCCAAGCAACATGTGTAGGGTAGTCATCTTGATCACTGGAGAGAAGATTTCCTTGAAATCGACACCATGTTGTTGCTTAAAACCCTTTGCAACAATTCATGCTTTATACTTTGGAGAAGCATTATCTAATGTGAATTTCAGCTTATATACCCATTTACATGGTAAAAATTTCTTGCCCTTTGGCAAAGGTACTAAATCCCAAGTACCATTCTTGTGAATAGAATCCAACTCACTCTTCGTGGCACGCTCCTACTTGACATGGTCCTCTATCTGCGTAGCCTCTTTGTAGCAAGAAGGCTCACTTGCATCTGTTAGCATAACAAAATCTAAACCTAGAACATATCTACCATTCTCTCGAATGTCCCTATGTGCAAAATTTTTATGCATGCTAATTGGAGGACTAGTATCCTCAAACACCAATCTTCTCACTTCAACCTCCTTAATGGGCTATTTTATGCATCTTAGACTCATTGAAAATGACATCACTACTTTTGATTACTGATTGTGTTTCAGGATCCCATAAGCGATATCCAAATTGTCCTTCTCAACCATATCCAAGAAAAATGCATTTCTTTGACTTATGGTCCAACTTTTGTCTAAGATTCTTGGGTATATGAACATATGCTTCACACCCAAAAACTCGAAGATGATCATAATATGGTGGCTTCCATGTCCATAACTCTTGTGCCACTTTTAGACCTTTGGTAGTACTAGGTGAAAGGTTAATCACTTGAACTACAGTCAATACTGCTTCTGTCCAAAAGCCTTGTAAAAGCTTTGCATGATGTAACATAGAGATTACTCTATCCTAAATAGTTCTGTTCATCCTTTCAGCTACAACATTCTGTAATGGGGTATAAGGAGCTGTAAACTCTCTATGAACTCCTCTAGATTGGAAGAAAAGGATGAATTCATGTGAGCTAAAATCACTCCCATTATATAAATGTAAAGCTTTGAGCTTAGTTCCTTTTTCAGCCTCAACTAAAGCAAGCCATCTTTTGAAAGTAGGGAATAACTCATCCTTTGATTTGATAGGATATATCCAAACTTTTCTAATAGCATCATCTATGAAAGTGACAAAGTAAAGAGAACCACCTAATGACCTTGTGGGCATAGGACCACATATCTATATGAACAAAAATCTAAAGGTTGACATTGAAGAGTCAATGTGCATTTTATGCACATTTCTGGTTTGCTTTCCATATTGAAAATGCTCACAAAATGAAAAATCAGAGAAAGATAACACAATAAGTAGCAAAAATGATAAAAAATTTTCCATTCCACTACAAGATATATGGCCCAAACAACCATGCCAAATACAAGCCATAGGCTGTTCAATAATAGCTAACAAGTGTTGTTTCTGTGATACAAATAAAGGATAAAGTGAGCCAACTTTGCTTCCTTTTGCAATAACCATATTGCCCTTTGATATGAGAAAGGACTGAGCATAGAAGACCACCTTGTAACCAAGGTCATCAAATTGACCAACTGACTTCAAACTGCATGATAACTAAGGTACATGGCATACATTATGCATAGTAAATTTTGAACCATCAATGAATTCCACAACCACATCTCCAATCCCCACAATGTCACACTAGTAAGAGTCATCAAGTCTCACAGTACCAAGAGACTTTGCTGCATAATTAAACAACCATCCTCTGTGTGGTGTCACATGGAAAGAAGCACTAGAATCTAGCAGCCACATGTGGGAAATAGAATAAGCCATGAGAGCCTCAGTTGGCACAGTACTATCAAGTGTCAACACATCAACATCATCAAAAATAGCATTAATTTCTTCAATCTTCACAGTTGAAGTAGATGGTGTAGGTAATTGTTTAACATGACCATCAACATTATGTCCTTTACCTTTAGCATTCTTTGATGCATAACATTCTTTCTTCATGTATCTTTTCCTTGTTCTTGCTCCTGGCACGTTGCTGATTCTTTCCTTGGTAAGAATCACAAACATTATATGCATCTCCACTCTGAGTGCCAACCACAGATTTTCTATGAATCTCCTCACTCAAGAGTGCTCCACATATGTCATCATAGACCACTTTACCACCAGGTGCACTATTGCTAATAACTGTGCAAAACGTATCCCACGATGATGACAAGGTGCATAATAACAAGGCTGCTTTCATTTCATTATCCATATCCATTTTTTGAGACTTTAAATGGGAGAATATAGCATCAAATTCATCTAGATGATCAACAATAGAATCTATGTCCTTCATGGAGAGGTCATATAACTTTCTCATCAGATACACTTTATTTGATGCCATCTCTTTTTCATATGTATTGCATAACTTCTTCCAAAGCTCTTCTGCACTTTTAGAGCCTAATACTATAAAGTAAACATTATTTGCCAGGTGCAATCCAATGGTAGACCTGGCCATTTCATCTAATGCATCCCAATTATCTTCATCCATGTCATTAGGCTTCTTTGAGATTCCATTTACTGGCTTCCATTGCCTCCTTTGAGTCAACACATCTTTCATCTGATTCTCCCATAAAGCAAAGTTTGTGCCATCAAATTTTTGGATCTCAAAATGTTCTTTGCCCTACAAGTTGTAGCTCCTCCTCGAAACACTAGCACTAGACCCTGATCTACTAGGTGTGCTTGAGACCTTTGATGCCATGATGGTAGACAACTGAATAGAATAATAATGGAGCTAGAAGAGTCCAAACACCACTAAGGCTCAAAGAAGGATGACCAAGTGTTACATTATGGGAGAGAATTCAACAATCTTCCCAAAACGAATTAATCAACAATAATGACCAACCATAAGAATTATGTGAGAATAAATGTGCTCAAACCAACAAGTGTATCAAGGAGTAAATCGACCACTGTATAGTTGACAAAACCAAGAAATCTGTGAAAATTTTGCCAGAGTATCCTCTACACAATGAGCATATGACGAGTGTCAAAATCTCATAAAACTGCAAGTACTAACATGTTACCTACATGGTGAATCACTAACTCCACTACATCTAATCAGTTACCCAAAAGAAGCCAACTAGGCTTATTGAGCACCTGTGAACAACTATCATACATCTCCTATGGCGAGGCTGGGTAAGTCTTCCACCTACATCACCGATGAGACCCCAATGTCTGGGGGTCTCCTAGTTAAGAAAACGTCGCCATGACTCTCTTTATCAAACATAAAAGGCTTTATGCAAAAACGTAACCACTATATCAATGACCACATGGACATACATAAGCGGTATCCACAGAAGCATGCATAGTGTATACATGCTTAATATATGCAGTAAAATGACACCAAAAGGCTAAATGCACAGCCCCAAAACTACCCAACAACACTTGCAAGTGTCTATCAACTCTGTTGTTTAGGTTCAAAAACCTGCATAAATTTGCAGTAGCTGCTCCCACCACAACTGAAAACCTTTTGGGAAACCTCTAGTTTTATGAGTGTGGATGAAAACATGGCCCCAAAAGTGAATAATTATTTTTGGAGAAGTACAAAGAACACTCTTCTTGATGTTCTTGAACCTGTGTGAAGAGACCTATGCACAAAAATACTTCAAAATAGCTCTAAAAATCACCCCAAAAATGCTTCAAAAATAGGTTTTGAAAGCAAAGAATGAAGCTTTGAGGGACCAAAACATGTTCAAGGTAATGTTAACCTTAGTCTTTCCCCTTCTTTAGACACCACAAGAGTGTAGCTTAGTGGCAAGATATTGCCACAGTTAAGTGAGCTCGGGGGGAACAATACTGGGATGGGTGACCTCTTGGGAAGTATGGGGGAACATCTATCTTCCTTGATCATTGAGGTCCTCCCTCGCGTGCAGCCAACGATGCCAAAGGTGACTTCGGTGACTCAGATGACAAGGTATGCCAAGGTCTATGCCTTGGTATTCGATAGAGCTCATGTCTTTAATAGAATGTGAATATAGAACTTCATTACAATATGTCTCTAAAAACTTGCATGGACTTCCAATATACTTGGATGGTCTTAATAGGTCGGTAGCAAGACTAAAGAATTCTCTTGAATTTGAGGTTTTACAAAGACAAGTAGTCAAATTTGAGGGAGGATTTTACACGGATAAACAAGGGCAATTATGTTTAGTGATTGAGCATCCTGATAGGATCAACAAAAGAGTAGAAAGTGAGGAACCAAATAACCCAATTGGGACTAACAATAGAGAAGACATGATGAACCCAAGAGGATGATCAATAGTAGTCAATATTTGGAGAGGGGATAGAATCACTCAAGATAACTATTTGATGGATTTTTATCTAATAGTTGGAACTAATAAATTTTTGCAAGCCACTTCACCCATAGCAATATCATCCTTTCTACCATCTGTGAGCTGCATGATCCGAAAGACTCTTCCAAAGTCACTTATTTGGATCAAAACAAACAAAGATCTTGGAAAGTTACATATTCAGAGGAATCAAGAGTACAATACATGGGGTTGCCACTATTCCCCCAAAGGGACTAGGCAACCACATCACCAAATCCTCAAGGACAACAACAAAGCTAGGAAAACCCCTTCATAGGGCAACATAGTAAAAAAAATATTGCACTCAAACCACATGTTCACTTCCCTATACCAAATTCTAGTATGATAACCAACACTCACTTGTGAAGCCAAATGATGAACATACCACCCTTTCCTTTGAGACCTCCACAAGGAAGAGGACGAGGTGTGCATCCTGTGGTTCAAGTTATTCCTTGACTTCCTAAAGTGGGTAGAAGACTGAGTCCTTCCCAGGTGGCAAAGTGCCTAAGAAACCATTATGATGGGTTAAGAGATCCATATGACCATATGGTAGAATTTAAACAAGTGTTGCGAGTAGAACAGGTAAATGATTTTTTTATTCAGTGTGAATCCTTTGGATTCACATTAAGTGGAACATCTTTAACTTGGTTCCAACCCTTGGATCCCAACTGATTTGAGAATAAAGAGCAATTTTTAGAAGAATTCATTGGCGATTTCACAAAAAGGGGAATCAAACATAATACCTCTTCCTTGTTTTATAGCTTCAAGCAAGCATCAAACGAATCAGTGAGAATGGTAGCCATAAGATTTAATTGATACATGGACCATTGTGACATGGCAGAGAGGCTTACCCAACAGAAGATGGTATACTTATTCTTTGATGATTTAAAAAATGGAAACTTGAGAACCTTAGTATATGTGAAATGTAAGAAAATAACAGCACAACGGAATAGACCTGTAGACAGAGTTGAGAGAAAAACGCACACAAGGATAGATGCAGACGGAGAGATAGGGCACTCAAATTCTCAGATTGCCGAGCGTAATGCAGTTACAATGATGGTGCTGTCCACCCGTGCGCTCCCACTGTGGAGCTTAGATGGCGATCTAGACAGACTCTAGATGAAGGGCTTACTAGTGCGCAATGCTATGTAAAGCTCAACCTGGGCCGTGCTTATATAGCTTTTACAAGGCGGTTTGGTATAGATAAACATAGTTGGGATATACAAAATAGTCGGTAAAATATATGATCCGATAGTATCTCCTCGACCAAAAGTCCTACCGTCTCGGCCCTACGGGCCGGGGGGATAGGCCCCCCAGACCCTGCAAAAGGGGGCAAGCCCCCCTCTGCACTCCCCCCATTAAGGTTCTATGGGGAAACCGTGCGACGCCACAGGGCCTTTATTTTCACCTTAAATGCCAACCCAATGGCCTGGAAGTTTATGCCCTACCTAACCTAATGGCTAGGCTCACAAAGATCATCTATAACCATCAATGGTCACACATAGACCTCATCTAACTTGGAAGTTAGGGTTCCACAAATGTCCGGGCTCTCATAATGGCTTCTCCTCATAATGGGGGCCTTACAACTTAGAGCACCATGGATCATTTGTGGTCACATGAGGGTGGAGTATTGAGCATATCTAACACCCCCCCTCAATGTCCACTTGATGGTGAACTACCTCCTTGGTCCAATCCCAAGCTTTGGAAAGTGTCAAAGAAGTTGCTCTCTCCCAAGAGCCTTGGTGAAGATGTCTACTCCATTTTCTTCAGTAGGGCAATAAGTTATCTCCACGACCCCGTCCTCAATCAACTCACGCACATAGTGATACTGGATTTCTATGTGCTTGGTACGTGCATGGAAAACAGGATTTTTGGCGATGGCCATGCAACTTTGGCTGTCACACTTCAACTCTATAGCCTCCTGTCCTTGTATTCCTATGTGCCATAGGATCCTCCTCAACCATACTGCTTCACATGCTGCAATGCATGCAGCTTTGTACTCAACTTCAGTAGAAGATAATGCTACAGTCAGTTGCTTCTTACTGATCCAAGAGAAAATCCCTGATCCTAAAGAAAAGCAATATCCAGAAACTGATTTTCTAGTATCAATATCTCCTGCCCAATCTGAGTCACAATATCCAACAAGAGATGATCCTTCTTCATAAAGAATACCATAATCAGTAGTTCCTTTCACATACCTGAGTATCCGCATGCTTGCCTTCCAATGAGTTTGGCAAGGCTTATTAGAGAACCTGCTTACTACTCCAACAACATAAGAGATGTCTGGTCTGCTATTGCACAAGTAGATTAGACTTCCAACTAATTTCCTGTATCTTCCAATATCCACTCGAGGTGAAGTATCTTCAATAGATAATTTTGTGTTGACCTCCATAGGTGTAGAAATTTCCTTGCAATCCTCCATGTCGAATGCCTTCAATATTTGTCTTGCATACTTTTGTTGAGAGATGAAAATCTTCCCTGGTTCCTGCCAAACTTCAAGACCTAAGCAATAATGCATTAAGCCCAAGTCTGTCATTTCAAATTCTGAACTCAGGGCATCTTTTGTTTGTTGAAGAAGAGCATCATCATTTCCTGTAATCACAAGGTCATCTACATAGAGTACAAGCACACTTGTCTTCCCTCCTCTCTTTAGAACATACAAGTTAGCATCAGAAGCACATCTTTTGAAACCTAAGTCCAAGAGATACTTATCTATCCGCTGGTACCATGCTCTAAGGGCTTGTTTTAGCCCATATAATGCCTTCTTCAGCTTACATACCTTGTTTTCTCAATCGAGAGCCTCAAACCCTGGTGGCTGAGACACATATACCTCCTCCTTGAGGTCTCCATTCAGGAACGCTAACTTGACATCCATGTGATAGACTGGCCAACACTTATGTGCAACCACAGCTAGTAATACTTGGATAGTAGTCATTCTTGCCGTTGGGGCAAATGATTCACAAAAGTCAATGCCTTCAACTTGTGAGTAGCCCTGTGCAACAAGTCTTGCTTTATATTTTTCTAGAGTACCATCAGCCTTATACTTTAGCTTCCAAACCCACTTGGTGCCAATGACTTTACGCTTAGGGGGTCGATCCACTAGCTCCCAAGTTCCATTCTTCATGATATTGTTGTATTCTATTTGCATGGCAGCCCTCCAATTCGGATCATGGAGTGCCTCTTCCACATTGCTTGGTTCCTTCGCTTCTTCTTGAATGAGATCAGCCATCAAGGCTGTGTTTACAATATGGGCGCTTGCCCGTCTCTGTTCCTCTATTCTCTGTGATCGCCTCGGCCCATCTGCAACCTGTTCTAGTGACTGTGGGATGGGGTTTGCAGAATCATAGAGCTGCCTCACCCAACGTGGACTACACAAGGAGAAAGATGTTTAGCAAGTGGTAGCATGAACCCGATTTTCCCAGGCTGAACAGTACTCAGACCCGTGAGTAGAAAAATGACAATATCTCAAGATTGAAGAATCCAATACTTATGAAATTTTGTAACTCTATACTAGACAATACAATGATTTTAATAAGCTTTGAATCATGGAAAACGGTGAAGTAAAGACTGAGAAACAACTCTGACACAATGATTGTTATGAGAGAGTGCTGACAGAGAAGTAGAAAATGAGGTGACACAGTAAAATGATCATATCTCACGATTGAAACATTCAATCTCAATGAAGATTGGTAACCATACAGTAGACATAGAGAGCTAACTTTAACAAGTTAAATCACTAAAAATGATGCACCAAGCTAAGAGAAATCATCTGTCCAATCTGACTGAGAAAAATAAGAGATATGGCAGTGAACAATACACTTCACAAGAACATGAAAATATGAACTCAAATGATCATGAAAATGAAAGTATATTGATTGTAAAATACAATGGACTTACTGATACATATGTGTGCCTTGAAACCACACCTTGATATGGCATAAAGCTCAGCTCATGGAGGTCTCACTTCCACGACTAAAATTACCATGTATTTATAGTTGATCTTGGGAGCCTAACTTCCTACAATCACTCTCCAATCTATTAGTGATTGATTTGATTCTCCAACTACCTTCAATCACAAATTCATGTCTCTTCTTTCCCTTTTTGCTCAAGTGGATTCAACCACTTTAGATTCTTTCACTTTTACATCAAGTAAAGACTTCAAAAGTTACAAGAGGTAGTTCACAAGTGAACTTTACATTGTCTTCACTTTAAGGCTTCTTCTATCACTTTGTGAGACTCAACCCAATACTTAGGCTTGTCATAGACTTGGTTTAATAGGATTTTGCTAATGTTTTGTTTTTTTGGATCCAAATTTTCTTTAGTCATCTTTGGGCTTCAATGAGTGGTTTTAGTAGCCACATTTGAATTCTCTTTGAGTTGATTTGTTGTGATCTTTTTGCCTTGAATGACTTCCTTCATTTAGGCTTTTTCCATCATGATTGTTGCCAATTGCATTTACAGTCTTGAAGTTGATCTTTGCAGATCCATATTTGTTTGATTCCTCTGTTTGATTGTTGGTTAATCCTTCTTGATGACAAGCTTGTAGGTAGCTCTCTACATTCCTCTCGAGAATTAATGACATCACTATGGATCTCTCAAATTTTCTCTTGAGAAGGAGGGTTGGGTATTTTGTTCATAGTAGGACAAGATCTTTGATTGACACACAAGGTAGGTTGAAGAATGGAATCATTAGATTGAGAGTTCTATTTGAGTTCTAAGTCATGCATGCTTAGATTAGATACATTAGGGTTTTCCATTTCAATCGTCTTTAGGGGTTTCTCATCGAAGAGGCTAAAGAATTCTTAGTGCCCTACTTTTGAAGATATGTACCCTTGAGTGAGATTAGAGTAACTTCAAATTCATACATCCAATCTTGTCCTAGGATGAATTCTTTTAATAATTCAAAGTCTGTGTAGAGCAAGAGCTAAAAGTAAGGATAAGGTTACCTCTCCTAAGCATTTGACATGATTACCTCCAGTTCCAATCATACATGCTTATATAAAAGTGATTGGAATCTTTAATTTTTCCATTAAAGAGGCATGAACAGTACATAAAGTTGCTCCCGTGTGAATCACGGAATCTACAAGGTGGTATTCCTCATTTCCAATTCCAAGATTTAAATAAGGTTGTCTTGTTTTGTAACCCATTTTTGTGATAGTTGGGGCATGATAATTTGCCATGGGAATGGTTTCTTCATCACTTATATATCTCTCATCTCTTTCCCTAATTCAACAACATGGTGTTGAATTAGGGAAATCTTCTCTCTAGTGGTCAAGATGACTACCTTATGCATGTTGCTTGAATTGGTTGCAATGGAGGACTTAGAGCTAGTCCAAATGGATGTGAAAGGTGCTTCCTTGCATGGAGATCTTATAGATGAGATCTATATGGAACAACCAAAGGGTTATGTAGTTCTTGGCAAAGAAAGTCTAGTTTGTAAGGTCAAGAAGAGCTTATATGGACTTAAACGATCCCCTAGAAAATGGTACCAAAAGTTTGATGTTTTTTATGAATTCTCAAGGCTGTTCTCGAAGCAATGAGGATCATTGTCTCTACACAAAGAGATGCTTAGATGGCAGCTTGATATGTTTGATACTTTATGTTGATGATATGTTGATTGATGGAAAGTCCTCTTATGACTTGTCAATTCTCAAAAAAAAAATTGAGTTAGATATTTGATATGAAGGATTTGGGGGATGCCAAACATATTCTTGGTATGTGCATTACTCATGATAGGAGTAAATAATGCATATACTTGTCTCAAAGTGAGTACATATCCAAAGTACTTTGCAGGTTCAATATGCAGGGTGGAAAGGCATTGACTACACCTTTACCCACATATGTGAAACTGAGCAAGAATGATTACCCCAAATTAGATGAGGGAAAGGAATTCATTACCAAAATTCCTTATCACTCTAATGTTGGTAGTCTCATGTATGCTATGGTAGCTATGAGACCAGACATTGCATTTGCAGTGGGAGTCTTTAGCATATATATGTCTCCTGGCAAGCAACATTGGGAAGCGATCAAGATGATTTTGAGATATTTGAGTGGCACTAAGGACAAGTGTCTATGCTTAGGTAGAGGGAAATCATCCATTATTGGTTACATAGATTCTGACTATGCCGGTTGTGTAGACAATCATAAGTCTACATCAGGGTACATTTTCATTTTGTTGGAGGTGCTATCTCTTGGAGATCTTGTTTTCAAGAATGTACAACTATTTCCACCACAAAAGCAGAGTATGTTGCACGAAGTCAGGCATGTAAGGAAGCATTGTGGCTTTCTTGTCTTTCTTGTGATATGGGTCTACCTCAGCATGTACCTTATTTGCTCAGTGATAGTCAAAGTGTCATTGCTTTGGCTAACAATCCAATCTATCATGCAAAGACCAAGCACATTGAGGATAGGTATCACTTCATTGGAGATTTCTTAGCAATTGAGCACATTATTCTTGAGAAGGTTCATACTCGAGATAATGTAGCAGATGCTTTGAATAAAGCTCTACCATAGGATAACTTTCAACACTATTGTCACTTGATGGGGGTTGTTTGATTCATGATCTTACATAGTCACTTGTATACTCTGTAACATGCCCATGAAGTGAGAGGTATAGTTTGTAAACTTACACTCAGGTATATTTTATCATTATTTATTTTTTTGCCATAGTCACTTTAGCCATATTGGCCTTTAGTGGGATATTGTTACCATTAGTGTCCATGTGAAAGGCCAAATGGCCACCTGAAACTTTTATATATGTTCTGTAGTAAAACATATAATGGCATGGTCAGCCACAGACTCTAAGTTTGACTGCATTTGTAACACCTAAGAAGTATGTGTTTGTGCTCCCCTATGTACTGTGTTTTTCTGTGTATTTTGTAGCCTCTGTGTGGAGTATCGTGCAACACTTGGAGCTCAGTTTTCTACTCCGAGAATATTTTCATGGAGCTCTCGAGAAGGAGAGTGCACTCTGGTGCATCGCCATCGAAATGCTTCACGCGATGCTATTTATGATCAAATGGCCATATCCTCTTTGTTGTAGTTTCTTGGCATGTTGTTTGAGAGTGTATACTAATAGTAGATCACCAACTCTCAGACCTTTATTTTTTATGTTGGCATCATAGTATTCCTTTTGTCACCTTTAAGCAGCATAAATGCCTACTACAAGTTGTAATCTAGTTTCATGCAATTTTTCAATTTGATCTAATTGATTAGATAATTCATGTCTTGTCCATTGATATTTCGTGGCCAATCAAAGAGTAGGAATCAAGAAATCAATTGGTAAGATTGTGTTTTGTCCATAAACTAGATTAAAAGGTGTGGTTCCTATGTATATCTTGTACGTTACTCGAAATGCCGAAATTGCATGATATAATTGTTTATCTTAGTTAGATATACTATTCTTGACTATTTTGGTGAGAATTGTGCATAACACTTTATTTGAACTTTTGACTTGTCCATTAGCTTGTGGGTGAAAGGGTGCTAAATTTTTATGAATCACCAAGAATTTTTTCATAAGTGACTCAATGACTTCATTAATGAAGTGCATACCTCTATCACTAACTATCTTGATAGGTAATCCAAACCTAGTGAAAATGTTTTCAAATAAAAATTTTGCTATGATATACTCAACATGAGATCCTCTTGATAGGGGATTAATAGGTCCAACAAAGTCCATTCCCCATATAGAGAAAGCTCTTGCACTGATCATAGGTATCAATGGCATGTCATCTCTTCGGATCGGATACTTGGTTCATTGAAATACATCACAACTACCTACAAAGGTTTCTACATCCATGTGTAGTGTTGGCCACCATAAGCATGCAAAGAGAATCATTTTAAGAGTCTTTTGGACTGAGAAATGACCCCCAATTGCTCCACCATGAGCCATTTCTAATATGGGGAGATATTCTCCTTCATGGATACACATTAATAATTCATTATCCTTCCCTCATTTGAATAGTTGTTTTCCTAAAATTAGATAATCTTTACTCTGTTCCTCTAAAGCTCTTTTTCTAGCTAGGCTAGCTCCTTCTCAATATGTCTATGATTTCAAAAATTCAACTAGTAGCTTGCTCCACTCAGATGCTATCATTGAATAGCACAAAGATGAATGTTCATCAGGCATAAACACTTGACATAAATTACAATTCATTACATATTCATGTACATGTTTTTGCATACTTGGCCAATATACTCCTAGTCTTTTCAATTCTTGTGTGGTTCCACTTATGCCTTTATGTGTTTTTCATTTATTCTCATGAGCTCGTTTGATTAGATTACTTTGTTCTTCATCTTCCATGCATCTTAGAAGTATTCCATTGGAATCCTTGAAATATAGGCTATGTGCCACAATGTGGAGGTTTATTATTTTCCAAATTTCCCTATCTTAGTTCAAATTGATCCTATGATTAGGTCCATCTATGATTATAGGTACCTATTTTTCCACCCATCTTGGACATACTTCTAGATTAAATAGGTAAGTGTTTAATAGCTCGTCTGCTACTCCCATTGGTGGTTCTACATGAGCCATCCTAGATAAGAGGTCACCTCTAACATGTATATTGCACTTCTTGACCACTACCTCGACATTGAATTCCATAAGTAATAGGAACCATCTAACTAGCCTTCGAGTATTGCAAGGTTTATTGACCAATTACAATAAATCTTGGTGATCAATAAATAACTTGTCTAATTTTTTTTACCACATAGACCATCCCTAATCCTTCTTGCTCAATTGTAGTGTAATTTTGCTATGCAGTTTAGTTATCTACTTGCATAAGCTATAGGATGATCTAATTTTCCTTCATCAACTAGTTGTGCTAAGATGCATCCTCTGTTAAAGTTAGATGCATTTACATGAATATGGAATGGTTTATTCCAATTTGGCACTTTTCAAATAGGTTTTGAGCTCAGTCTTATTTTTAACGCATTGAATCTTGATCGCATTCATCACTCCAAGTGAATTAAGGTAAAAGTCCATATAGGGGTTTTGCAATTATTGCATACATGTGAATAAATATGAAATAATATCCACAATGACCCATAAAGGCTTGCCCTTCCTTCACATTATTGAGTCTCAACAATTTAAGAACTAATTTGATCTAATCCTCATTAGTAGAACATCCAATTGCAAATCAGGTAGCCGTTCAATGAGACTATACATGCAATAAAAGGCACGAACATAGAGATAGGTGGACCACCAATCATCCCAAAGAAATGGTTGCATATGGACGTGGCATAGTTAAGATCAGTAGTTAAGCATATGATTCAAAGTTCCATGGACACATAGCAAGAACTCATGAAGGTTGACAAAGAATATGAACAAGCTCCTATGGAGAAGAATCAATTCAAAGCCTTGAGTGCAAATCTAGTAGAACAGTTAATAAAGACTCGGGCAGAGCTTGAAAAAGTAAGAGGAGAACTAATAGTGGCACTCAACAAAATCAATATAGTAATGAGTGAAAATGATACTTTTCAATCTAAATCTAAAGAAATTAAAAAAAGAATTGGAAACACGAAGAAGGAGAGTGCATAGCTACAAACAAAATATCCACAAAGCAATGTGAAAAAGGTACACTTTTCCACCAAAAGCATCCTTGGTCCTATCAACCACTTGAGGCCCAGGTAACAAATAATGATGAAGTACAAAACATGATAAAGAAATTAGAAGAATATACACTACACGCTCAACTAGAAGAAAAATATACACAAGATATTATGGAGCTGAAAAGAAATTGGAATGAAGCTATTAAAAAGTACACTAAGCATTGTTAGCAAGATGCAAATCAATTAAAGGATATATGTGAGAGTAAAATCAGGGTAGAAGTAGAGCTACAAGAGGCATATAGACAAATCATGGATAAAGATCAAATCATTGCACATTTGCAAGAGCAATTCCTCAAGTTTCAAAATGTCAACATTGCTCAACCGACAAACATGGGGACACCAATAGTGCCAAATGCGATTCACTATAGAGCTAGACGAGAAAGAACAGGCACTATTGGTGTCTTTCATGATAAATATTTCAAAGAAGCAATGGTAAAAGTAATGAAAACAAAATATTCAGCATGATACTTACTGTAATAAAAGTCTTCAAGCATGAAGAATATGTATGTAGGTATGTATGCATGCATGTAATGTATGTATTTGTGTATATATGTTGTGTGTTTGTAATGTATACATTTATGTATCTATGTAATGTATGTATGTATGTATGCATGTATGTATGTATGTATGTATGTATGTATGTATGTATGTATGTATGTATGTATGTATGTATGTATGTATATTTTTGGTTTGAGAGGCTCAAGAATGAGAAGACAAAAGAAAAGGCTTTATTTCTCAACCATCCCAACATGTCACACATATACATATAACCCCTCATGGACATTCCAATGAAACATACCATCTCTCTATCACTAGTTGAGCTAAAATTCAGCCACTACACTTTATCGTCAACTCTTTCCCTTAAGACCTACACATACTAACCATCTCATCAATTTACAACCTCAAAAAAAGTCACTTCATCTCCTATGTTTGCAACATAACCTAATCCATCCATCCTCACAACTCAAACTTGCAATCTCAATGAAGCCCTCATCAGACCTAAGCTATCCTTGCCAATGACATAGTTGATCATAGATATCCAAACCACATGCTAAAAAGCTTGCTCCTGATCGAGTCAAGAAATCGTCCCTCCCTCAATTTGGTGTCACTAATTACTGAAGACATTAAATGTTTTTCTCTCAATTTTGATTCCTAATCATTCTTTACCGTTCATAATCTTTTGGGGTCATTAAGACACTACAATGGATCATCTTTTTCTTTTTCTCTCTCTACATCTTTCCTTTTCCTTGCTCAACCTTTTCCAATTCTTAAATTTTTTGATCCCTAAACTCACTCTCCCTCTGCTTGTATTCATTCCCAATTTTTTTTTTCTTTCTTCTTCTTCTTGGTTTCAAATATTCTCATCTCTTTGACTCTCATTTGACCTCCTCAATCATCACCTCATACCTACATCAATTATTACCTCCATTCAATTTTACTCTTTCATTTTAACATCCTCTCATTTTCACATCTCCCTCTTCCACTCATCACTGCCATTCTTTCACGCACCCACCTTTTCTACCTTCGAGTATCTTCTTTATCCACCTCATCATCCTTTTTTTTTCTTTTCTTGTTTTTTTTTCAAAAAAAAAATAATTATATGTAAAGTCAAACACATGCAAGCAAACAAACAAACAATGAGCACACTTATGTACAATTTGTTTTTCTTTCTCTCAAATAGACCTATTTTCCTACCTCTATGCTCATCTTCTCGTCTCTTCCTTTTGGCTACTTTTTTACTTATGTTTCATGATCCTAATGAATAACTAAACTCACTTCTCAACACTTTCTCAATCAATTTCCCTCTTATCTCTAGGCTCGTCTTTGTGAAGAATCCATATGATTCGACATCTTTTGCATATGGTCTTGAACCAAATCTGCAAGGCATCACGCTTTAACGACAACGATTCAAAGAGAGACATACTTGTAAGTGATTCTTTTATTCGCTATTGATAGAGAGAGAAGGGGAGAGAGAGAGAGAGAGAGAGAGAGAGAGAGAGAAAGAGAGAGAGAGAGAAGAGAAAGGAAGATACACATTAATTTACACATGCATACATACACACATACATGTACACACATGCATGCTTACATACACACACCTATACACACATGCATGCTTAGATACACACACACATATACACATATGCATGCATACACACACACATAAATTTACACACATGCATACATACACACACATGCATACACACATACATACACACACATATATACACATATGCATACATACACATACACACACAAATATACACACATACATACACACACGCATATATACACACATATACACACATGCATGCATACATACACACACATATACCGGCATGCATGCATACACACATGCATACATACACACATATACACACATGCATGTATACATACACACACATGTATACACATGCATACACATACACACACATACACATACATGCATGCATACATGCACACACGTACACACACATGCACACACATGCATGCCTACATACACACACATACACATACACACACACGTATACACATGTATACATACACACACACACATGTACACATGCATACATACACACACATATATACACACATGCATACATATACACATATAATCCTATTTTTATTTTGAAGTTTTCGTTTTACATCAAATATATAAAAATAGGATTAGGGTTTTAGGGTTAAATATTTAAGATTAGGGTTTTAGGGTTTTAGGTCTAGATATTCAAGATTAGGGTTTTAGGGTTTAGTATTTCATATTTAAGTTTAAGTCTTTCTGATTAGGGTTTTAGGATTTTAATACATAGATAACATATATACACAAACACACATATACATATAATACATACATACATGTAGATACACATGCATACAAAAATATACATATTTTAGATTTAAATCTTTAAGATTAGGGTTTTAGGGTTATAACACCTACATAACATATATGCACACATACACATACACATACACATATAATACATATATACATGTATATACACATGTATACAGAAATATACATATTTTAGGTCTAGATATTTAAGATTAGGGTTTTAGGGTTTAGTATTTCAGATTTAAATCTAAGTCTTTTTTATTAGGGTTTTAGGATTTTAATACGTAGATAACATATATACACAAACACACATATACATATAATACATACATACATGTAGATACACATGCATACAAAAATATACATATTTTAGATTTAAATCTTTAAGATTAGGGTTTTAGGTTTATAACACCTACATAACATATATGCACACATACACATACACATGTAATACATATATACATGTATATACACATGTATATAGAAATATACATATTTTAGGTCTAGATATTTAAGATTACGGTTTTAGGGTTTAGTATTTCATATTTAAGTCTAAGTCTTTCTGATTAGGGTTTTAGGATTTTAATACGTAGATAACATATATACACAAGCACACATATACATATAATACATACATACATGTAGATACACATGCATACAAAAATATACATATTTTAGATTTAAATCTTTAAGATTAGGGTTTTAGGGTTATAACACCTACATAAGATATATGCACACATACACATGCACATGTAATACATATATACATGTATATACACATGTATACAAAAATATACATATTTTAGGTATAGATATTTAAGATTAGGGTTTTAGGGTTTAGTATTTCATATTTAAGTCTAAGTCTTTCTGATTAGGGTTTTAGGATTTTAATACGTAGATTACATATATACACAAACACACATATAGATATAATACATACATACATGTAGATACACATGCATACAAAAATATACATATTTTAGATTTAAATCTTTAAGATTAGGGTTTTAGGTTCATAACACCTACATAAGATATATGCACACATATGTTGGAGTTAAACGTCTGCGGAAGCACGTGAACAGCACAAGGAAGAGGAAGAAGCTTGGAGCACAACACACAAGACTGAATGTATTACTAGAGAATTTACAAAGATAAGTAGCCCATTAGGGCAATAGGCGTATATACAAGCCGGGGGAAAAAAACCTCCTAAAGAGGGAAAAAAGTGCCCCGGCGGTCCTAGAGTGTTCACACACATCACTACCTAAATATATCAACAAATCCCCCCTGGGAGTGATGCGGTGAACAAGGAGCTGGCACTCATGTATAAGGAAGTGCCGAGCTATGTGGAAATCACTCCACAAAAGGAAGTAAGCCCAAAGCTTTGCGGAAAGCTTCAAACTTCTCCCTAGGCAGAGCCTTCGTGAAAAGGTCTGCAATGTTCTCCTGCGTGGGCACATATGCCAAGCTGATCTCCCCAGCAGAGAACCTCTCCCTGACATAGTGATAATGCACCTCAATGTGCTTAGTGCGAGCATGGAACACAGGGTTCCTCGCAACTGCCAATGCGCTCTGACTGTCAGTGAAGATGGTGGTGGCAGAAGACTGGCCAACACCCAAATCAGCCATAAGGCGTCTGAGCCACACACACTCAACAGTCGCTGTGAAAGCTGCCCTATACTCAGCCTCACAACTGGAAGTGGCCACAGTAAGCTGCTTCTTGCTCAACCAAGATATACATGAGCTACCAAGCATGAAGCAAAAACCACTGGTGGACACACGAGTGTCATAGCAACCAGCCCAATCTGAGTCAGAAAAAGCATGCAAATCTGGCGGTAGTGATCCCCCCTTGGGATAAAACAACCCAAGTAGCCGAGTAACACTCAAGTAGCGAAAGATGCGCTTAACCGCTTTCCAATGCGTGACTCCTGGGCAATGCATAAACCTGCTCATCTGTGAGACAACAAACTGAATATTTGGCCGAGTAATGCATAAGTAAATCAAGCATCCAACAGCCTGCTGATAGAGAACAGCATCAAATGCATCTCCAGCATCATGAAGACTCAATCGTAAACCTGTCTCCATAGGAGTGGCAATAGGCTTACAGTCTTCAAGGCCAAAACGCTGCAATAATGTGTCAATATATTTCGTTTGACACAAAGCCATTCCACCATCAACTTGCATAAACTGAATGCCCAAATAGTGATGCAAATGCCCCAAATCAGACATCTCAAATGAGGCATGCAAATCAGCCTTGAAATCAGCAATATGCTTCTCAAGAGGACCAGTGAGCAGCATGTCGTCTACATAGACAACAATGATTAAAAGCACATCATTAGCACGCTTAACATATAAGGTGCTTTCAGTTGGACTGTTCTCAAAACCATGTGCAATCAGATAGGCATGTATTTTCTCATACCAAGCACGTGGTGCTTGCTTTAAACCATATAACGCCTTCTTTAACCTACACACCTGGTTTTCATGCCCTTTCTGCACAAAGCCACGGGGCTGAAAAACATACACTTCTTCATGCAAGTCACCATTCAGAAATGCTGTTTTAATGTCCAACTGATGTACATTCCAACCATGATGGGCTGCAAGTGCACAAATGCTCCGAACAGTAGTCATACGGCATGTAGGTGCAAAGGTCTCATCAAAATCAATGCCTCTTTCCTGCGCATAACCCTTTGCAACAAGCCTAGCCTTATACCTGTCAACTGTACCATCAGGTTTACGCTTCAGCTTGTATACCCACTTAGTGCCAATGGCCTTCTTGCCAGGAGGCAAGTCACATAAAGACCATGTACCATTCTTCATTATAGCATCATATTCAGATTGCATAGCAGCCATCCAATTTTCTGAATTTTGTGCTTCATCAAAAGAAACAGGCTCATTCTCATCACAAAGACTAGATGCAGCCATAGCATAGCAATCTGATGCAAAGGAGGTACTATGAGAGCCTGAACGAGTACGATATGACAAAGGTGCATCTAATTTGCTGTCACGCAAAGTCTGCACCAGCCATTTTGGCATAGTTTTTGCCTGTTCAATATCAGCTCTCTCATCAACAAGTGCATCATGTAAATCTGCATCAGAAATGGCATGATCTGCATCATCATATGAAACCTGCAAAGGCTGAGAAGTTGCCTCATTAGGACCAGCGCTAGCCTGTCCACCTGTAAACAGAGGCATCAAAGTATCATACATGTCTTTGGAGCTAACAGATGTCTCCTTAGTACATGATACAAATATATTCCTTGAGTATCTATTCCTGTAACTATAATATCGTCAACATAGATACAAATATGTATGTACCCATCTTCACTTGCTTTCACAAGCAAGCTATTATCTGCCTTTGGAGCTTGATAACCAAGTTCATTCAAGAAGTTCACAAGTCTATATTTCCAAGCCCTTGGGGCCTACTTCAAACCATACAAAGCTCTTTTGAGCTTACACACACAATGTGGTTCATTTGGATCTTTGAATGCCTCTAGTTGCTCCATGTATACTTCATCTGCAATGTATCCATTAAAAAAGTCAAATTTTTACATCCAATTGTGATAACTTCCATTTTTTGCAAGCTATAATAAATGGTCTAATTGTAGAAATTTTAGCCACTAGACTATAAGTTTCATAGTCCACACCCTATTTTTGAGCATATCCTTTGAACACTAATCTAGCTTTATATCAAGACACCTTTCCGTCTGCAAATCTTTTTGTTTTATATACCCGTCTATATCTAGTTACCTTTTGATTCCTTGTTCTAGGTACCAAGCCCCATGTATGATTCTCAAGTAGAGCATCATTCTCTTCCTTCATTGCTTTTTCTTGATTCTCTTTACCTTTAGCTTCTAGATATGTTGATGGATCTTCATCTATTTGCAGTATGTATGCATAATCTTTGGTTGTAATATAAGAAGTATCATAGCTATACCTTATAGGTTGCTTTCTTTCTCTTGATAAACTTCTTATCTCTACACTTCTTGAAGTCTCTGCCTCATTATGCTCTAGATCAAATCTTGGTCTATCTTCATCTCCAATTTGCATTTCATTTTTGTACCTATCATCATCACTTACATCTTCATACACTTGCATCTTTGATTTTCCTTGCCTTGTCTTCAGATTTCTTCAAAATCTGCATGAGTGTTATTTGAACTTGCATACCATGTACCTTGTTCATCAAATGTCACATCTTTGGAAACAAGAAATTATTTTGTGTACAAACTCCATAACCTATAACCCATTTGTCTATCATCGTACCCTACAAAGACACACTTTTCTATGTTAGGTTCTAACTTATGTCTCAATTGAGAGGGAACATAAGCATATGCTAGACATCAAAATGTTTTGCAATTATCAAGCCTAGGTTTCTTACCCCATTGTGCTTCATAAGGGGTCATGCCATCCAAAGCTTTGCAAGGTAACCTTTTCGCAAGCATGTTGCAATCTTAGAACTTGTGCCCATAAATAATTAGGACAATTCTTTTCTTTCATCATGGATCTAGCAAACTCCATAAGAGTTCTATTTCTTCTTACTACAACTCCATTTTGTTGTGGAGAACTCCTGTATGTTACTTCTCTTTTTTATAACTACATTCCACAAGTAATCATGAAATTCTTTGGAGAAATACTCTCCCCCTCCATCTGATCTCAATCTTTTGAGCTTTTGACTTGTAATTCTTTTTGCATAAGCATAATAGTGTTTAAATGTATTAAATGCTTCAGATTATCCTTGATCACATAAAGTGTGATCCATCTTGTTGCTTCATCTAAAAACAAACCATAGTATCTAGATCCATTGATGCTATAGTCCTTTGAAGGACCCCACATATCTGTGTGTATTAATTTCACCATGTTTGTATGCATCAATCCTTGCTTTCTATATGATTGTTTGTGAGCTTTACCTAATTGACAAGCCTCACACTTGTATGTCATGTGTTGACTTTGAATATTGGGTAAACCTAGCACTAATCCATTCTTTGCCATATCCTTTATACCTATTTCATTAAAATGAACTAGTCTTTTATGCAATAGGTCTAATTCAGTCATATTTTGACTTAGATAAGTAAAAAAGGCATGTCATAGATTACTTTTTACTGTGAGAGTAAATAGTCTTCCTTCTTTTTGAGCTGCAACAATACTCTTATATACTTGATGTGGATCTTCCACATAAAATCCATCATTAGTGAATTTGACTTCATATCCTTTCTCAACAATTTTCCCTACACTAATTAAATTTGAAATTGTGGGAACATAAAGTACCTTACTTAGTAGTGTACTCCCATTTTCATCACTGCTCCAATGATGTCCACCTTGTGTTTGGTATTATCTCCAATTTGAACTCTCTATCCATGCACCTTTTCTTCCATGTCAATCATCAAGGCAATGTTGCCACTAGGGTGATTGCTACACCTTGAGCCAATGTAGAATACTCTTTGATCTTCACGTTTTACTTCATGTGTAGCATTCATGATTATAGTTGAATCCTCCTTTTTATCTCATACATAAATGTAATAGGTTTTGTTATAGTATTGGTTTTGGAAGCTTCTTCCACCTCCTCTACCATATGTATTCCTACCATCTCTTCCTTTGAAGTTAACTCTTTGGATTCTGCCTTCTCTACCTCTTTGATTGAAGTTCTGGTAGTAATTGCCATTGTTTTGAGTATTGTGCCAACATTCATTTGCCAAGTGATTTGTTTTACCACAAATCTAGCAAGCTTTGCCATTGTCTTTGTTTTTTCCACCTCTTCCTTTACCTCTCGTATTAATGTCTTTCATCTTTTTACATAATCAAAATTTGATTGTGGAGCTTTCTTTTTGAAGGTTGTAAATTCAGCCCATAGTGATGCCTTCCTTGCCTTGGTTGTGTTTTGGAAATGTTCTTCCAAAGTATTCCATATATCAGTTGCACTGCCTAGCTCTCTGATGTGTGGCAATATATAATCATTAATATCCATGTAGATAATGCTCCTAGCTTGATCATCTTTGTTCATCCAATTCTTCAAATCTGTAAGCTCTTCCCTAGTTGAAAAACTAGGATCTTTGAATTCTCGCTTGTCTTCCTGTCCTGTGATGTAAGCTATCAAAACTGTTGTGAGAGATGGTTGGATGCACTCAAGAGATTGAGTTGAAGCTGCTAGACCTGCTTTGCTCCAGCCCTCCTTGACTCCAGATATGCTTAATACACTTGCTTAGCTTCCAAATGATACCAAGAAAGCATATATGTATTTTGCAAATGATATGTGTAATGATCAAATCAAAACAGATAACTTGGCACTTCAAAAATCAAGAAAAACTTGCTATTTTTGTAGTGACACCTGCTCAGTCTTTCACTCAGTGTGACCAGCACACTAACAATTGATCAAATTCCTTCTGGACATATTAAATTAGCTTAACAGGCTACCATTTGCAAGTGGAATGAGAAGAAATGACAAACTATACTCTGAGAAATGAATTTAGCAAAATTATATGTACCCCCGACTTTTTAGGAACACTGCAGCAGAATACCAGAGTCGACTTCGAGCGGAATTTCTCTGCAATGGCTGAATCAATTGACTTCAAACTTTGTAGGTGTGTAGATGACTTTGAGCTGAATCCAATGTGCTTTGAATCACTTGATTTGGTTCAGTAGATCCTGAGATATGCCCTGTTGAAGTTGACAGACTTGGAGATGATGACTCAGAGAACCAGAAATAATGAATGTGTATACTTCTATTGATTGATGTAGTTGTACATTCTCATTAGCATGACAAGCATAGCTAAATGAGGTATTGTGGTGTAGGCTATGAAGTAGCACTAACACACACAGAGTTACAATAGTAGAATGCCTCGGGGAGTGAGCTCAATGAGACTAGCTAAAAAACACGACTTTTCAAGTACTTCTTTTATAGAAGTTGAGTTGAGATTTGAATTTGAATTCAAAATCAAATCTCCTACAATCACTCCTCTAAAAGTAGGGAGATATTCTCTCCATTTACACCATCCAATTTTCCACGAATCTAATCAAGTAGGTGTGATTACATGAGATGCCAAGTCATATAGACTTTTACAATGGGTAAAGAGGTAAGAACTTATAAGCATAAGTTCACATGGTCCTTTCTTCAAGAGAATTAAACTTCCAAGGTTTCAACACCAAATATCCAAGATTCTAAGCCAAGTGTGAAGGCTTTAATTGCACCAACAGCTCCCCCTCAAGCCAAGCACTTTGGCTTAAGTCTTCATCTTTAGTCTTCAATCACATCCTGCAATCCAATCATGGATTTGAATCTGCATAGCTTGTTTCCATCCAATGCTTTAGTGAGTAAATCTGCACATTGCATATTAGTAGACACATAAGTCAATTGAATGTCTTTGCTTAGTAACTTCTCCCTCACATAGTGGTAATGAACCTCTATGTGTTTGGTTCTAGCATGATATATTGGATTAGCTGCAAGGTGAAGAGAGCTAGTGTTATCTCCAAAAATAATTGGAGGTCTAGTGTATAGACCTAACTCTGTATACAAGAGCTTTAACCAGATAGCTTCTTGAGTGGCATTGGCAAGCCCTCTATACTCTGCTTCAGTGGATGACAATGCCACTGTAGGTTGCTTCTTGGCTGACCAAGAAATAGGTTTATCTCCTGCAAAACAAATGTAGCCTGATGTGCTCCTCCTATCATCCTTGCATCCTGCCCAATCTGCATCTGAATATACTTTAATGTCAATATCTGATGTATAAGGAAAGTACAAACCATGGCTTTGAGTTCCTTTGAGGTACTTCAAGATTTTCTTTGCTGCATTTAGGTGAGGTACCCTTGGTTTGTGCATGAATTGGCTTAGCACACTAACTCCATATGCTATGTCAATTCTTGTCAAGGTAGCATAGTTCAAACTACCTACCATGCTTTGATATCCTGTAATGTCTTGTATTTCATCCCCTTCATGAGCACTTAACTTTAGGTTGACCTCCATTGGAGTAGTTGAGACTTTAGCATCCTGCAAGCCAAACTTCTTGACCATATCTTGTACATACTTCTTTTGAGTGATATATATACCTGAGTTGGTGTAGACTAACTCAAGACCTAAGAAGTACTTCAATAATCCAAGATCATTAATCTTGAACTCTTTCATCATCTGTCCTTTGATGTGTCTAATCCCATTGACATCATTACCTGTAATGATGATGTCATCAACATAAACACACAAGTAGATTACCTCTGTACTACTTCTCTTTATGAACAGAGAAGTGTCAGCTTTGCTCATCACAAATCCTTGGTCTTGGAGGTAGGTTGTCAACCTGTAATTCCATGCTCTAGGTGCCTGCTTCAATCCATATAGAGCCTTCTTCAATTTACAAACATAGTTTACCTTCTTGGGATCTTCATAGCTAGGTGGTTGTGACATGTAGACTTCTTCAGATATCCATCCATTCAAGAAAGCATTCTTGACTCTAATTGGTACATGTTCCAATTCTTGGATGCAGCTACACTCACCAATATTCTGATAGTTGGCATCTTAGCCACAGGAGAAAATGTCTCCTCATAATCAATGCCTTGGGTTTGTGCAAAACCCTTGGCAACCAACCTAGCTTTGTACCTGTTTATTGTTCCATCACAATTCCTCTTTAGCTTGTAGATCCATCTGGATCCTATCACTTTCATAGAGTCTTTCTTGGGTACCAAGTCCCAAGTATCACTCTCCTTGAGAGCTTCCATTTCTTCATCCATAGCTCCTTTCCATTCTGGTTTGGTGATTGCTTCCTCATAGGTACCTGGTTCTTCATTCAACAAATCCTTTGCAAGATATACAGAATGTTTAGTTACAAGTGATGTGTCATACCCAAATCTGATTGGTCTTTTGCTTTCTCTCTGAGATCTTCTAACAGATTGATTTGAGGATTCTGGAATATCCTCTAGTTGCTTCATCTTCATCTTCCCTTTGGACTTCCATGCTTTGAACTCCTCAAGATTAATAGTGTCATCATCCTCTGAGCTTGGATCTTCTCCATTGCTTGGTTCCTCTTTGATTAGCTTTGGGAACTCTTCTTGCAAGTCATAGGGTAGACTAACTTTCCTGCATTCATTCTCATACCATGAGTCATTCTCATCAAAGATGACATCTCTGCTTACCTTGAAGCCTTTGTTTGTTGGGTTGTAAAATTTGTATCCCTTTTGGTTCAAATCATAACCAATGAAGATACATTTTTCAGCTTTAGGGTCTAGCTTTCCCCTTACCTGTGAGGGAATATGCACATATGCTACACAACCAAAGATTTTGCAATGATCCAGAGAGGGTCTCTTACCATGCCAAGCTTCATATGGTGTCATGCCATCAAGTGATTTTGATGGCAACATGTTGATGAGATAGGTGGCAGTAGATACACTCTCTACCCAAAGATAATTTGGCAACTTCTTTTCATTAAGCATAGACCTAGCTATTTCTACTATGAGTCTATTCCTTCTTTCAGCTACCCCATTTTGTTCAGGTGAGTACCTTGTGGTTATCTCCCTTTTGATGCCTCTTTCCTGCAAGAAATCTTCAAACTCATTGGAGAAGTACTCTCCTCCACCATCTGACCTTAGCCTCTTCAAGCTTCTTCCTGTTTGGTTTTCAACAAGTGCAAGATACCTCTTGAAACAATTAAACACTTCATCTTTATGCTTCATAAAGTATAAGATGGTCCATCTGCTATAATCATCAATGAAGGACACATAATACCTTGATCCTGAAATGGAAGGGTCCTTGCTAGGTCTGTGTGTACCAAGTCTAGGTATTCTTTATGCATGAAACCTTTCCTTGAATATGGCAACCTGTGAGACTTACCAAACTGACATGCTCCACACTTGTAAATCATGTGTTGCTTGGACACATTAGGTATCCCAAGCACACATTGATCCCTGCACATTTGCTTTAGGGTTCTTTCACCTATGTGACCTAACCTTTTATGCCATATTTCTAACTCTGAAAGTGTTTGATCCTTGTAATTGTATAAAGCAATGTTCTTGGTGTCTTCTAGCTCAAAAGTAAACAATCTACCTGATTTTTCTCCCTTGGCTATCCTTCTAAATCCATGTCTTGGGTCCTCCACATATGCTCCATGTTGAGTGAACCTGACCTGCAAACCTTTCTCCACAATCTGACCAACACTCATTAGATTCTTGGTGATGGTTGGTACATAGAGTACCCTGCTCAATAGGTTCTGGTTACCATCATATGTCTTTACATTTCCAATCTTTACAACAGAGTGTTTAGTATCATCACCTGTCTGTACCTGATGTTTGCCTTTGGGTTCTTCCAAATCAGAGAGTAGTGCCACATTGCCAGCTACATGGTTAGAACATCCTGAATCAATATAAAATAAATGATCATCATTTGTACCTGCCTTGGAGGTCATGTTCATGATCAATAAGGAGTCATCTTGCTCCTCTGTATAATTGTTGTAATCCCTTCTGTTTCTGAATCCACCTTGGTAGTTACCATTGTGGCTGTGGTTGTAATTGTTGTTGTACTGATTGTTGTATCCATTGTAGCCTTGGTGTTGGTTGAACCTGCCTCTCCCTTGAGAGTATCCACCTCTTTGATAGCCTCTTCCTCTCTGATTCTTGTAGTTCTTGTAACATTCATCTGTGGTATGATTGGACAATCCACAAATGTTGCATGGTGATGAGTTGTAGGGTCTCCCCCTACCTGACTTACCTCCTCTGCCTCTTCCTCTTGAGGATCTACCTCTCCCTGCATAGTTTGCTTGGGAGGTAGAACCTTCTTCATCCACCTTCTTACTTTTACCTTTATCTTTAACTTTCTTATCAGTATATAGAGCAGAGGGGTTGTTACCTTTTGATTGATCTCCTGCCTTTGTAAACTTTGCTTCATGTGTGAATAGTTGGCCCATAAGTGTTGTGAGATCTGGGGTATGCATGTCCATGTAGAGGTCCATTGCAGTGGTGAAACTTTCCCACTTATCATCTGCCTTGAGTCCATTTGTTACTTGCCTGACTATTTGCTCCTCTTCAATCTCCTCTCCAATGCTTGCTAATTGGTCTGCCACATCTTTAATCTTGGTCACATACTCTGAGACTGATTGCTTGGGCTGCTTCCTAAGGGTTGTGAATTCAATCCACAGTTGATTCTTCCTGGCCCTTGTGTTGGAAGAGAAATATGTTGACAAGGTTTCCCAAGTCTCTTGGGAAGTCTTACAGTTCCTTATATGAGGTAAAAGGAAATCAGATATAGAGTTAAGAAGATAAGACCTTGCCAAAGCATCCTTTGCACACCATTGGTTGAGCCTCTCTTGTTCATCCTTGGTGGGTAGTCCTCTAGCTTTGAATGAGGGCAATTCCTCATCTCCTGATATGTATCCAAATAGGCTTCTACCTTGTAGATAGGTCTTCATCCTTAGAGACCAAGCTTGGTAATTGTTCCTGTCTAATTTGTCAATAAATGAAGGAAATCCATCTCCCATTGTTACCTTGTTTGCTCTGATACCACTTTTGTGAGAGATGGTTGGATGCACTCAAGAGATTGAGTTGAAGCTGCTAGACCTGCTTTGCTCCAGCCCTCCTTGACTCCAGATATGCTTAATACACTTTCTTAGCTTCCAAATGATACCAAGAAAGCATATATGTATTTTGCAAATGATATGTGTAATGATCAAATCAAAACAGATAACTTGGCACTTCAAAAATCAAGAAAAACTTGCTATTTTTGTAGTGACACCTGCTCAGTCTTTCACTCAGTGTGACCATCACACTAACAATTGATCAAATTCCTTCTGGACATATTAAATTAGCTTAACAAGCTACCATTTGCAAGTGGAATGAGAAGAGATGACAAACTATACTCTGAGAAATGAATTTAGCAAAATTATATGTACCCCCGACTTTTTAGGAACACTGCAGCAGAATACCAGAGTCGACTTCGAGCGGAATTTCTCTACAATGGCTGAATCAATTGACTTCAAACTTTGTAGGTGTGTAGACGACTTTGAGCTGAATCCAATGTGCTTTGAATCACTTGATTTGGTTCAGTAGATCCTGAGATATGCCCTGTTGAATTTGACAGACTTGGAGATGATGACTCAGAGAACTAGAAATAATGAATGTGTATACTTCTATTGATTGATGTAGTTGTACATTCTCATTAGCATGACAAGCATAGCTAAATGAGGTATTGTGGTGTAGGCTATGAAGTAGCACTAACACACACAGAGTTACAATAGTAGAATGCCTCGGGGAGTGAGCTCAATGAGACTAGCTAAAAAACACGACTTTTCAAGTACTTCTTTTATAGAAGTTGAGTTGAGATTTGAATTTGAATTCAAATTCAAATCTCCTACAATCACTCCTCTAAAAGTAGGAAGATATTCTCTCCATTTACACCATCCAATTTTCCACGAATCTAATCAAGTAGGTGTGATTACATGAGATGCCAATTCATATAGACTTTTACAATGGGTAAAGAGGTAAGAACTTATAAGCATAAGTTCACATGGTCCTTTCTTCAAGAGCATTAAACTTCCAAGGTTTCAACACCAAATTTCCAAGATTCTAAGCCAAGTGTGAAGGCTTGAATTGCACCAACAAAAACTTTGCCCATAAGGTGAGCTTCCATCCCCATACACCATGCTAGATAGTTCTCTCTATCAAAATTGTCTATCTGAATGCTCTCTCCCATCCATTTGTTATCTGTATTGAGAGATAGGTATAGTATAGTTATGGAATCTACCTTTCAAAGCAATTCTTTACTTCTTCTTATCCTTTTGAGCTTCCTTCATGTCCATTTGAAGTTCTTTTCAAAAATTTAAGCCTTCCAATAATTTCTTCAACATCAAACATTGAAAATCAGATGTGAAACATAGTGGATCAAAAAATGGCAATATATCATGCATGTGCCCATTATCAACCATAACACATCCTAAAGAATAACCCATAATTACAAAATTCTTGTTATTAACTACTTTTCCATACTTGATTTCACCATTATCAAGAATTCCTCTAAAGAGATTATGCTTTCTACATTCAAGAGAATTATAGTTTCTCTTAAGCATGCGAGTTCTTTACCCTTTATACTAGCTTAAACAACGTCCATTTGTTAGATGGCTTCCTTCATATCCCAAAGTAATTCATCACAAATCACACTATTTGATGGACTTGAGTGTGTGTCCCATTGAATCTTGATCCTAGCATGAAAAGTAACCAAGAATTCTCTTTCCTTGGCCCCTTCATCTATAAATCTCATCATAAATAGCTTGATAATGTTGGAGTTAGACGTCTGTGGAAACACCCGAACAACACAACAAAGAAGAAGAAGCTTGGAGCACAACACACAATACAAAAATGTATTACTAGAGAATGTACAAAAGATAAGTAGCCCATTAGGGCAATAGGCATATATACAAGCCGAGGGAGAAAACCTCCTAAAGAGGGAAAAAAGTGCCCAGGCGGTCCTAGTGTGTTGACACACATCACTGCCTAAATAGATCAACAAATACCCCGTGTGATGTGGTGAACAAGGAGCTGACACTCATGTATAAAGAAGTGCCAAGCTATGTGGAATCAATCCACAAAAGGAAGTAAGCCTAAAGCTTTGCGGAAAGCTTCAAACTTCTCCCTAGGCAGAGCCTTCGTGAAAAGGTCTGCAATGTTCTCCTGCGTGGGCACATATGCCAAGCTGATCTCCCCAGCAAAAAACCTCTCCCTGACATAATGATAATGCACCTCAATGTGCTTAATGCGAGCATGGAACACAGGGTTCCTCGCAACTGTCAATGCGCTCTGACTGTCAATGAAGATGGTGGTGGAAGAAGACTGACCAACACCCAAATCAGCCATAAGGTGTTGTGGTCGGGTTCTTGCACGGTTAGGGGTGCACACAGGGTCCCAAGAAAGTGACCTTGGTGGATCAGGTCAACCGTTGGAATTATGGTGCACGTTAGGTGCTTGGAAGAAACTCAGAGGTGATTTGATTCAAAGATAAAAATGCTCTTCCCATGTTTTAAGTAAATCAAGTACACGCAAAAAGTATTTATTAAAGCTCTTTTGCAAAACTTAATGACTCCTTAATATCCTATTCAATTACGTCTCTCAATTTCACCTTAGACATGCGATCTGAATCATTCATCTTCTTTCCCCTAGATCTTCATGTATCAAATTTTTGTTTATGCATCTCTTTCATGCAAGTCTCATATTTTGTATTTCTTCTACATAAATGTAGACGAAGGAATCTTTAGTCTATGAGCTTATCGAAAGAACTTATCTTTTAAGTCGCTTTGGTTCTGAAAATGATTTTCCTAATCAATAGACTATTTTTGAATTCATTTTTTTTTTTGTTGCTTTTCACGTGAACTCTACTCAAGATTCGATTTGTCACATAGTCCTATTGGTTTAGTTGAGTGTAATAACATCATCATGTCCATTCTAATAATGCGTTTTAACTTGGATTACTGAATCAGATCACCAGGAATTCAATCTTCATATAACTTTAACTTCAAACAGAGATGAAAATAAAATTGAGCGCTGCAAACACAATCTTCAAAGCTAAATGAATGGAAAGCATAGATCTAAAACAGAGCAACATTAATCAAACTAAAAAAAGCTCTACCTGTACTTAACGTTTCAAAACACATCATATTTGTTTTTATTTTATTTTATTACTGCACCTTTGTTGTTATTGGCTTCATACATAAATAATCAGTCTATTTTCGTGTTATTGCATCATCCAGATCTCTGCAGACTTCAAATATGCATTGTGATTCGCATGTCACATAACTTGATGAGATTATCCAGAAGTCCTTGAAAACATGAGAAATAAAGTGACTTCAGCACGATGGAGTGGGCACAAAGCGTCAAAGGTCACTATGGACCTAAGAAACTAGCTGGAAACAAGATCATAGATGCATATGAATAACCATAACAACACAGGATCTTTCAAGCACGCCTTCAAATCAAACTTGGCATGTTGACTTCAATCCATTATCAAGCACAATATACTCTCGCAATCATAAGCCAAGGCTCAATTTTTACTTATATATACACAATAGATCAACATCAGCAATTCACTGTTAACAATAACGAACGATCAAAACGCAACAAAGGTAAGAGGTGCAGTTTCGATAATCTGCAGTCATCTTGAAAATGATATAAAAAAAATATCAACAATCTTGCCTTGCTTGATTGCTCAATCTCATAGATGAAACCAGCTTCAACCAAGCGATCTATCTTTTCCTTTATCTTAGCAGCATAGTTATCATTATATGTGTATGGCTTTCAAGTGAATCTATTGAAGAGACTTTGCGATAATAAATTGTCGGCTAAAAAAAACAAACTTAAACTACAACCTCACATTAAGCAGGAAGATCAAAGCATCGATTCTTCCCCTCTTGAGACGTTCAACTCTGACACTCGTGATTCTTCAGCGTCTGTCTTTCAGAGGTATGAAGCCATAGCTTTCTTAAGTCAAGTTGCTTCAAATTCACTCGTCAATTCTTGTCCAGTTCTCCTCAGATATCTCTCATTGTCATCGCCTTCTTATTTGAGTGCGTGCTACCTCACTCCCTCCATCTCTGCAGCTGTTCAGCATCATTCGCTGTCAGAACTTGGTCGATCTATTTGACCTCTCTTCTTAGAGATCATCCTCAGCACAGCCCATGTACTCTTATATAAAAACCATGGATACTTGTCAGAAGTTGTCTGATCGGCTATGTAGCAGAAGGGCAGAACGTGCTCCTCAGATGATTTCCCTCCTACCGTAGATGATGATTCCCCCCCTTCTCAGGTGATCCGCGCTCCCTCCATAACTCCTTCCTTCTGAGTTCTCTGGCACACGGTACCTTATCTTCCTTCTAAGAAGGGATGGAAAGAAACCCCCGAGATCTCATCCATCAATCTTCGAGATTGATTCCGCTGCTAGAAGCGTGCTGATTCCGGTTCAATGGACCATGAAGTGATTCCACACATGGATGTCAAATGGCATTTCCAGCTTGACATATAGAAACACCAAGATCCGGATCAAACTCCCCTTTTTAGATACTTGCATTAGATATCGATAATCAAATCGATGCCACACCTCTCTCTTTGCCATAAACTTTGAATTGGTGCCTCATATGTCATTGTGGGCTAACTCTTCGAATCATGACCACAGTGTCTGAGCCACACACACTCAACAATCGCTGTGAAATCTGCCCTACACTCAACCTCACAACTGGAAATGGCCACAGTAGGCTCCTTCTTGCTCAATCAAGATATGCATGAGCTACCAGCCCAATCAGAGTTAGAAAAAACATGCAAACCTGGTGGTAGTGATCCCCCCTTGGGATAAAACAACCCAAGTAGCCGAGTACCACTCAAGTAGCAAAAGATGCGTTTAACCGCCTGCAAATGCTTGACTCCTAGGCAATGCATAAACTTGCTCATTTGTGAGACAACAAATTGAATATCTGGTCGAGTAATGCATAAGTAAATCAAGCATCCAACAACCTGCTGATAGAGAACAACATCAAATGCATCTCGAACATCATGAAGGCTCAATCGTAAACCTGTCTCCATAGGAGTGGCAATAGGCCTAGAGTCATCAAGGCCAAAACGTTGCAATAATGTGTCAATATATCGCATTTGACACAAAGCCATTCCACCATCAACTTCCATAAACTAAATGCCCAAATAGTGATGCAAATGCCCCAAATCAGACATCTCAAATGAGGCATGCAAATCAGCCTTAAAATCAGCAATATGCATGTCATGAGGACCACTGAGCAGCATGTCATCAACATAAACCACAATGATCAGAAGTACATCATTAGCACACTTAACAAATAAGGTGCTTTCAGTTGGATTGTTCTCAAAACCATGTGCAATCAAATAGGTATATATCTTTTCATACCAAGCACGTGGTGCTTGCTTTAAACCATATAATGCCTTCTTTAACCTGCACACCTGGTTTTCATGCCCTTTCTACACAAAGCCACGGGGCTGAAAACATACATTTCTTCATGCAAGTCACCATTCAAAAATGTTGTTTTAATGTCCAATTCATGTACATTCCAACCATGATGAGATGCAAGTGCACATATGCTACGAACAATAGTCATTGGGCAAGTAGGAGCAAAGGTTTCATCAAAATCAATGCCTCTTTCCTGCACATAACCCTCTGCAACAAGCCTAGCCTTATACCTCTCAATTATTCCATCAGGTTTACGCTTCAACTTGTATACCCACTTAGTGCCAATGGCCTTCTTGCAAGGAGGCAAGTCACATAAAGACCAGGTACCATTTTCCATGATAGCATCATATTTAGATTGCATTGTAACCATCCAATGTTCAAAATTTTGTGCTTCATCAAGCGAAATAGGTTCAGTCTCATCACAGACACTAGAGGCAACCATAGCATATCAATCTGATGCAAGGGAGGCACTATGAGAGCCTGATCGAGTATGATATGGTAGAGGTGCATCTAATTTGCTATCATGCAAGGTCTGCACCAGCCATTTTGGCATAGTTTTTGCCTGGTCAGTATCAACTCTCTCATCAATAAGTGCATCATGTAAATCTGCATAAAAAATGGAATGATCTGCATCATCACATGAAACCTGCAAAGGCTGAGAAGTTGCCTCATTAGGACCAGCACTAGATTGTCCACCTCTAAAAAGATGCATCAAAGTATCATACATGTCTTTGGAGCTAACAGATATCTCCTTAGTACATGAAAGCAATAGCTAAATAACATCTTCCACAAAAACAACATGTGTTTAGTCTATGGATGATACAGACGATATCCTTTACTTTCAGAGCTGTACCAAAAAAAAAAACATTTTACTACTTTATCATCCAATTTTCTGCTATGTTGTTCAGGCACTAATGCATATGCCAAACAACAAAAAACATGCAGATGAGCAACCAATGGCTTGCGATCATGCCAAGCCTCATATGGAGTGATAGACTAAAGTGCTTTAGTGGGACACCTGTTAAGTACATATGTTGCACACATGACAGCCTCAAGCCAGAAACTATGTGGTAAAGCCGGACTCTTGACCATGCACCTCGCCATCTCCATGAGTGACATGCTCTTCTGTTTAGCAACTCCATTTTGTTGAGGTGTATACGACACTGTACACTGGTGTCTTATCCCACATTCAACGAGAAATGCATTAAAATCAGAAGAATGGCTACCTGATTATAGCTTGATAATCCATCAAGGAAGTTGTAGACTTCCTTGCCTGCAACTCGTTCCAATAAATGTTTCATGATAGGAAGAGGATAACTATCTCTAATCGTGGCAGTATTAACTTTTTTAAGGTTAATACACACATGCAATTCCCCATTTTTCTTGGGCACGAACACAATGGGGGATACCCATTCGGTATGCTCAATTTCATAAATAAATCTTGCTTCTATCAGACGATCTATTTCCTCCTTAATCTTTGCAGCATAATTATCATTATAGGTGAATGGTTTTTGCTTAGAAGGCTTAGCCTCTAGAGTCATGGGAATTCTATGGGAGCATATATCTGGGTCCACTCCTTTCAAGTCCTTGTAACTCCAAGCGAACACATCTCTATATTCTCGCAATAGGGCAGTTAACTCTTATTCTTCTTCCTCCATCAAATCATGCACAATGTATGTGCATTTTTCTTCTCCTTCTTCAATTATAACCACTATCTTTTTGGTTTTCTCTCGATTATCGTATAATTCTCCCATGCTTGCTTCTCGTTTAGGCATCTGTACCATGATTCTTCTATCTTCTATTTCGTATTTTTTAAAGTTCTCTTGTACTTCCATGAGATGTTCTTCTTCTTCTGTCTTAGGTGATTTCTCTTTCTTCTTTTTGTGCTTACTTTCTTTACATTCTATTAGTGACTTGAGTTGTTCAGTTTGATTTTCCTTTCCCATCTCATGAGTAATCAAAGTAAAGATACTCCTCTTTTATTGAAGGGTTCCATTATAATGGAATCTAGGTCCTCATCACTTGTATCATTTGGCTCTTGTGTTGATTCTCTGCATTCTTCTAGAAGAGGCTCTTCCTCTAAGGGCTCTATCATAAAGATGGAAATTTCATATCCGTTCTCATCACAATGAGGGGTCCATTGTTCTTCATTTATTGCTATATCCATGGTAGCTAAGATCTCTGCCCAACCGTAAGGTTCGAATTCCTCATCGGGAAACCCTATCAGTGCGTAAGCAGGATCTTGAAGAGTTCATGGGTGTCATTCTGAACCTGAGGTCCCAGCTTCTAATTGTTCTTCCTCTTGTTTAGCTACTTTTTACACATCCATAGATGAGTGTCCTTGTGCAACCATGATGGATCTAATTCTATTTAATGCACAGACTATGTTTCTTCTAGTGTCATATGGATGGTATTCCACTAGATTGGGGGTACATCACAATGGGAATAATCCTTAAGGTTAACTTTGGTGTTCACTACTAAATACTGAAGGTATAAGGAGTTCGTTCGCCAATCTTGTACAATTTGCAACTGTCACATGAATGTTCGTCCTAAAATCATCACGTACGCATGATTTTCCCAAACTCACAAATGTCGAAGGTGTGCTCAAATTCTACACCACATGGTGAGAGATATGCCTTCCAACAAGCCTAATGGTTTTGCAATATGTGTGTTAGCCATTTGTAGCTTCATTCTTGTGGTAGTGATGGCTACTCCCACACCTGAATCTAGGATGGCTTTGGTGGTAATGCCTTGGTCGGTTATTGGAAGATATGTATTACCTTCCTCTCCCTCGCTCATATCTCCAATTCTTTCCACGGGTATTTCTGGTACCTTCTTGTGTGAACCTCCCTGAGAGTGAGTGGTAGCTATCTCTAGGAACTAGTTTGCTACATGCTTCCACAACTCAGGTTTAATTTTCAGCAATTCTTCTAAAGTGGGATGACACTGCACTTTAGTGTTTTTATCACTTTTGTGTTTCTCGCGATCACTGACTCCTCATTTCTAACTATGATGGTGGGTGCTCTCATACTGATAGACTTGGCTTCTCAAGGTCTTGTGAAATAGGGCAATTCTTGTAAGGAATTAGATTCAAACTCTGTTCGTTCACCAAGTTGCTCTTCGTCTACAAATCATCTATCTCTTGAATAGGGGGATGGGTTTCTTGTTCTCGTCTCCACTTCCCCTCTTGAATTTGCCTTAGAAATCCCTGTCAGTACTTATGTATGGAAGAATGGTTCTCCCAATCTGTCGTGTTTGATACTCAAGACAGAGATGGTGTCTTACCTTCTTGTGTCAAGTAGCTCTAGTTTTGTTATGTTACTCCAATTGATATACCAAGAGGCTTCAAACATGGTTTGGGCTATTTCTACCATCTTCATGCAGAGCTTACTTCTCTCAATTTCTAAGTATGCCCTTGGATAGTTCTTACTCAATTCAACTACCTGGGGTCCTTCTCTTAATCTTGCCTGGTATGCTGAGAACATCATGTCTAGATTTTTCAAGTATAGGTTTAGCTAGAACTGATCCTAGTTTATAATTCAAGGTCTCTTGGTTTGACTCTTGTGAAGTTAGTTCTAGGATTTTAGCTCTACTTTCTTTTAGACTTCCATCCAATTAATTTATCTTTTTACCCCATTTCCTTTTTATTATTTCTCATGAATCCTTCCAAGTTTTGACAGTAAACTCTCCAACTTCACTAGTCTCCACGATCTTATGTGGGTTGGGTTTTTGGTCTTGTAATAGCGCTTGGGCTCTCGTTATAGCTTGTATAGGCACATACGTAGGTGGGGATCCGTCTGAGGTATGCACAATACCTATCATGTTTATGGGCGTCACTTTTGAGGCATTAGCAGGGTTCTTAGGGCATTCTCTTATGACATGCTCTTTTCCACAATCTGCACAAAAGCCCTAAATGTTATAATATTATGACTTCCCGAGTATTGGAAGACGTGGGCATCCCTTTATGAAATGGTCTCCTTGGCACCTAAAACATGGTCCTTTATGGCCTTGTGGTCTTGGTTGTCTCAACTAGGGCTGTGGGTTGGGATTAGCATACATAACGTTAGCATAATCTGGCTCCCAATTGGGTTCCAGCGATGGACTATCGTATCAATATGTTTCCATGTGTTATAGCAATTTTGTGTAGTATGGGGGTGGACTGTCTACATGGGTAGAATCGAAATTGTTAGAATTAGGATCACCTTCAGTGATCACGGGTGAAGAAGGGACTAAAGCCATACTAAGGTTCTCTTCTGCAATAGTGTATTTGACTGCTGGTGGGGGTGGCTACTAAACTAAAATTGGTTGATGTCTCTATTGAGCTTGATCATTAGAGGAAAAAATGAACCCTACATGGGCCTTTTAGATTAAGGAGTGATTAGTGATTGACCAATCAGAAGAGGGTGGTGGCCACAATCTATACCCTATAAAATACTAGGCTAAAAGGGGAGAGAGGGGACAATTTCCCCTATTTAATGAGTTGCCTTTAGAGAGAGAAGGAATCTCGTAACTAAGTTGGGCCCAAAAATTCAAATTTTTTAAAAAGTTCAAAAGCTCATCATAACACCTTAGAATGGACCCCCCCATTACTTTTTTAGGGTCAAAGTTTCTCTTTTTGACCACAAATTCAAAATTCGTGCATGATTTGAGCTGGGAAAAATGGCCTTTTTAAAAAATACTAAGAAAAGAGGTATTTCCCTCCTAAACCTCACATTTTCATACTAGTCCCAAAAGGACACCTTTTTTCCACTAGGTTCTCTTTGTAGCACACCATTGAAGCTTCTATGTTTGTATTCCAAGATATCTACATCTCCCATATGAACTATTGTTGTAGATTCAAGACCATGAACTTCAATGACAACATCTAAAGGTTGTAGGCAACCAAAAGATGAGTTTCTCACATTAAGGTGTCACAATATCAAAACTACAGATGGACAATGCATGCCACATGAGTACTCCAAAGGCGTCTGGGTGTACATGCAACCCTCTAGATACGGGCCTCATCAAGTTAGACATCTTGGAATCTTGGGTCTTCATTGTGGCAACAAAGACAATGGGATAGTTGCTATTGCACAACATGTCTTGAAATGTAAACTATGAAACTCAAAAACTCTACTAGAATGAGATATTCTATCAATTGTAAGTATTTCTCTACAATATTGCATGGTTTATAGTATTGAATATATCTTTGAACTATCTCTATATGCTTTTATCTTTTATAGACACATTTCCTTCTACTTTGGTGGATGAACAACCACTTCATACCCTTACAGGTGCTTTCCAAGATTTGCATGAAGATCTCAACATTTTTGTGAAATTTTGAGTTGTTGATGGCATGTAATATGTGTTGCCTATCTACATATGTTTTGTTTATGGTTTGGCTAGATTTCTTTCTATGTAGTTGGAAGAATAACCATTCCATAGCCTCACAAGTACATTCTGAACATTGCATGAAATTTTGAAGGCATTAGTCATTCCATAGCATTAATCATTTCTTTATGATGGATTTTTCTTTCGTTTATGTAGCTTGCAACAATTTCTTGGGTGAAGATATCCAACTAAACACTAACAAGGTTTACTAGGAGAAAAAATAGTTTTGATGATCTATTTGAATATAGGCTATATTGATAAGGGCATAAGTTTAGGAATCTACAAATGTTTTTATTATACATGTTATAATATTTCTTTCTTTAATACTTATATTTTATTTTGGATTGTTTATAGGTTGTGAAGAGAGTGGATGATATAATTAAATTTCTTCAAAATTGAACTATAAATGAGGCTTACATTTTATTGTCATATATCTTTTTCTATGCGATGATTTGCTTTTTTTCTCTAAAACAGGTTTAACTTAAAAAGAAATGAGAGAAATAGAAGAAATTTGAAGGGAATTTTAAAGGATATTGATTAGCCTAATGTCGCTTTCATGCAAGATCCACTCTCTTTCAGCTTATTATTCTAGAAGATAAACAACCTCGACTCTTTGAAGGGTGGATTCCTCCCGAATTTCTTATTCTTCTACCCAAGCAATCTACATATTTGTCAATGGATCAGTCTTTTGAAGAGCATTTGGAGTTAATAATACATCTTTCCTTCTAAATTTTCCGAGGGCTTTGCTTTTGGTTACATTCAAGAGCATCACCAAGTAGGTCTTGTTTCTAGCTGATCCGTTCGTTTGACATGAGGGATCTGTTCACATTCTTCCAAACTAAGTATAGACAAGAGAAAAAAATATCTCTGATGTCGTTGCTCCCACTAAGATATCCAAAAATCTCTTTGATCTAGAATTGGTCCATAAATACTTTACAACATGGATGAGCATCATAAATTTTGTGATGATTTCTCGCATTTGTAAGCAGTTCAAGTTGTACAATCATTGATACCGATAACTTGTAAATTTTTTAAGATTTGATATTTGTAATGAAAACATGTCTACTTTCACACTTTTGTCGTCTAAAAATGTGCATTTTTTTGTAACGTTTCTTGGTGATTATTCAATTTTCACTTTTATATAGAGTATGTTCAAGTTCACATTAATTGACTTTTTATTGGTTAATTTTCTCAATGGATGATCATTTATGAAGTTTGAAATTACAAAGGATATAACTCAAAAAGATCATTCGGGATATACTCAATACTTACTCCTCAAGTAACCACAAATGATCCATGGGGCTCTAAGTTATAAGGCCCCCCTTATGAGAAGAAACCACTTTGAGAGCACAAACATCCATGAGACCTTAACTTCTAAGATAGATGAGGTTTATATGTGAAAATTTATGGTAATAGACAGTCTTCATGATTGAGGTCATGAGGTAAGTGGGGCATAAAATCTTTGCCAATTTGGTTGCCATTCAAGGTAAAAATAAAGGGCCTCTCATTCCATGGAATTTCCCCATTGAGTCTTAATGGGAGGAGTTCAAAGGGAGGATTTATGCCTTATGTGGGGTACAGAGGCACAACAAGACTTCTAGACATGAAGATATTATCAAAAACTATATTTTGCAAACGATTTTATCTTGTGTGACTACGTTTGTCTATATTGGCTCCAATAAATGTTCGGTGATTGAAAGCGAATAGCCATCTCTGATTGTAGTGGCATTAACTTTTTTAAGGTTAATACACACTCATAATTTCCCATTCTTCTTGGGCACCACTACAATGGGGGACACCCATTCAGTATGCTCAATCTCATAGATAAATCCATATTCAATCAGTCTATCAATTTCTTCTTTTATTTTTGTAGGGCTTTTGTTTGGTGGGCTTGGTGTTAGCTATCATAGGGATCGTATGAGAGCATATTTTTAGATCTACCCCCTTTAGATCTCTATAGGTCCATGCAAACACGTCCCTATATTCCCTTAATAAAGCTACAAGCTCTATTTCTTCTTTTGCAATAGGGTCTTCCTAGGATCATCTCATATACGTTATTTTTGCCAAAGTCACATATAGCAAAGGTGTGTTAAAACTCTACACCACGTGGTTAGAGTTATCCCTTCTAGAAATCCTAAAGGTCTTTCAATATCTCCATCATCCATTTGAAGCTTCATTCTAGTTGGTCTTAATGTGGGTTTGTCCCATTGCTTCCACAAAGAGGTGGTCACAATTGCAACACCAGCAACTGAATCTAGGATAGCTTTGGTTGTGTAACCTTGGTAGGTGATTGGAAGATACATATTACCTTCTTTGCCTTCACTCATGTCTCCTATTTTGTCTAGAGGTATCTATGGTCCTTTCTGCTTAGAGCCTGCTTTCGACACATTGGAACCAAGTTTTAGAACTTGATTCGCCACATGTTTCCACAACTCAGGTTTTACTTTGAGTAGCTCTTCTAGGATGAGATGGCATTGTACCTTAGTGTTCTTCACAACTTCAATGTTTCTTAGAACCACAATCTCTTCATTTTTTATTAGTATTGTGGGAGCTCTGATCTGAAGAGATTCAGATTCCCATGGGCCTGTGAATTGTGGCAACTCTTGTAAAGAATTAGATTCAAAATCTAATCTTTCATATTCTTGTTGCTCTACTTGGTCTCCATAAATAGATGGAATGTCTTGGGGAAATTGATCATGAAGGTCATCAATCTCAAGAATAAGAAGGGGATTATCCTCCTCCTTGGCCCATTTCTCTCTTTGTATTTCTTGCAAGAACTCTTGAGAGTACTCTTGAATTGAAAGAGGTGTTCCAGCATTTGTGGAATTAGGAACATAAGCATTCATTGGTGGTGAGCTTTCTATTTCAACAATTGGTTGAGCCTGTGGAGGTAAAGAAACCTGCGGCTTATTTATCAACTGTGCTAATCTTCTAGTAAGCCCTAAAAATGCAAACCCGGTTTAATAGAATTTGTCTGATTGAACAATTGATAGGCCTCGAACATAGCTTGGGCTAGTTCTACCATTTTTATGCACATTTTTGTCCGTTCAATCTCTAAATCTTCTCTAGGGTAGTTCTTGTCTAGGTTTGCAACTGTTGGCCCTTCTTGAAGTCGAGCCTCGTAGGCCTTGAACATTATGCCCAAGCCTTCTAGGGTTGGATCTGCGGGAACACACCCTGGTTATGGTCTATTCACATTGAGTGGTGGGGTGGGATGAAGTGGAGTGGATGGAGTTTTGGCATGTGAGGGGTTCTGAGATGCAATGTCTTCTATTTTACTTTTTGCATTTCTCAAGCTTTCTTCTCGTTTGGATAGCTTTTTATTCCACTTATGATTGGCCTTTAGTCTAGTATCCTTCCATGTTCTTGTTTTCCTTTTAATAGGCTCTTCTGATTCACTTGGCTCTTATTGCTCAACTGGTTTTGCTTGTTGTAAGGCTTGTGCCTTAGTGAATGATTGTATAGGAGACACATTAATGTTACTTTTGTACCTAAGTCGTAAAGCCTTAGGTACTTGTGTTGATGAGATTGTACCTCAATCGCCCCATAAGTGCATATAGTGGTGGATTAATACACGTTTAATTATCAATCCAAAAGATTAGAAATGTCAAGTGTATGAAGACATGTGCACACGTGATGGTAAGAGAAGTGTCAATGCTACAATGCAAGTGACTAGTCTCAACTACCTCTCCGATTCACTAATCCTCTAAAAATGCACGTTGCAATACCTATTATAGTGGTAAGCACCAATTTGAAATTTTCTCTCAGATCTGAACTCCGAATATGGTTAATGGTAGATTCTTTTCAAAGCTCTCAATGAGACAGATATAATGGTTGTCCTTTCAATTGAATCTAACAAACATACTTCAAGTTATGAGCAAAATAATGAATTGTGGGAAACACCAACACCTGCTCCACAACTCCTCAAGTCTCACACACACACACTACAACAGATCAAACATGAAGGGATGGGGTAGGCAACAGTCCTACACACACATTTCAAGAACAATACACACACACAAGCTCTTGGAGAAAAAGATAATCAGCAAGAAAGAGCCAAATTCAAAAAATTCCACTTCAGTTCTCATAATGGCAAAAAGTTCTTTACAAGAATCACCAAGTGACTTATATGCATTTGCCCTAAAGTTGGTCCTTTCACACAAGAGACCGGTGATTTTATTGAAAAGCACAAAATTCCTACTATGTTACAATGATTATGTTACAATAGTGGGGGTTTATGCATCTAGGGGACTCCTCTAGTGCATTTACATAGCTTCATGAGGTATTTCATAGGAATTTGAAGAAGAAAATTTATGCCTAGTGAAATTTTTTGGGGCTACCTTTTCTGTGCTTCCTTAGTCTGCAACACTCTCCCCCTCTTTTTCTCTGTCATCCCTTGACAAACTTTGCTTCTTGTCCGAGGCTTGTTTATTGACTTTTTTCAATACACGCACCCAGTGGTCGAGGAGATAATTAGGACCTTTAGACAATTTTTTACTTTATCCAACCCGAAGTCCTATGCTTCCGTCCTCCCCTTGGTATTCCTTAAATTCATACATCTGGGTTGCTATGATAATTCGGGTTGCCACATATGCACCTAGTGGTTAAGAATGTAAATATCTTAATCACTTGTTTCAAATTCTCATCCTCTGCCTCTTTCTAACTTTTGGCCTTCGAATAAATCTTTGTTCTCACACATCTGGCCTTGTTGTATTGTTTAAGCTTGTTTATTTCTTCTCATCGCATGCACCTAGTGGCTAAGAATGTGATTATCTTAGTCACTCTTTTCCGCTTTTCAAGCTCTATCCCTTTCTAACTTTTGGCCTTCGCATAAATCTTTATTCTCACACATCTAGCCATGTTGTATTATTGAAGCTTGTTTGCTTGTTTTGATTGCACACACCATTTGGTACGTGTTGCGTCTGTTTTTTTCTTTTAGTTGATGCTTCAAAGATTCTGTGTTTAATCTTTGTTCACACACTTTGGGACCTCCTTCTTTCACATTGCAGCCTGATGCGTTCCCCTGTGGGGCTTTGGGCAGAGGGTGGGTTTTATTCATTGGACCATTTTTCTTTTTGATTTTCTTCTTCTTCTTCTCTTACTTGATTCTCCCTCCACACGTCCCTCCTCTTGAACTCTATCATCCCCGATAGGCTTTGGCTGGCGACATGAGTATGTTTGAATGGTTGTTTGCTCTCTCTGATTTAGCAGATTAGCTTCACATATCATTAGTTCTTTCTATTGAGCTGATTTTACCCCATCAATTGGTGCCTATCTATGATCTACAAAGAAACTTAATTCATAGGCCACCAATCGAGCATTTAAATTGGAAGTATTTTTTATAAAAATTTCGGAGTCCATTTCAAAAAATCCTATGAAAAATGCTTCTTCGGATGTCTGCATATACTGACTCGGTAAGAACATCAAGCGTGAGTATATAGCCATGATAGTAAGTTGACTAAGCATGATAGAGAGATAAAAAATGAGGGCATTTGTGCCTTGATTAATGCCTATAAAGTTAAAAAATGTGTATGGAGCATGTTTGAAGACTTTCAAAAATATGAGTAGCATGCTTAATACTTTATTTGTCATCTTTGTTGCTAGGTTAGGGACTATAGCATATCTTGAGAGACAAAATTCTATTGCACGTACCATATATTCTTCGGTGGGTAAGTAGTTATGTGGTGGGCTTGGGTAATAGTGGGTAGTTCAGCCACTAATTATTTAGTATGCCCTGGCACTATTCTTCCCAAAATTGCGTCCAGGATCTTCTTCTCGGTACTGGGCAAAAAGATGGATTTACTTGTAATAAATATGGTGGAGATTCCCAATGCACCTAAAGAGTCGGATTCTTTTCCAAAAATTTTCATCTCTAGATCGGATCTACTTTGTCAAATTCTTCTTGTGTATAAGAGAATGTATCTATTTTGAACTATAAGTATTGATCTGGTTCTTTTGTTGTAGTCCTCTTGATATATTGCTTGGTTTCTTCCTTCAATGGGCCATATGGTACACTGAAGGGCTTCAAAATTCGCTCTAAATTCTTGCTTTTGATTTTGGATTCTTTCATTACTTTCATGACTTGATCTTCAAATTGTCCCATAAGTTGAGACACCAGTAGTGCCTGCTCATTTTGAATTATTTTTGCAATAGGCCATGTATGTCTATTAACACTCTTCTCTGCTTCTCCCTCGTGTATTGGTTTCCTTGGCAATCTCTTCTTGTAGATGAGTTCAGCTTTATCTTTTATTTGTTCTTTTGTTGTTGCAAGCTCCATATCACTTTGCTTCTTGCTTTCTCCTAAGATTGCCATTTGGTCTGCATCCTCATTGCATTGTTCTATGTATTGTGCTTCAGCTGCTTTCCATCTCTTTCTTAATTCATTTGTGTCATACATATATTTCCTTTCCCACTCTTCTCTTAGTTCTTGCTCTTGTTTTAGCTGTTCCACATACTTATCTATCTGAGCTTCTAATTCATGTGTACTATTTTGTTGACTTTCTTGCATCTCCATGGGCTGATTAAGTAGGATTGCATTCATTAATTCTTTATTCCTATTCAAGTTTTTTGCCTCGTCCATGTATACTTTTATTTGAGCTTCTAAGATTTTGCTTCTATTAGATATACGTACCTTTTCTGGTTCATTGGTTGCATATTTATCTTGAAGTTCCTTAAGCTGATATTGCATCTTCTGATTTTCTTCAGTCAATAGTGTACATCTTTCCATAGCTTCTTTGGTCCCCTGTTCTTTATTTTTAAGGGCTTATTGAGCTTGCAATTATCTAGCAAATAGCTCTTCACTTAGCATCTTGAATTGATTTCTTTCTATTACTGCTTTGTCATAATTGCTATTTGCTTCCATGAGCTGTTGTTGTGTATCCATGGCTATCTAGATCATTTTCTTTACAACTAGGTTCAGCTGTTCCACATCAACATTGAGCCATGTTTTTGGTATGCTCAGTTCTTCACCTATTTGTACATCCTTCCCCTTGTCGATATGTACAGTCTCATTACGTGGTTGTCTGATTTGTAGCTGAAGTTGATGTTCTTCTTTTTCATGTGTGGTAGACTTAGTAGCACTCCCTTGAAATGTCACATCTAGAGGTGGAGGCTCTGCTACTACCCGTATAGGTGTGAATAGTTCTTGTTCTCCCATTTCTTCTTGTGTTTGCTCTTCTTTCAGATTCTTCATTGTAGCCCGATTATCCACACGGGTTTCTGTGACTTGAAGCTTTGTTGTGTTATTCATTTTCAATGTCTGTACATCCTTGTTGGTTGGCCCTTCCTTTGGTCCCTCATCGAATGTCGCATCCAAAATTTGATCCCGCCTTTTGATTTCTACTTCAAGCAAATCCTTGACTTCATCTATTTCGTCCCATTTACCATCATCATTTGGTTCACTCCGAATATCAACGTTCATAGTTGATGGTTCATGTTCCTCCTGGACCTTAGATGAAGAGCTAGAATTAACTAATCCCAATTCTCTATATCGATGGAACTTGGTTAGTCTTTTTCCTGGCATAGATGCAGTATTAGCTTGATGGCAGTGATGCCCTTGAACTGGCAGATTGATATATCCTTCCATGAACTTGTGAGTCTCCTCCATGGTTTCTTGCAATTCCGCTTCAGTAATAGGAGTGGCTTGTTCTATTTTGGTTCTAGGGAGTATGTGTGTCCTCTTTGATGGTGGAGTTGCTTCGTCCACTTTTAGTACTTCCCTCAGCCTTCTTGCTCCTCGCATCATCAGTTGTGAGCTTGTTCCTGCTTCTTTGGTTATCTTCACTCCTTTCTTCTTTTTGGTACTATGGCTAGCTTCACATACTTAGCCATTTCAACAGATGATGCCATCTCTTTGAGGTATTCTCGAATACCTAATGCGTGGTATATCAATACTGTCAGAGCGACACTTCCATTCAAAAACTTCTTATGACCCCAATTCTTCTTGGCCTCAAATAATCGTTCTTGAATGTAGGGCATCAAGTTTATTTGGTTGCTGATTTGCTTGGTGGCATGAGATAATCATTGAACTATTATTTTTTATGGTGTCATATATCTATGCATATTAGGAAAGCAAAAATGTTGATGCACCAATCAGACTTCTTCTAATATCAATACGATTAATATCCACAAATGTTCTAGTTTTAGTGCCATGACTTTCTTCCTTGAGATGCCTGGTCTCGTCCTTGATCCATCCAAATGCTTCTTTAATGAGCTCATGTGTGAATTGTATGGTTACCCATTCACCTTCTGCATCAAGAAATTCGGTTTTTGGCACGGATGGTTTGTCTAAGCCTAGATGAATGGTGTTCATTACTTGAGTGCATCTCTGGAAATCTGGTTTATAGATTGGTAACTCAAAATACTTATGGATTCTAGCTTTTGTCATCACATCCATCGTAGATGGAAGCTCGTGTAAGACCTTGAAGTGTTGGGACATCACGGGAAATTGATGGTTGTATCCATGATCTTAATAATCACCAAGAACAAATGTTCTCCTACTAGTTGGTGTTCTCGGAACCAATGACCTTTGGCTTTTTCACACTCTTCACTAGAAATTCAAGCACTTCCTCTTGAATCGCTGCTTCAGAGTCTTCAGAAGCCATCTGCACTTGTAATGTAGTAGAGAATAGTTCACAAAAGAAACCAATTCTGCATGTTTTTTCTGTAGTTCATTAATATGTTATCCTCCGCCACTCTGTACCCCCTTGCATAAGTTGAGACAAGTAAGGTACTTTACCATACTTTTCTTAATTTTCAAGGTTTGAAAGAAAACAAGAGGTTAGTTTATAGCCGAAGCACTTATTTATTTACACCGGATTATCATTCCTATGACAGTAAAAGCTAAGTCTTATTCCGGTTGTGGAAATGTGCACCACTACTTTTATTGAGGAAGTTGTGTGCCGAATGATTCATGTGTACTCTGGATGCAATTGATTCTTTATGAGTGCAACAAGAGCCTCCTTAATCCTCTTGGTCGATTCCCTATTGCTTCTTGGGTTTCCATATTAATCGTGTATTCTGCCCTGGTGGTCTTTGCTTCTGTCACATTCTTCTTCCTCTACTATTGAATGTGGTATTTGACTTATTCCTATTTTTGGATTGGGATTTCCATGTTTTGGTCTTTTGGGGTTTTCTTCAATCCTTGAGCAGTTTCCTTTGCTTGATTCTGTTGGTATGACATTTCCTTGAGTTTTTCTATCTCTTGATTTGTTGTTCTTTGGACTGCTTTCGGAATCCATATGAGTTGCTTTGACTTTTAAGCTTCCACCAATCATTTTGGAAGCCATATACAAAGAATTCTTGATCTATCCCTTTGAGATTTTGAACAGTGGTTACTTTTCTGCATTGCGACTGGATGGTCGATCTGTTCTTGCGTTGTACTAGCATGCTGAAGCAGCTTATCCTTGTGTACCCATTTTACTCACGTATTTGTTTGATGTGGTGTTCTGGCGGTTGATATCCATGTTGGTTTTTTCCTTATAGTGTTACTAGTTTGAGAAAAAATGTCCTCACTTTTTCTCTTAGGTTCATGTCCTATAGGGGAATTGGTTATAGATTCATGCAACACTTCACTACTTGCAGGCAATTATGGATTAATGCAATCATGATACACATCCTTGTTTGAATGTTCCTCCCTATCTTCCTTCAGGTGTGCTTCTTTAGGTAAGATTGTGCTAAGGATTTGTGACCATCTGGCTTCCAACAGACTAAAGACTTATTGAAGGATCATTGAAGGATCGTTTGATCATTGAAGGATCGCGTGGTTCTTCTTTGCAAGACAAAAAAATGCACCTTTTGTTTGGTACCTTGGATCAATCCATCATCCAACGGACGAGGATGACTGCACAAAAGAGTATAATGATGGACGTCTCATGGATCAGCGTGAAATGCGGAGAAGCGTTCGATTTGGATTGCATTTGATGACATGCAATGAGTGAGATGGACGGAACATCGCCGATCGTGCAGAGCCATTGGATATCGCATAAATGGAGGGCCTCGATTGACTGCGCAACATCTCTTCTCTCTCTACTGTGCATTTCAAGCCTCCATTCAATCATTGATAGTTCTTTTCATCCTAGCCCTTCAAACTTTGACATCCAATGGCTTCAATTGAGTTCGACTGAGCATTCCTTTTAGATCTTTTTTCTCTTATATTTTAATTGAGAAAACCACCGATGGTTTTTCTTATCCCCTTAACCCCTTACAATCTTAATCTTAATCCCTAAAAATTAGGGATCCTTACAAGGCCCGTGTAGGGCTCCCTTTTTCCCTAATGTGACCAACACACATGAAACTTCAACTAGCAGACAATCACATGGAAAAACCATTAGGAATACTAGAAAAAAATTAAGCTAACCACCTGCGGAGTAGAGTTCAAACACACTCTAGCTATATGTTAGTTTGAAAAAGCCAATAATTATGAAATGATTTTAGGACGACCATTCATGAGACAACTCAGAGTAGTACAAGATTGGGGAAGAGATACATTGTACTTACAACACCAAGGCACAACTATGAAGATAAATTTACACACCTTTTCGTATAGGGATGTACCCCCATTACAATGGAATCCAGTCCATCGAGAAGAAGGTGATCTGTCCATTCACAGTGTAGGATCTAGTGACCAATCATGGATGAATGAAGATGTTCAGCTATGGATGTGTAAAGAGGCCAAAAGAGAAGAAAACAAAACTTAGATATGGCCAATAGGGCATCAAAATTACCATCCCCTAGATGACCCAGCACACTTGCCCCAAATCTTCCCAGATGAAGCATTTGAACCACACGGATGGATGGAAATCTTAGCCATACTTGATGTGTGTGTAAATGAGGAAGTACTAACCATGAACGAATGTGTGGATGAAGAAGGTTATGACATAAATCTTTACATGGTAATCCTCCAAGAAATGGAAGCAGGAGAATTACTAGAAAAGGAATGAAGGGAGGATTATGAAAGCATAGAGATGGAACTAGAATTTGATTAAGAGGAATGATATTTAGAAGAGATTGAGGCGAAAAATGGAAAAGGGACACCAAAAGTGTTCTCGGTAGAAGTGATCCCAATGAGACAGGACAACGAGGAAATGTTAGATAGAGTAGAGAGATCACCAAGGTTTGCGCATCATTTTTCCTAGTTGCTTTCACTTCTACCCATTTTGTTAGATAGTCTGTGGCTACTATTATATATTCGGCATGGGAAACCATCTTAAACCTCAGATTCCATGTGAATTTACATATCTCATGATTGGTTCAGATTTTGGAAAAACTAATGCTACCATTGCATCCAGAACATGCCAAAACCCCAAGATCAATTGGTGTACTTGCTAAATTCTGACACGAAGAGGTCTTGTTTTAAATCGATGACATCATGATGACATCATCAAGTTGTAACTGCCATATAGCACTGCCTTTGAACACCTATATAAGGAGGGGTTGGCTATATTCATTCTCAATCTTGCCAATGCCAGTCTTGGGAGCTCAAGGGATTCTGATCACCAAGTAAGTACTTTCAAGTTCCAGTTCAAGTTCTAGTCTTATCTCTTGCTCTCGTCTTGTCTAGTCTTGTATCGTGGACATCCTTTCTTGTCCTATTGTAATCTCGTAGTTAGAGATCCTTTCTAATTATTTCTTGTATCTAGCTCATATCCCTGAAGGGAATTCTTGTAATCCTAATATCTTGTTTCCTACCTACATCCCGAGTTGTGGGATCTCCTGTAACATCTCTGGTCCAGTTTTCCATACCTATCGGTCCCGGGTTGTGGGACATCTTGTATCAGTTACATATCCTTGTATTGTTCTCCCTTTGTGGGCGTTCTTGTAATCAAAAGTCTAATTCCGAAATCTTATCTAGTGTAGTCAGAGAGCACAATCTAGTGCTCCCCTGATATTTTGGCAAGACTATCCACATCAAGACCATGCCAAGCATGATGGACTCCATATCCATACTCAGAAATATCGAGTCTACTCTAGATGATATATATAAAAAACTTCGAGACTTTGAACGGAGGTTACAACAAGGTGATTGTCAGTTGGAGAATTCGCATCAGACTTCAAAATTGTATTTCAAGGATCCACATATCAAGAAGACTATCTAGTTAATCGATTTCAAAGTGGTCTCAGAGATGAAATAAAGGTTTGTTTATCCTCTACATCTCAGTTTAAAACTTTAGATAAAGCTATCAATCAAGCAATTCAGTGTGAGAATCAGTTGCAAACCTATGGAGTTGTCCATGCATGAGGATTGGTATTAACTTTTCTTCCCATTTCTGACACACTTCTAAATTGAATAAATATGTATCCAATAGATCATGAGCCACTCCATTGGGTGGTTCTCCGTGTGTCATTCGCGATAGGTGATCTACTCTTACATGAGTATTTCCTTTTTTGAATATTACTTCAAAATCAAATTCCATCAGCAATAGGAACCATCTCACTAGCCTTCTGTATTACAAGGCTTATTGACGAGATATAATAATGCCTGATGGTCGATAAAGAACTTGAATTTGTTGGCTAGGAGGTAATGTCTGAATTTCTTAACTTCATATACCATTCCTAGGCCTTCTCTTTTTGTAGTGGTATGATTTCTCTCTGAATGGTTTAATTGTCTACTAGCATATACGATGGGATGATCTAATTTTCCTTCATCCGCAGGTTGAGCTAGTATGCATCCTATTGCATAATTTGATGCATCCACATGGATATGGAATGGTTTGTTCCAATTGGGCACCTTCAAGATAGGTGTTGAACTTAAGTCGTCGTTTCAATTCATTAAATGCTTTTTCACATTCCTCTGTCTAAGTGAATTGAGTCAATAACCCATATAGATGTTTAGCAATTATAGCGTACATGTGAATAATCGATGATAGTATCCAAAGTGACCCATAAATGCTTGTACTTCTTTTGCATTTTTAGGTCTCGATAAATCTAAGATTACCTTAATCTTATCCTCATCTGTGGAAATTCCATTCCTTAATACAATATGTCCCAACATCTTTCCTTGCCTTACCATAAAGACACATTTTTTTGGATTTAAGCATACTCAATACTGTAGGTATTTTTTGAATATCCTCCGTAATTTTGGAATGTCTTCACTTCTCTGACTAGAGTAAGTGCACAAATCATCTACATATACTTCCATGCTTTTACTTAAAAATTCCTTGAACACATGACACATCAATCATTCCAAAGTTGTGGGGGCATTAGTGAGTCCGAATGGCATCAATCGGAAAGCATATACTCCCCATTCAGTTGCGAAAGTTGTCTTATGTTGGTCTTTCGTAGCAATGGCTACCTGATTATATCTTGAGAATCTTTTTAAAGATAAATTTCTCCTTGAAAACATCTTTACTCGCATTGGATTGCCAATAGAAATTGTGAGTGATAGGGGAACTCACTTCATCAATGAAGTAATACAATCACTTATGAATGAATTCCTCGTGATTCACAAAAAATTATCCCCTTACCACCCACAAGCCAATGGTCAGGCTGAGAGTTCCAATAAGGTATTATGCATGGTATTGACCAAAATAGTCAACAACGGAAGGTCAGATTGGGACAAACAATTGCATCATGCAATTTGGGCCTTTCATGTGGCTTACAAGATGACCATTGGAACCACTCCACTCAATTTAGTTTACTGCCAAAATGCAATCTTACCAATTGATTTTTTTGTTCCTACCCTATGCATAGCACAACAGAACGAGTGGATAGGCCATGAACTATCCCAACAATTGGACCAAATTGAAAAACTGCATGAAACAAGATTACAAGTAGTAGCAGGAATTTATGCGGCTAAAAGGAGACAAAAATCCTATTATGATGCACATATTAAAGATAAGCACTTAAAGGAAGGTGATTTTGTATTAGTGTACACACTGAAATAGCACGCAAAGAAATTGCAATATACCCATGGAAAACTATCAAGTGGGTAATGCAAAAAATGCAAGCAATAGTATTTCTCGACCATACTTAAACCTAAGAATCGGAAACACGGAATATCAATTAGTGGATGCCTTGATTGACACAGGCGCAGCACTAAGTCGCATGCAAGTATCGTTAATTGCTCACCTCAAAACAACCATGATTCCCACTAAGGCATATATGATAGGAATTAGAGGACAAATTATCGAATGTATAGGAGAAGTCCTAATGTCCTTTCATCTAGGAGATTCCACTATGGAGCAAATATTCTTGGTATGCAAGGATGAAGACCTTATTGAAAACCTGATCCCAGGACAAGACTGGATCTTTGAGAATGAAGTCAGCATACACCTTACACAAGGATACATATTGGCCAAAATAGTTTGGACCATCCAATGGTTATAATTCAAACTATTGAAATTTCAAAACACTCTTCTCACAAAAACCACGAGTTGGTAGTGGTTTTGGAGGCTTTGACTAGGGGGAACCAAGGGAAGCCTTGTCCTAGTCTAGTAGTAGACTGTGGCCACCACCCTCCTCTCATTGGTGCATCCTTAATCACTCCTAAATCTAAAAGGCCCATGAAGGGTTCATTTTTCCCCGTAATGATAGGGCAAGTTTTCCCCATTCACCAGCTCCGGTGTCTAAGATGGCTTTCGTCATATACCTGTTAAAGGTGATGGGTACACACGTATTTCCTTCATCTCCCTCACTAAATTCTCCAACTTTATCGATTGGGATTTGAATGGTTGATGGAGCTTTAGCTTCTTTCTTCTCAGTCATGGGTTCTCCAGTTTTTCTTCTCAATTGTCCGGCTAATTGCTTCCACAGTTGTGGCTTAGCTTAATGTCTGCAACTATTTCATGTAGACTAAGGTTCTCAATGTCCCAATAGTCAATCCATCTAGAAATAGAGATATCATCTTTTGCTTGTGAGGGCCTCTCCATCACTGGACATCTATCAACATATTGGTTAAATCTTCAGGCCACAATTTTTACTATTTCATTTGGGGCTTGTTTGAAACTATGAATCAATGATGAGGAGTTGTGCTTAATCCCTCACTTGGTGAATTCTCCAATAAACTCTTGGAAGAATTGTTCAATATTACCAAAGTGGTTTGGATCCAAGGGTTGAAACCAAGTTAAGGTTGTTCTCGTGATGGTTAGCCCAAAGGATTCATATTGAACAAAAAAGTCTTCTACTTGTTCTGATCACCGAACTTGCTTGAATTCGGTGATATGGTCATAGGTCTCTCCCGTGCCATCATAATGATTTCTCATTCATTTAGCCACTTGGATTGGTCTCAGCCTTCTTGTTAGCTCTGGGGGCCTGATCACTATAGGGAGTGCCGGTCTTAGTGGTTGCATTCCTGGTCCTAGACCTCATTGTGGTCTTGGCCTAATGGGTGGTCTATTCATATTTCCTATCCCTCTATTAGTTTGGTTGTGCGAATTCATTCCTAACACCGTGCATGTCTTCAGAGGCCATGTGTAATTCCTCCTCTAAGTCACTAGATGTATCAGAATAGATAGAATGAGAGTTCGATTGGGAAGCACTTCCTACTGACAAAATGATCCTTCTTCAAATACCTAACACTTGTTTGAACCTTAAGTTCATTCACCTCTTGAGTCCTATTTCTTCTTAATGCTCTCCCCAATGCTTTTTCTTCCCTCACTATTCACTTTCAGGTTGTTGGAGTTTTCCATGACACATGATACTACTCAAGTCGATACCAAATCTAGGCGATACATGATACCGGATTGAGGATGATACGATACCTTTTGCTATCCTCAATACACAATACCAATATGGGTGATACCAGCTCTAGGTGATACATGATACCACGGAGGGTGATACTAGCTCCCAACAATACGATATTGATCTAGACGATACGATACTTAAAGGGGTCATGATACGATATCTCTTTCGATTCATAATATGATACCAACCTGTCTCATGATACGATACTTATATCGAGATGACACGCGATACCATGAGATCTAAGGCATGATGATGCATGTGATGATCCACATTGGATGAGTGTTATGCAATCAAAAAGGGATTTCGTCCATAGGAATGGTACTTGGGAGTTATGTGAATTGCCAAAAAAAAAAATGCCATTGGTACAAAGTGGGTTTACAAGATTAAGAGAAATGCAGATGGTAGCATTGATCACTGCAAAGCTAGATTGGTTACCATATGCACATCAATATGACATTGACTATGAGGGAACTTTTGCATCTACTCCACTCATGACTATCAATCATATTGTGGTTGCATTGGCTATGCAACGAGCTTGAAAAGTACATCATTTTTACATAAAAACAACTTTTTCGAATGGTAATTTACAAGAAGAGGTCTATGTGAAGCAACCTCTTGGAATTTCCATAAAAGGGCAAGAGCATATGGTTTCTTTCTTGTATAAAGTCTTGTATGGTCTCAAGCAAGCTCCCGTGGATGGTATGATAAAATCCATAAGCACTTGATTGCTCTTGGCTTCACATGTAGTCTCATTGAATTCACACTTAATGTATGCAAAGATGGAGCTAAGCTTACAATGCTGGTTCTTTATGTTGAGGAAATACTATTGATTGGGTCATGTGATGAAAAACTTGACATCCTTATGGATGATTTACAACATACTTTTGATGTCACTTATCTTGGTCTTTTGAGCTACTCTCTTAGCATCTAGTTTGTATCCGTTTAGAGGGGAATTGTTATGCATCAAGCAAAGTATATTGAAAAACTACTTTAGCATTCTGATTATGAGGATTGCAAGCCAATTTCCACACTAGTGGAGATAGGATTTAGGTTCTCAATTGAGACTCTATTGATGCATTTGATACTTCTCTTTATCATCAAGTTATGGGATGTCTTTTACATGTATGCAACAAAAGGTCATGCATATAATATGTAGTCTCCCAATTGATTCCATTCATGGATAGCCTTGACACTAAGCATTGGCAAGTCGTGAAACGTGTGTTTAGATATCTCAAAGGCACTTTGAGTTTAGGTCTCTTTTATAGCAAAGATATTCAACCATGCATGCATGTTTTTATAGATAGTGATTGGGTTGGTTGTTATGATACTCATGTGTCCACTAGTGGTAATTGCTTTTTACTTACTCATGTATATCTTGGTGGAGTAAGATGCAGCCTACAATGGCAACATCGAGTTGGGAAGCTAAGTAGAGGCAATTCTCATAGCTAGAGTGGATTGTATATGGCTAAGATGCCTATTCATGGATCTTTGCATGGAGATTAATGTTGCTATGCATATTCTCACTGATAGTCAGAGTGCATTGAGTGTTGCATGAAATCCATTGTTTCCTGCACAAGTCAAACATATTAACGTACATTATCACTATGTGACAGAGCACCTTCATGTAGGAGATATTGAGTTGGTATATGTGCCCGCAAAAGATAATGTGGCCGACATATTCATCAAAGCTCTTCCACGAGGAAAGTTTGAAGATTTTTCCAAAGATTTATGCTTACTTCATAGTGGGGGAATGATCTATCACTCTCTATATGTGTTCACATCATTCATGCCAAGTGGTTTGTTATACTTATGTGTTCCTCGAGTAGCTTTGATGTTAAACTTTTCCCTATCTATACATGGGAACTTATACTCTAGTGTTGTCTAGAGGTTTTTTCCCCATGTTACCACATACATTATACACTCATATGTGGTGGTAATTTGTACTTAGGGATATTATTCAGCTCTTACTTGAGTTCTATTCATCATAAAAGAGAAAGCTATTCAAATCATCTGTCTTCTCCGTGTGTCTTGTGTTTGTGCCCCTTGTGTGTCTCTTGCACTTCTACATACATCCAACAACTTGCACCCTTTCTTCAAATGATCCTAAATCACACTACTAAAATTTTCAAGACTAATTACAAGAAGTTACATTGCATAGCATTGCAATTCCCCACTTCAAACCCATGTGCACTATCTCAATGCAAGACTTCCACATAAGTCAAATTTCAATGCATTCCAAGTATCAATCTAGTGAAAGCATGGAGCATATGGATCTACAAAATATGCTACATTTACAAAGTTTTAAACATCAGAGTGAATAGCTAGAAGTGATGGATACTTCCAGATCTTCAAAATATCAAACACATGTTGCCTTCTAATATCAAACTTGTATGCAAATTGTCAATAAAATATAGATTATCAACTATAGCAAAAGATCATCGTACCTTCTCTGAGTAAAACTAGTTAAAATCAATCATACAACATGAAAGTAGACTTTATCTAGAATACTTAAGAAATCAAATCTTAAAAAGGTGATGTATACATGACAAAAAATTAGTTTGAATTCACAATATCAAACACTCATCAAAACTTACTATAAGAAGATGTGCAAAACTATCTGACTTGAAGATTCAATTACAATACATATAAAACCACAAAACTAAGGATGCATTCTGTTATATAATGAAGTATGAGAGATAAGGGATCACCTCCAAGTTAAATCACTCAAAAGAACTTGTTGAGATATAAAACTATTAAGAGAGGTATGTCTTTGACAAGATAGAAAATACCCGACATAAAATAAGTATGAGAAAATCTATATCTAGGTGAATTTTATGATTGAACTTTATAAAAAAACTGATCTACATATATATTACATGCTGTAACCTTCTTAAATCAACAAGAATCACTCAATTTGGCTACCTACACTAAGAGAACCACTCTTCTTATTGAGATTCTATCAACATAAGCGACTAGGTCTTCTAAAAATAGAGACCACAACTTTTATCCTGATTTCTAACCACTTTTACTTTAAGTTTAAGCATGTGTGTGCCGTCCACATCTTATTTCTAGTAAATAATAAAATCCACAAACCTAAAAACAAATTTATAGCTTATACTTATGTAACATTGGCCCCTTCAAGCTTTAAATCCGAAGCTTTGACTTTAAGTAGAACTTTGATTCACTTGAGCTTCTGAGAATCCATTGATTTTTTTGAGTATGTTTTCTAATTGATCTTTAGTTCCAACATGCTGAATATCAATTTTTCCAATCACCACCTTCTCTCACATATAATGATAGTGTACTTCAATGTGTTTGGTTATTGCATAGTACATTGGATTAGATGTTTTTGGTGCAATTAAAACCAAGACCACATACTTGGTTGATTAGCTCATACTTGATTTATTGACATAACTTTCTTGGAATGATCCTAAGGCACACTACTACAATTTTAAAGGCTAATTACAAGAACTTACATCATTGAGAGTTACATAGAGAATGCATCATATGCCATCTCTATATGCATACACTCTTCACTTCTTCAAGTTTAGAAGAGTCAATTCTCTCCATATTTCAGTCTTTTCAACCATTCTATCAATCATTTCATGATGTAAGTCCATAGTGTTCCCTTTTCTATCATTGAAGTGTAAGAGCTTTAATATTGGGCCACATACATGCATTTATTTGAAAACTTCTGGAAAGAAAAAAACATAAATGTAATAGAAGAAATGTACTTTACTTTCTTTCTTCTAGATACTTTCTTTACAATGTAATAAGCATATACAAGTATAGCCCATAATCCATTGTATACTTTGTAATCAATCAAATTTGCAATCAGAATAAGAATCCAACCAAATCTTTTTTAGGAGGGTTTTATTGAATTTTTTGTTGTTGGATTTTTCATATATTGCAGGAATGTTAGGCTTCATGATAATAAAAGTGACAATTTTCACATCTTGAGACAATATTGGCTTCACCCATGGAAGACCACTATGTGTTGGACTTGCATAGTCCTATACATCTGTGACAAGTGAGACTAGCTAGCCCTCACACGTCCAAGTGCACAAAGTGGTGGTTCAATACATATACATTGAATTATCAATCCAAGAGTATGACCTAATCAAGTGCATGGAAGCATGTGCTCTTGTGATGGTAGATGTGGGATTAGGTCAAGTAATGCATGCAGAAGTGGGTTTCCATCTCACATGCCACCTTCTACACACACACATGTGCCATGATACTTCGTGCAATAGCAAACACAAAATAGATGATTTATCCTAGCTCTAATACCCAAATATGTTCAATAGTGAGTTGCTTTCAAAGCTCTCAATGATAATTAAATATGTTCAATAGTGGGTTTGTTTCAAAGCTCTTGATGAGACACATCTATTTCTAGTGCTTTTAGCTTGATCAGGCTTAGCTATGCCCAAAAAATGAAGTGTTGGGAATCACCTACTTCCTTGTGGTTGTGATGTATCCATGCTTCTTGAAAGTTAGTTTCTAAAGCTTTTCTTCAAGACATCCTTCGCATGACTATGCATCATCTAGTAAAGCAAAAGTAGGCAAACTCTCCATCGTACCTTGATCTTTGATATGCTTGAGATATGTGTAACTGATACGACTAAATCTAGCATGCCACAACTTCATATTCTCCATAGATGTAGTAGACCTAGCAACATTAGCATCACTAATTTTGAACAATACAAACATGCCACTTTTGTTTTCACCTTGAAGTAGACAATACTCCCCATCAGTTCAGAGGATGTGACATGAATCTTTCTCAAAAATATCTTTATAACCATGTGACAAGAAAGTAGAGATAGAGAGCAAATTGTTCTTCATGTTTGGAACATAAAGAACATTGGAAATTGTGAAATTTCCACTTGCTTTGCACTTTAGGTTCACTTCTCATACACTTACAACATCCAAGTCATGACCACTACAATGGTCACTCTTCTATCTGAAGAGTTAGAAAGGGAAGAAAATACCTTTCTGCAACCTGTCACATTCTTAGTAACTCTAGATAAAAAATCCAAGGATTATTGGAGATTGCATTTGATGCTACCTGATCAAAAGCTAATCCTTCAATAGTAACACATGCATAAGACTCTACCTTTGAAGATTTTAGGTTTTGTATCATCTTCAGCATGATTACTTGATGCTTTCTTCTTCTCATTGGAAATCCTCGTTTGCATTCTGCTATGTAATGAACTAGTTTCTTACAGTAATGGCATAATCCTTTATTTGAATTAGATGTAGTCAAAGACTTTTCTTTGGGTGTAGAGGAAGCATTAGGAAAATGACTAGAAGACTTAAGATTAGAAGGCTTACTTTCTTTCTTGGATTGTTGACTCTTCTTCTTCTTCTTTGTCTCGTTTCCCTTGGATGATGATAACATGGCTTCATCATTCTCTTGCATTCCTTTTTTGTTGATCTTCATCTTGAAGTAACAAGTGTTGGAGTTAGACGTCTGCGGAAACATGCGAACAGCACAAGGAAGAAGAAGAAGCTTGGATCATAACACACAAGACTGAATGTATTACTAGAGAATGTACAAAGATAAGTAGCCCATTAAGGCAATAGGCATATATACAAGCCGGGGGAAAAAAACCTCCTAAAGAGGGGAAAAAAGTGCCCCGGCGGTCCTAGAGTGTTCACACACATCACTACCTAAATATATCAACAAATCCCCCCTGGGAGTGATGCGGTGAACAACGAGCTCGCACTCATGTATAAGGAAGTGCCAAGCTATGTGGAAATCACTCCACAAAAAGAAGTAAGCCCAAAGCTTTGCGGAAAGCTTCAAACTTCTCCCTAGGCAGAGCCTTCGTGAAAAGGTCTTCAATGTTCTCCTACGTGGGCACATATGCCAAGTTGATCTCCCCAGCAGAGAACCTCTCCCTGACATAGTGATAATGCACCTCAATGTGCTTAGTGCAAGCATGGAACACAGGGTTCCTCGCAATTGCCAATGCGCTCTGACTGTCAGTGAAGATGGTGGTGGTAGAAGACTGGCCAACACCCAAATCAGCCATAAGGCATCTGAGCCACACACACTCAATAGTCGTTGTGAAAGTTGCCCTATACTCAACCTCACAACTGGAAGTGGCCACAGTAGGCTGCTTCTTGCTCAACCAAGATATACATGAGCTACCAAGCATGAAGCAAAAACCACTGGTGGACACACGAGTGTCATAGCAACCAGCCCAATCTGAGTCAGAAAAAGCATGCAAATCTAGCGGTAGTGATCCCCCCTTGGGATAAAACAACCCAAGTATCCGAGTACCACTCAAGTAGCAAAAGATGCGCTTAACCGCCTTCCAATGCATGACTCCTGGGCAATGCATAAACCTGCTCATCTGTGAGACAACAAACTGAATATCTGGCCGAGTAATGCATAAGTAAATCAAGCATCCAACAGCCTGCTGATAGATAAGAGCATCAAATGCATCTCCAGCATCATGAAGACTCAATCGTAAACCTGTCTCCATAGGAGTGGCAATAGGCTTACAGTCTTCAAGGCCAAAACGTTGCAATAATGTGCCAATATATTTCATTTGACACAAAGCCATTCCACCATCAACTTGCATAAACTGAATGCCCAAATAGTGATGCAAATTCCCCGAATCAGACATCTCAAATGAGGCATGCAAATCAGCCTTAAAATCAGCAATATGCTTCTCAATAGGACCAGTGAGCAGCATGTCGTCTACATAGACAACAATGATCAGAAGCACATCATTAGCACGCTTAACATATAAGGTGCTTTCAGTTGAACTGTTCTCAAAACCATGTGCAATCAGATAGGCATGTATCTTCTCATACCAAGCACGTGGTGCTTGCTTTAAACCATATAACGCCTTCTTTAACCTGCACACCTGGTTTTCATGCCCTTTTGTACAAAGCCACGGGGCTGAAAAACATACACTTCTTCATGCAAGCCACCATTCAGAAATACTGTTTTAATGTCCAACTGATGTACATTCCAACCATGATGGGCTGCAAGTGCACAAATGATCCGAACAGTAGTCATACGGCATGTAGGTGCAAAGGTCTCATCAAAATCAATGCCTCTTTCGTGCACATAACCCTTTGCAACAAGCCTAGCCTTATACCTGTCAACTGTACCATCAGGTTTACGCTTCAGCTTGTATACTCACTTAGTGCCAATGGCCTTCTTGCCAGGAGGCAAGTCACATAAAGACCATGCACCATTCTTCATTATAGCATCATATTCAGATTGCATAGCAGCCATCCAATTTTTTGAATTCTGTGCTTCATCAAAAGAAACAGGCTCATTCTCATCACAGAGACTAGATGCAGCCATAGCATAGCAATCTGATGCAAAGGAGGCACTATGAGAGCCTGAACGAGTACGATATGACAAAGGTGCATCTAATTTGCTGTCACGCAAAGTTTGCACCAGCCGTTTTGGCATAGTTTTTGCCTGCTCAATATCAGCTCTCTTATCAGCAAGTGCATCATGTAAATCTGCATCAGAAATGGAATGATCTGCATCATCATATGAAACCTGCAAAGGCTGAGAAGTTGCCTCATTAGGACCAGCACTAGACTGTCCACCTGTAAAAAGAGGCATCAAGTATCATACATGTCTTTGGAGCTAACAGATGTCTCCTTAGTACATGAAAGCAATGGCTGAATAGCATCTTCCACAAATACAACATCACGGCTAACCAGAATGCGTTTAGTCTGTGGATGATACAGGCGATATCCTTTACTTTCAGAACTGTATCCAACAAAAATACATTTAACTGCTTTATCATCCGATTTTCTGTGATGTTGTTCAGGCACTAATGCATATGCCAAACAACCAAAAACACGCAGATGAGCAACAGATGGCTTGCGGTCATGCCAAGCCTCATATGGAGTGATAGACTGCAGTGCTTTAGTGGGACACCTGTTCAGTACATATGATGCACACATGACAGCCTCAAGCCAGAAACTATGAGGTAAAGCCTGACTCTTGACCATACACCTCGCCATCTCCATGAGAGACCTGTTCTTCCGTTCAGCAACTCCAATCTGTTGAGGTGTATACGGCACTGTACACTGGTGTTTTATCCCACGTTCAGCCAGAAATGCATTAAAATCTGAAGACATATATTCCCCCCCTCGATCAGAACGGAGGGTGCCCATTTTACATGCTGACATATTTTCAACCAAAACCAAAAACTGTTTGAAGCACATGAACACTTCGGACTTTGCTTTGAGTGGATATACCCATGCATGCCTGGAAAAATCATCAATGAAAGTCACGAAGTAAAGGTAATTTCCAAAAGAGGGTGTCTGCATAGGACCACAGACATCACTATGTACAAGCTGCAATTTCTGCCTAGCCCGAACTGAACCATCTTTTGGAAAGGAAGAACGCTGCATTTTGCCCAAAATACAACCTTCACAAACATGTTTTCCAGGTGCCTCAAGTTTGGGCAAAGAGCACACCATTTCAAATTTCTGCAGGCATAGCAAATTAGCAAAATTCAGATGACCAAAGAGTGCATGCCAAAGCTTTGCATCTGACATAGCCTGAGAATCTGAACTGCACATGCCGAATCATTCACAAATCTTTCATAGTCTATGAGCTTATACAGCCCATGACATAAAATGCCAGAAGCAATAATCACATCGCCATTTGAGAGATCATGAACTGTACACCTGTCATCAACAAATTTCACAACCAAGCCAATCTTGGCTAATGCAGAAACTGATAACAGATTCTTTTTGATCCCTGGCACAAATAAAGCATCTGACAAAGTGAAAGAACTACCATCAGCAGTAGTCAAAATGATCTTACCAACTCCCATAACAGGATAAGAGGAGTTGTTGGCGCATGTAACAGTATTCCCTGTAGGGGCAGGCTCGAGTGAAGAGAAGAAACTACGCTGCGAGGTAATATGTTTGGTCGCCCCACTGTCAAAGTACTGGAACATCTGAGTCTACTGCATACATGCACTGATCATGAGAAGATGGGTCAAAACTGTAGACAGTAGTAAACGCCCATTCTTCTTCCTGCACAAGATTTGCAGACTCTGTTTTTGGTGTAGAGGCCTCTGCAACAACCATTCTAGCCTCTTTCTTCTTTGCCTCTTTAGCAGCCAGTTTTGGAAAGTTCTTTATGATATGATCATTGCCTTTACAGTACTTACAAAACAATTTTTGCTTTTCTGATTTTTTCTCATCTTTGTCTTGGTTCTTTGAATGTGCAGCATTTGCAGTTTCTGCTTACTAGTAGAAGAGCTCCATTTTCCTTTGCCCTTCTGACTAGCCAGGAAAGCTTGATCTGCAACTCGCATAATGAACCTGTTCTGCCTAGACTGATCTTCCTGCAATAGAACAGAGACTAACTCCTCAAATGATAAGGCATTCGGATTGCCTTTCATCATCAACCGAAGAGTAGAAGCAAAACTCTGATATGAGTCAGGAAGACCATTCAGAACGGTCTGCACAAGTGAGCTATCTGGTATAACCTCATCAGCAAAAATCAATTGTTCCTTCAAATCTTTGATCTTCGTTAGGAAACTGTCCATAGAATCACCTTCATTCATGTGCTCACTCTCCAACTGTTTTCGGAGATAAGCAACACGAGCCTCATACCTAGCTTGGTACAATGTGGTAAGTGTATCCCAAGCATCCCTAGCTGTTCTGCAAGAGCGTATGTGAGGAATAATGGCACGTTTGACAGACAAAGCTATCAATGCATGTGCTTGGGCATCTCTGCCATCCCAACGAATCTGCTCTGCAGTAGGTGCAACAGAAACAGCAGCACGAACAGGAATCTGCACAATATCATCTTCGACATCATCTTCATCAGCTCCAGCACCTCTAGCACCTGTATTTGTAGTACCTGTAGTCGTAGGTGTAACAGGACGTCTTTCAACACTCTGCACAATGTTCCACAGTCCTTTTGCAACCAATACATATGTCGCATCATATAAGCCCATAATGGGTAGTTGGTACCATCCAACTTATCCTCAACAGCCAACATACGGAATACATCACTGCTTTCAACCATGGCCGGTGACTAAAATACCTTGATGCAGAAAATTGACTGTATCTCAAAAAGTTGAACGGAACTGCCCAGACGAGTTCTTCTAGACCTGTAGTAGACTTTGAGATGCTTAAATTGGCGAACAAAAAGTGGTATATACCTTTGGCACAAAAGGACGAAATAGCCTGCACAAGCGCTTCGATAGTGCGTTCGGAGGCTCAAACGAGCTCAGATCGTGATTTCGGCACCACAAAGGGAAGATGCTTTGATCTCGGAAACACCTTGAGTATGCTCACCAAATTTCGTGCGAATCTGAGACTGCAAACGGAGGAGTGTCGACGGTGCCCTAGATGAAGCGACGACCTGCTCTGATACCAATTGTTGGAGTTAGACGTCTGTGGAAGCACGCGAACAACACAAGGAAGAAGAAGAAGCTTGGATCACAACACACAAGACTGAATGTATTACTAGAGAATGTACAAAGATAAGTAGCCCATTAGGGCAATAGGCGTATATACAAGCCGGGGGGAAAAAACCTCCTAAAGAGGGAAAAAAGTGCCTCGGCGGTCCTAGAGTGTTCACACACATCACTACCTAAATATATCAACAACAAGAACTATAGCTCTTCAAATGAAAGTTCTCTATCTCTTATAGAGAGAGATAAAGAAGTAACAAAAGCACAATATGTAGATGGAAGTGAGTTTAAAAGTGTGTTTACCATCTCTTCATCTGAAACATTTACTCCCACATTGATTAACTGATCTCGTAAATCTTTGAGCCTCAAAATATGTGTCTGAACTGATTCACAAACTTTCATCCTTCTACTGGCTAGTTGTCTCCGAAGATGAGCTTTCCTAGCCTATGATAGAGATTCTCTAACTCCAACCAAGCCTATCAAGAGGTTTTGCATGACCTGATTTGAGGTATAATATGCCTCTTTGCTCCCATAGCAATATATGAAAGTGTAGTGCATCCCTTGAATCCCATCTAGATTGCTCTTCTATAGTAAGTTATCTGGTAGAAGTATAGAATCTTGATGATGAAGTGGTTTCTTCTTGTTCAGTAACCTCCCATTGAGCAAAAATAGGAATAGAGGTTCTTCTAGAAGATGAAGTAGCCTCTTCTTCGACTTGTCTTTGCCTTGGATAAGTGCCATTGACAATGTTCCATAAGTCCTTTGATAACATAGTAGATTCATCATCATAAAAATCCACATTAGATAATTAGACATGCCCTCAAGCTTGTCTTCATTCTCAAGTCTATAGTCCCTCATCTTATTAAGGGTGTATGTCAACGATGCTATGATACCAAATGTTGGAAGTGGAGTGGGCCTCAATAATAATTAATAACAGGTTTTTAGGATCTTCCAACACATGAACCTTATTAAGGGTGTATATCAACGATGCCCTCAAGCTTGTCTTCATTCTCAAGTCTATAGTCCCTCATCTTATTAAGGGTGTATGTCAACGATGCTCTAATACCAAATGTTGGAAGTGGAGTGGGCCTCAATAATAATTAATAACAGGTTTTTAGGATCTTCCAACACATGAACCTTAGCATACGCAACTTAAGAGTAAAAAATAGATGAGTGAGAGATAGAGAGAGAATAGATAGGATTTTTTAAAGTGTATGGTAAGCTAGGATGTTCACCTACACTATACATATATTAGTCATGTATGTATCTATCAAATATTAGAATTAAAAGTTTGATATATTTATAGTAAGTAGTCCTTGCATGGTTAGGAGATGGTCATGGAGTTCTCTCTGATTGATGAGAGTCTGATTGTGTAGCAAAAAAAGGGTACTAAATATTAATAATCTGATTATTTATATACATACACATTTACACATACACACATATTCACATGTGACATATACATAGATACACATTCTAGTATATAATGCATCTCTACTCATGTGTGGTGATTCATGACTATTTTCACACTCATGTATGTGTGTGTATGTATATATGTGTGTCTGTGTATGAGTGTGTATGTGTGTGCATGTGTATATATGTGTACGTGTATGTATGTATGTGTAAGTGTATGTGTATGTGTGTGTATGTGTATGTGCATCTGTAAGTGTATGTATGTATGTGTAAGTGTATATATGTGTGTATGCATGTTTATAAATTTAAAGTTTCTTTGTATAATGATCCTTTTTTTTTGTTTGATATTGAAATAACAAGGGAAATTGTATGGTAGAAAGAAATAAGAGAAGAGTTGACATACCACCTGAGACGTGGCAGTATTTTTGTAGATAGTTATGTCTTCTGGAATCATTTCCTCAGCCAAAGGTATGCACAATAGTTTATATTAATGTGATTTATAATTCTCAGATGTTTTATAAATATTTTACGTTGAATCTATGTACTTTTGTTTCATTAAATAAACACAGGTTGTTGTAAACAAGAGAGTTGAGCCAGGTCATATGTCGTGCTTAAGTTGAATGGGCCATCACAATTTTGTTGCTACATTTGTAAGTATATGCATTATTGAAACTATATTATATTTTTTTATTTTATTTAAAACATTAACCATTAATCTTTTTGATTCGTTTCAATGGGGCAAAATGATTATGGTCATTATCCTACGAAAAAAGAAATCGAATTTGCTACACATTGTGGATATCGACATCTCAGTGAGTACATATGAGATCATCCAGATGCTTTTGTGAGTATTGTTAAATTTGACTGTACTTTGATGTTTTACATTTTATGTTTGTTATATGTAATACATGAGTATTATGGAGAGATCGATATGGATGAAGTGGAGAGACAAACACAAAAGGGACGATATCATTGTCACAGTGTATTGACCTCTCTACCCATGTTGGATCTCAAATACATCAGATAATGTGGATGATGACGATGATAGGATGATCATAATGATGTGGATGATCATGATTAGGGACAAGGTTCAGATGATTGGACGTGGTTACATTGATGTATTATTTACATTGACACACACACACACACACACACACACACACACACACACATATATATATATATATATATATATATATATATATATATAGATTATATCTATATATATATATATATATATATATATATATATATATATATATATATATATTCTCATTCTACTTATGTTTTTAATTGTGTCTATGGTGTGAATTACATGACTGAAATGTACTAATAATTTTTATTAATTTATAATCAATATGTGATTTATTACTTTAATTATATAATTAATTCATATTATATGTGTGTTTGTGTGTATATATGTATGTATGTGCATGTAATTGTGTGTGTATATGTATGTATGCACATGTAGGTATATATCAATATTTGTGTAAGTGTGTGTATGGCATGTATGTGTGTGTATCTGTGTGTGTATGTGTATGTGTATATGTATGTGTGTATGTTTATATGTAGGTGTGTGTGTGTATGTGTATGTGTGTTGTATGTGTATGTGTGTGTATGTGTATTTGTGCATATGCATGTGTATATGTATGAGCATGCATTTACATGTGCATGCACATGCATCTGCATCTGCATTTGCATGCATGTGTATGTGTATAGCATGTGCATGCATGTGCATGTGCATGCATGTGCATGTGCATGCATGTGCATGTGCCATGCATGTGCATGTGCATATGCATCTGTATATATATTGAACGTGTGTGTATGTTCATATGTATGTCTATGTGTATAATTTTGTGTTTATGTGTGTATGTGTATGTGTATGTGTATGTGCATGCATGTGCATGTAGATATGTTTGTGCATATGCATGTGTGTATGTGTATGTGTAAGTGTATGTGTAAGTGTATGTGCATATGTGTGTGTATGTGCATGTGTATGTGGTGTGTATATGTATGTATGTGCATGTGTATGTGTATGAGTATGTGTATGTGTTGTGTGTATGTGTATGTGCATGTGTGAGCATACATGTGCACGTATATGTGTATATGTGCATGTGAATCGTGTCAGTGTGAGTATGTTAATTAATGAAAACAAAACAATTTAATGATATACAAATAATGAAAATTGTACTTAGCCATACATGATTCTAGGTGAACTTCTTGAATAACCTACAATAAAGAGAGAGAGAGAGAGAGAGAGAGAGAGATCAAAAGCGAGAGAGAGAGAGAGAGAGAAAAAAAAAATTATATATATATATATATATATAATATATATATATATATATATATATATATATATATTATATATATATATATTATATATATATATATTATATATATATATATATATAGAAATTGAAAGAGAAACAGGGGGGGAGAGAGAGAGAGAGGCAAAGAAAGATAGAGAGAAGAAGAGAGGAGATTGAGAAAGAGAGAGCTCGAGCTCATATGCACAATGCAGATATGAACATTGGATTGCTCTTTGATTAGATGCATGCAAAATGATGATCAAAGAGCATGCATTTTTTTTGTCAAAGCAACCATCACATAAGCGATGTGCTGATGTCGTATGTGCAATCCTCTTAAGAGTGTTGCATATGTGATGTTTTTACCATCGCATATGCGATGCTTTGAATGTGTCGCATATGCGACTCCCACATTAATGACACCTATACTCCTTTGGTTGCTTTGTCTCAATCACTTTGGAAAAGAAGGGAGTTCCATCGAATCCCTG
>CM035418.1:77649869-77938724 GCA_020310875.1 Ceratopteris richardii | reverse complement strand
GAGACCTAGAGAAGGAAATGTTGGAAATATGTAAAAAGCTAATCGAAATTCTCAAACCATGCTAGAAAAATGAACATCAAATCTTCTTGAAATGTGAATTCTAGAAGAGACATTCCAGGGATGTTTAGGAAACTTCAATTCAAAGCAAGAGAAGCAAGATCCAACTAAGGAAAATGAAGAAACATTAGAGTTAGAGACCATAGAAATAGATTGGGTGATTCTTGAAGTGGAAGCTAACTGGCCATATGATTTATAGGCTAAAGTTAAAGAAGAGAGGTGGAGAAAACCTGAATAGGAGATCCCTCCCTTCATAAAACTAGATGCTTCTATGAATCAACCCATGATGGAGCAGGAAGTAAATTTTGAGGATTTGTCCAACCAAGATCTTAGTAGAGACAAAGCTATCAATTTGACTATGCTTCCAGATTTTATGGGTGAATATAAAAGAATTAGTTTTCTTTCATGTCCCACAATAAGATGCAAGGAGAAAAGAACTTTAGAGGAAAGCTTCAACCACTCTACAAGAGTTGAATGCTCTTTAACTTTAGAGAAACTCTTGCAAGTAAAGCCCCATATAGTATATCTATCTAAGAAAAGAAGGTGGAAAAGCTCCACCTATCAAAATACCTATAGGGTGAGTTTTGTGCTAGAATTTAGGGAAATACACATTGAGGTGAGTTCTTCATCACTGTGGACATATCATTTTCGTGCTTGATCACTCACACGGGGAGAAATGAAACCACCCAAGTATCACGAGGTATGTTTTGGGTACAAATTATGGTATTTTCAAGCTACAAGAACATATGGGTGACAAGTAGAGAACAAGGAACACACAAACATAAAAAATCTTAATTTTGACTAGTAAAAGTCCAAGCTTTGTGAGCAATTGAGTTTGGTATCATGATACTAAATTCCCATGTGTCACTGATACTTGATAGGTATTGGGTATCATTGATAGCTTAATCCTAGTTTGTATCACGATACCTTGGTATCATGTATTGCCTAGTTGAGTATCATCATCCCAAGTACCATGTATCACTGATACCTCAAGTATTGTGTGTCATCTATCTTGGACATGTATTGTGTATCGTGCATCATGAGAGGCAAGTATCCTATCGTGTCTTGCTAGTCTTGTGTATTTTTTATTTGAAGTATTGTGTATTGCATCCCTAAAGTATCATGTATCGTATATCCTCGAGTGTCCTATATCGTGTGTTGCCTAGATTCAAGTATTGTGTATTGTGGAGACCTCAAGTATTGTGTATTGTGAAAATTCATGAGTATCCCAATATCGTATTGTCAAGGATTAGTATCATGTATCGTGTATTGTGGAGACCTCAAGTATCATGTATCATGGAATTTGGTGAACAAACCCTAATTATTTCTAGATGAAAATGTTGGGAGCTCATTTCTCAAGAATCAATTAAAGCTATTCCCAAGACTTTAGAACATATTGAAAGGTAAAGATAAAGATCTTGGGGTTACAAATATATATGAAAAGTACCATAGACATTGAATGAACCTATTGAAGTATTTTGATGGCAATGCACCACAGTGCGCTCTCCTTCATGAGAGCTCCATGATGATATCCTCGGAGTAGAAAATCAAGCTCCAAGCACCGCACACAACACTCTACACAGAGGCTACAAATTACGTAGAAAAACACAGTACACAGGGATCACGAGCACAAACTTTTTAGGTGTTACAAATGTATTCGAATTTGTAGTCTCTGGCCCACCAGGCCACTATATGTTTTATTAAAGAACATATACAAAGAAGTATTCGACGGCCATTTGGTCTTTCACATGGACACTAATGGTAACATTCTCCCACTAAAGGCCAATATGGCCGAAGTAACTATGGGAGAAAAATAAAGAATGATAAAGAATACTTGAGTGTAAGTATAAAAGTATACCTCCACCTGATGGGCATGTTACATAGTATACAAGTGATTGTGTAAGATCATGAATCAAGTAACTCCCATCAAGTGACAATAGTGTCGAAAGCTATCCTATGGTAGACCTTTGGTCAAAGCATCTACACCATTATCTTGAGTTTGAAGCTTCTCAATAATAATGCACTCAATGGCTAAGCAATATCTAATGAAGTGATACCTCATCTCAATGTGTTTGGTTTCTGTATGATAGACTGGATTCTTAGCCAAAGCAATGGCACTCTGACTATCATTGAGAAACAAGGTAGCACTTGTTGCAACATACTCTACTTCTGTGGTGGAAACAACTGTACATTCTTGAAGACGAGATCTCCAAGAGATAACATCTCCAACAAAATGAAAAATGTATCCTAATGTAGACTTATGATTGTCTACACAACTAGCATAGTCAGAATCTATGTAACCAATAATGGATGCTTTCCCTCTACCTAAGCATAAAAACTTGTCCTTAGTGCCACTCATATATCGCAAAATCATCTTGACCACTTCCCAATGTTTCTTGCCATGATTAGACATATATCTACTCACAAGTCCCACTGTAAATGCAATGTCTAGTCTCGTAGTTACCATAGCATACATGAGACTACCAACAGTAGACTGATAGGGAATTTCGGTCATGAATTCCTTTTACTCATTTGATTTGGGGCAATCATCCTTGCTCAATTTCACATATGTGGGTAAAGGTGTACTCAATGCCTTTCCACCTTGCATATTGAACTTGTGAAGTACTTTGGATATGTACTCACTTTCGAGACATATATGCATCTTTTACTCCTATCACAAGTAACGTGCATGCCAAGAATATGTTTGGCATCCGCCAAATCCTTCATATCAAATGTCTAACTCAACTTCTTTTTAAGAATTTACAAGCCATAAGAGGACTTCCCAGTAATAAACATATCATCGACATAAAGTATCAAGCATATCAAGCTGCCATTTGAGCATCTCTTTGTGTAGACACAATGATCATCATTCCTTCAAGAATAGCCTTGAGACTTCATAAAACGTCAAAATTTTGGTACCATTGTCTAGGGTACTGTTTAAGTCCATACAAGCTCTTCTTGAGCTTACAAACTAGACTTTCCTTGTCAAGAACAACATAACCCTCTGGTTATTCCATACAGATCTCATCTGTAAGATCTCCATGCTAGAAAGCAGTTTTCACATCCATTTGGACTAGCTCTAAGTCCTCCATTACAACGAATCCAAGCAACATGTGTAGGGTAGTCATCTTGATCACTGGAGAGAAGATTTCCTTGAAATCGACACCATGTTGTTGCTTAAAACCCTTTGCAACAATTCATGCTTTATACTTTGGAGAAGCATTATCTAATGTGAATTTCAGCTTATATACCCATTTACATGGTAAAAATTTCTTGCCCTTTGGCAAAGGTACTAAATCCCAAGTACCATTCTTGTGAATAGAATCCAACTCACTCTTCGTGGCACGCTCCTACTTGACATGGTCCTCTATCTGCGTAGCCTCTTTGTAGCAAGAAGGCTCACTTGCATCTGTTAGCATAACAAAATCTAAACCTAGAACATATCTACCATTCTCTCGAATGTCCCTATGTGCAAAATTTTTATGCATGCTAATTGGAGGACTAGTATCCTCAAACACCAATCTTCTCACTTCAACCTCCTTAATGGGCTATTTTATGCATCTTAGACTCATTGAAAATGACATCACTACTTTTGATTACTGATTGTGTTTCAGGATCCCATAAGCGATATCCAAATTGTCCTTCTCAACCATATCCAAGAAAAATGCATTTCTTTGACTTATGGTCCAACTTTTGTCTAAGATTCTTGGGTATATGAACATATGCTTCACACCCAAAAACTCGAAGATGATCATAATATGGTGGCTTCCATGTCCATAACTCTTGTGCCACTTTTAGACCTTTGGTAGTACTAGGTGAAAGGTTAATCACTTGAACTACAGTCAATACTGCTTCTGTCCAAAAGCCTTGTAAAAGCTTTGCATGATGTAACATAGAGATTACTCTATCCTAAATAGTTCTGTTCATCCTTTCAGCTACAACATTCTGTAATGGGGTATAAGGAGCTGTAAACTCTCTATGAACTCCTCTAGATTGGAAGAAAAGGATGAATTCATGTGAGCTAAAATCACTCCCATTATATAAATGTAAAGCTTTGAGCTTAGTTCCTTTTTCAGCCTCAACTAAAGCAAGCCATCTTTTGAAAGTAGGGAATAACTCATCCTTTGATTTGATAGGATATATCCAAACTTTTCTAATAGCATCATCTATGAAAGTGACAAAGTAAAGAGAACCACCTAATGACCTTGTGGGCATAGGACCACATATCTATATGAACAAAAATCTAAAGGTTGACATTGAAGAGTCAATGTGCATTTTATGCACATTTCTGGTTTGCTTTCCATATTGAAAATGCTCACAAAATGAAAAATCAGAGAAAGATAACACAATAAGTAGCAAAAATGATAAGAAATTTTCCATTCCACTACAATATATATGGCCCAAACAACCATGCCAAATACAAGCCATAGGCTGTTCAATAATAGCTAACAAGTGTTGTTTCTGTGATACAAATAAAGGATAAAGTGAGCCAACTTTGCTTCCTTTTGCAATAACCATATTGCCCTTTGATATGAGAAAGGACTGAGCATAGAAGACCACCTTGTAACCAAGGTCATCAAATTGACCAACTGACTTCAAACTGCATGATAACTAAGGTACATGGCATACATTATGCATAGTAAATTTTGAACCATCAATGAATTCCACAACCACATCTCCAATCCCCACAATGTCACACTAGTAAGAGTCATCAAGTCTCACAGTACCAAGAGACTTTGCTGCATAATTAAACAACCATCCTCTGTGTGGTGTCACATGGAAAGAAGCACTAGAATCTAGCAGCCACATGTGGGAAATAGAATAAGCCATGAGAGCCTCAGTTGGCACAGTACTATCAAGTGTCAACACATCAACATCATCAAAAATAGCATTAATTTCTTCAATCTTCACAGTTGAAGTAGATGGTGTAGGTAATTGTTTAACATGACCATCAACATTATGTCCTTTACCTTTAGCATTCTTTGATGCATAACATTCTTTCTTCATGTATCTTTTCCTTGTTCTTGCTCCTGGCACGTTGCTGATTCTTTCCTTGGTAAGAATCACAAACATTATATGCATCTCCACTCTGAGTGCCAACCACAGATTTTCTATGAATCTCCTCACTCAAGAGTGCTCCACATATGTCATCATAGACCACTTTACCACCAGGTGCACTATTGCTAATAACTGTGCAAAACGTATCCCACGATGATGACAAGGTGCATAATAACAAGGCTGCTTTCATTTCATTATCCATATCCATTTTTTGAGACTTTAAATGGGAGAATATAGCATCAAATTCATCTAGATGATCAACAATAGAATCTATGTCCTTCATGGAGAGGTCATATAACTTTCTCATCAGATACACTTTATTTGATGCCATCTCTTTTTCATATGTATTGCATAACTTCTTCCAAAGCTCTTCTGCACTTTTAGAGCCTAATACTATAAAGTAAACATTATTTGCCAGGTGCAATCCAATGGTAGACCTGGCCATTTCATCTAATGCATCCCAATTATCTTCATCCATGTCATTAGGCTTCTTTGAGATTCCATTTACTGGCTTCCATTGCCTCCTTTGAGTCAACACATCTTTCATCTGATTCTCCCATAAAGCAAAGTTTGTGCCATCAAATTTTTGGATCTCAAAATGTTCTTTGCCCTACAAGTTGTAGCTCCTCCTCGAAACACTAGCACTAGACCCTGATCTACTAGGTGTGCTTGAGACCTTTGATGCCATGATGGTAGACAACTGAATAGAATAATAATGGAGCTAGAAGAGTCCAAACACCACTAAGGCTCAAAGAAGGATGACCAAGTGTTACATTATGGGAGAGAATTCAACAATCTTCCCAAAACGAATTAATCAACAATAATGACCAACCATAAGAATTATGTGAGAATAAATGTGCTCAAACCAACAAGTGTATCAAGGAGTAAATCGACCACTGTATAGTTGACAAAACCAAGAAATCTGTGAAAATTTTGCCAGAGTATCCTCTACACAATGAGCATATGACGAGTGTCAAAATCTCATAAAACTGCAAGTACTAACATGTTACCTACATGGTGAATCACTAACTCCACTACATCTAATCAGTTACCCAAAAGAAGCCAACTAGGCTTATTGAGCACCTGTGAACAACTATCATACATCTCCTATGGCGAGGCTGGGTAAGTCTTCCACCTACATCACCGATGAGACCCCAATGTCTGGGGGTCTCCTAGTTAAGAAAACGTCGCCATGACTCTCTTTATCAAACATAAAAGGCTTTATGCAAAAACGTAACCACTATATCAATGACCACATGGACATACATAAGCGGTATCCACAGAAGCATGCATAGTGTATACATGCTTAATATATGCAGTAAAATGACACCAAAAGGCTAAATGCACAGCCCCAAAACTACCCAACAACACTTGCAAGTGTCTATCAACTCTGTTGTTTAGGTTCAAAAACCTGCATAAATTTGCAGTAGCTGCTCCCACCACAACTGAAAACCTTTTGGGAAACCTCTAGTTTTATGAGTGTGGATGAAAACATGGCCCCAAAAGTGAATAATTGTTTTTGGAGAAGTACAAAGAACACTCTTCTTGATGTTCTTGAACCTGTGTGAAGAGACCTATGCACAAAAATACTTCAAAATAGCTCTAAAAATCACCCCAAAAATGCTTCAAAAATAGGTTTTGAAAGCAAAGAATGAAGCTTTGAGGGACCAAAACATGTTCAAGGTAATGTTAACCTTAGTCTTTCCCCTTCTTTAGACACCACAAGAGTGTAGCTTAGTGGCAAGATATTGCCACAGTTAAGTGAGCTCGGGGGGAACAATACTGGGATGGGTGACCTCTTGGGAAGTATGGGGGAACATCTATCTTCCTTGATCATTGAGGTCCTCCCTCGCGTGCAGCCAACGATGCCAAAGGTGACTTCGGTGACTCAGATGACAAGGTATGCCAAGGTCTATGCCTTGGTATTCGATAGAGCTCATGTCTTTAATAGAATGTGAATATAGAACTTCATTACAATATGTCTCTAAAAACTTGCATGGACTTCCAATATACTTGGATGGTCTTAATAGGTCGGTAGCAAGACTAAAGAATTCTCTTGAATTTGAGGTTTTACAAAGACAAGTAGTCAAATTTGAGGGAGGATTTTACACGGATAAACAAGGGCAATTATGTTTAGTGATTGAGCATCCTGATAGGATCAACAAAAGAGTAGAAAGTGAGGAACCAAATAACCCAATTGGGACTAACAATAGAGAAGACATGATGAACCCAAGAGGATGATCAATAGTAGTCAATATTTGGAGAGGGGATAGAATCACTCAAGATAACTATTTGATGGATTTTTATCTAATAGTTGGAACTAATAAATTTTTGCAAGCCACTTCACCCATAGCAATATCATCCTTTCTACCATCTGTGAGCTGCATGATCCGAAAGACTCTTCCAAAGTCACTTATTTGGATCAAAACAAACAAAGATCTTGGAAAGTTACATATTCAGAGGAATCAAGAGTACAATACATGGGGTTGCCACTATTCCCCCAAAGGGACTAGGCAACCACATCACCAAATCCTCAAGGACAACAACAAAGCTAGGAAAACCCCTTCATAGGGCAACATAGTAAAAAAAATATTGCACTCAAACCACATGTTCACTTCCCTATACCAAATTCTAGTATGATAACCAACACTCACTTGTGAAGCCAAATGATGAACATACCACCCTTTCCTTTGAGACCTCCACAAGGAAGAGGACGAGGTGTGCATCCTGTGGTTCAAGTTATTCCTTGACTTCCTAAAGTGGGTAGAAGACTGAGTCCTTCCCAGGTGGCAAAGTGCCTAAGAAACCATTATGATGGGTTAAGAGATCCATATGACCATATGGTAGAATTTAAACAAGTGTTGCGAGTAGAACAGGTAAATGATTTTTTTATTCAGTGTGAATCCTTTGGATTCACATTAAGTGGAACATCTTTAACTTGGTTCCAACCCTTGGATCCCAACTGATTTGAGAATAAAGAGCAATTTTTAGAAGAATTCATTGGCGATTTCACAAAAAGGGGAATCAAACATAATACCTCTTCCTTGTTTTATAGCTTCAAGCAAGCATCAAACGAATCAGTGAGAATGGTAGCCATAAGATTTAATTGATACATGGACCATTGTGACATGGCAGAGAGGCTTACCCAACAGAAGATGGTATACTTATTCTTTGATGATTTAAAAAATGGAAACTTGAGAACCTTAGTATATGTGAAATGTAAGAAAATAACAGCACAACGGAATAGACCTGTAGACAGAGTTGAGAGAAAAACGCACACAAGGATAGATGCAGACGGAGAGATAGGGCACTCAAATTCTCAGATTGCCGAGCGTAATGCAGTTACAATGATGGTGCTGTCCACCCGTGCGCTCCCACTGTGGAGCTTAGATGGCGATCTAGACAGACTCTAGATGAAGGGCTTACTAGTGCGCAATGCTATGTAAAGCTCAACCTGGGCCGTGCTTATATAGCTTTTACAAGGCGGTTTGGTATAGATAAACATAGTTGGGATATACAAAATAGTCGGTAAAATATATGATCCGATAGTATCTCCTCGACCAAAAGTCCTACCGTCTCGGCCCTACGGGCCGGGGGGATAGGCCCCCCAGACCCTGCAAAAGGGGGCAAGCCCCCCTCTGCACTCCCCCCATTAAGGTTCTATGGGGAAACCGTGCGACGCCACAGGGCCTTTATTTTCACCTTAAATGCCAACCCAATGGCCTGGAAGTTTATGCCCTACCTAACCTAATGGCTAGGCTCACAAAGATCATCTATAACCATCAATGGTCACACATAGACCTCATCTAACTTGGAAGTTAGGGTTCCACAAATGTCCGGGCTCTCATAATGGCTTCTCCTCATAATGGGGGCCTTACAACTTAGAGCACCATGGATCATTTGTGGTCACATGAGGGTGGAGTATTGAGCATATCTAACACCCCCCCTCAATGTCCACTTGATGGTGAACTACCTCCTTGGTCCAATCCCAAGCTTTGGAAAGTGTCAAAGAAGTTGCTCTCTCCCAAGAGCCTTGGTGAAGATGTCTACTCCATTTTCTTCAGTAGGGCAATAAGTTATCTCCACGACCCCGTCCTCAATCAACTCACGCACATAGTGATACTGGATTTCTATGTGCTTGGTACGTGCATGGAAAACAGGATTTTTGGCGATGGCCATGCAACTTTGGCTGTCACACTTCAACTCTATAGCCTCCTGTCCTTGTATTCCTATGTGCCATAGGATCCTCCTCAACCATACTGCTTCACATGCTGCAATGCATGCAGCTTTGTACTCAACTTCAGTAGAAGATAATGCTACAGTCAGTTGCTTCTTACTGATCCAAGAGAAAATCCCTGATCCTAAAGAAAAGCAATATCCAGAAACTGATTTTCTAGTATCAATATCTCCTGCCCAATCTGAGTCACAATATCCAACAAGAGATGATCCTTCTTCATAAAGAATACCATAATCAGTAGTTCCTTTCACATACCTGAGTATCCGCATGCTTGCCTTCCAATGAGTTTGGCAAGGCTTATTAGAGAACCTGCTTACTACTCCAACAACATAAGAGATGTCTGGTCTGCTATTGCACAAGTAGATTAGACTTCCAACTAATTTCCTGTATCTTCCAATATCCACTCGAGGTGAAGTATCTTCAATAGATAATTTTGTGTTGACCTCCATAGGTGTAGAAATTTCCTTGCAATCCTCCATGTCGAATGCCTTCAATATTTGTCTTGCATACTTTTGTTGAGAGATGAAAATCTTCCCTGGTTCCTGCCAAACTTCAAGACCTAAGCAATAATGCATTAAGCCCAAGTCTGTCATTTCAAATTCTGAACTCAGGGCATCTTTTGTTTGTTGAAGAAGAGCATCATCATTTCCTGTAATCACAAGGTCATCTACATAGAGTACAAGCACACTTGTCTTCCCTCCTCTCTTTAGAACATACAAGTTAGCATCAGAAGCACATCTTTTGAAACCTAAGTCCAAGAGATACTTATCTATCCGCTGGTACCATGCTCTAAGGGCTTGTTTTAGCCCATATAATGCCTTCTTCAGCTTACATACCTTGTTTTCTCAATCGAGAGCCTCAAACCCTGGTGGCTGAGACACATATACCTCCTCCTTGAGGTCTCCATTCAGGAACGCTAACTTGACATCCATGTGATAGACTGGCCAACACTTATGTGCAACCACAGCTAGTAATACTTGGATAGTAGTCATTCTTGCCGTTGGGGCAAATGATTCACAAAAGTCAATGCCTTCAACTTGTGAGTAGCCCTGTGCAACAAGTCTTGCTTTATATTTTTCTAGAGTACCATCAGCCTTATACTTTAGCTTCCAAACCCACTTGGTGCCAATGACTTTACGCTTAGGGGGTCGATCCACTAGCTCCCAAGTTCCATTCTTCATGATATTGTTGTATTCTATTTGCATGGCAGCCCTCCAATTCGGATCATGGAGTGCCTCTTCCACATTGCTTGGTTCCTTCGCTTCTTCTTGAATGAGATCAGCCATCAAGGCTGTGTTTACAATATGGGCGCTTGCCCGTCTCTGTTCCTCTATTCTCTGTGATCGCCTCGGCCCATCTGCAACCTGTTCTAGTGACTGTGGGATGGGGTTTGCAGAATCATAGAGCTGCCTCACCCAACGTGGACTACACAAGGAGAAAGATGTTTAGCAAGTGGTAGCATGAACCCGATTTTCCCAGGCTGAACAGTACTCAGACCCGTGAGTAGAAAAATGACAATATCTCAAGATTGAAGAATCCAATACTTATGAAATTTTGTAACTCTATACTAGACAATACAATGATTTTAATAAGCTTTGAATCATGGAAAACGGTGAAGTAAAGACTGAGAAACAACTCTGACACAATGATTGTTATGAGAGAGTGCTGACAGAGAAGTAGAAAATGAGGTGACACAGTAAAATGATCATATCTCACGATTGAAACATTCAATCTCAATGAAGATTGGTAACCATACAGTAGACATAGAGAGCTAACTTTAACAAGTTAAATCACTAAAAATGATGCACCAAGCTAAGAGAAATCATCTGTCCAATCTGACTGAGAAAAATAAGAGATATGGCAGTGAACAATACACTTCACAAGAACATGAAAATATGAACTCAAATGATCATGAAAATGAAAGTATATTGATTGTAAAATACAATGGACTTACTGATACATATGTGTGCCTTGAAACCACACCTTGATATGGCATAAAGCTCAGCTCATGGAGGTCTCACTTCCACGACTAAAATTACCATGTATTTATAGTTGATCTTGGGAGCCTAACTTCCTACAATCACTCTCCAATCTATTAGTGATTGATTTGATTCTCCAACTACCTTCAATCACAAATTCATGTCTCTTCTTTCCCTTTTTGCTCAAGTGGATTCAACCACTTTAGATTCTTTCACTTTTACATCAAGTAAAGACTTCAAAAGTTACAAGAGGTAGTTCACAAGTGAACTTTACATTGTCTTCACTTTAAGGCTTCTTCTATCACTTTGTGAGACTCAACCCAATACTTAGGCTTGTCATAGACTTGGTTTAATAGGATTTTGCTAATGTTTTGTTTTTTTGGATCCAAATTTTCTTTAGTCATCTTTGGGCTTCAATGAGTGGTTTTAGTAGCCACATTTGAATTCTCTTTGAGTTGATTTGTTGTGATCTTTTTGCCTTGAATGACTTCCTTCATTTAGGCTTTTTCCATCATGATTGTTGCCAATTGCATTTACAGTCTTGAAGTTGATCTTTGCAGATCCATATTTGTTTGATTCCTCTGTTTGATTGTTGGTTAATCCTTCTTGATGACAAGCTTGTAGGTAGCTCTCTACATTCCTCTCGAGAATTAATGACATCACTATGGATCTCTCAAATTTTCTCTTGAGAAGGAGGGTTGGGTATTTTGTTCATAGTAGGACAAGATCTTTGATTGACACACAAGGTAGGTTGAAGAATGGAATCATTAGATTGAGAGTTCTATTTGAGTTCTAAGTCATGCATGCTTAGATTAGATACATTAGGGTTTTCCATTTCAATCGTCTTTAGGGGTTTCTCATCGAAGAGGCTAAAGAATTCTTAGTGCCCTACTTTTGAAGATATGTACCCTTGAGTGAGATTAGAGTAACTTCAAATTCATACATCCAATCTTGTCCTAGGATGAATTCTTTTAATAATTCAAAGTCTGTGTAGAGCAAGAGCTAAAAGTAAGGATAAGGTTACCTCTCCTAAGCATTTGACATGATTACCTCCAGTTCCAATCATACATGCTTATATAAAAGTGATTGGAATCTTTAATTTTTCCATTAAAGAGGCATGAACAGTACATAAAGTTGCTCCCGTGTGAATCACGGAATCTACAAGGTGGTATTCCTCATTTCCAATTCCAAGATTTAAATAAGGTTGTCTTGTTTTGTAACCCATTTTTGTGATAGTTGGGGCATGATAATTTGCCATGGGAATGGTTTCTTCATCACTTATATATCTCTCATCTCTTTCCCTAATTCAACAACATGGTGTTGAATTAGGGAAATCTTCTCTCTAGTGGTCAAGATGACTACCTTATGCATGTTGCTTGAATTGGTTGCAATGGAGGACTTAGAGCTAGTCCAAATGGATGTGAAAGGTGCTTCCTTGCATGGAGATCTTATAGATGAGATCTATATGGAACAACCAAAGGGTTATGTAGTTCTTGGCAAAGAAAGTCTAGTTTGTAAGGTCAAGAAGAGCTTATATGGACTTAAACGATCCCCTAGAAAATGGTACCAAAAGTTTGATGTTTTTTATGAATTCTCAAGGCTGTTCTCGAAGCAATGAGGATCATTGTCTCTACACAAAGAGATGCTTAGATGGCAGCTTGATATGTTTGATACTTTATGTTGATGATATGTTGATTGATGGAAAGTCCTCTTATGACTTGTCAATTCTCAAAAAAAAAATTGAGTTAGATATTTGATATGAAGGATTTGGGGGATGCCAAACATATTCTTGGTATGTGCATTACTCGTGATAGGAGTAAATAATGCATATACTTGTCTCAAAGTGAGTACATATCCAAAGTACTTTGCAGGTTCAATATGCAGGGTGGAAAGGCATTGACTACACCTTTACCCACATATGTGAAACTGAGCAAGAATGATTACCCCAAATTAGATGAGGGAAAGGAATTCATTACCAAAATTCCTTATCACTCTAATGTTGGTAGTCTCATGTATGCTATGGTAGCTATGAGACCAGACATTGCATTTGCAGTGGGAGTCTTTAGCATATATATGTCTCCTGGCAAGCAACATTGGGAAGCGATCAAGATGATTTTGAGATATTTGAGTGGCACTAAGGACAAGTGTCTATGCTTAGGTAGAGGGAAATCATCCATTATTGGTTACATAGATTCTGACTATGCCGGTTGTGTAGACAATCATAAGTCTACATCAGGGTACATTTTCATTTTGTTGGAGGTGCTATCTCTTGGAGATCTTGTTTTCAAGAATGTACAACTATTTCCACCACAAAAGCAGAGTATGTTGCACGAAGTCAGGCATGTAAGGAAGCATTGTGGCTTTCTTGTCTTTCTTGTGATATGGGTCTACCTCAGCATGTACCTTATTTGCTCAGTGATAGTCAAAGTGTCATTGCTTTGGCTAACAATCCAATCTATCATGCAAAGACCAAGCACATTGAGGATAGGTATCACTTCATTGGAGATTTCTTAGCAATTGAGCACATTATTCTTGAGAAGGTTCATACTCGAGATAATGTAGCAGATGCTTTGAATAAAGCTCTACCATAGGATAACTTTCAACACTATTGTCACTTGATGGGGGTTGTTTGATTCATGATCTTACATAGTCACTTGTATACTCTGTAACATGCCCATGAAGTGAGAGGTATAGTTTGTAAACTTACACTCAGGTATATTTTATCATTATTTATTTTTTTGCCATAGTCACTTTAGCCATATTGGCCTTTAGTGGGATATTGTTACCATTAGTGTCCATGTGAAAGGCCAAATGGCCACCTGAAACTTTTATATATGTTCTGTAGTAAAACATATAATGGCATGGTCAGCCACAGACTCTAAGTTTGACTGCATTTGTAACACCTAAGAAGTATGTGTTTGTGCTCCCCTATGTACTGTGTTTTTCTGTGTATTTTGTAGCCTCTGTGTGGAGTATCGTGCAACACTTGGAGCTCAGTTTTCTACTCCGAGAATATTTTCATGGAGCTCTCGAGAAGGAGAGTGCACTCTGGTGCATCGCCATCGAAATGCTTCACGCGATGCTATTTATGATCAAATGGCCATATCCTCTTTGTTGTAGTTTCTTGGCATGTTGTTTGAGAGTGTATACTAATAGTAGATCACCAACTCTCAGACCTTTATTTTTTATGTTGGCATCATAGTATTCCTTTTGTCACCTTTAAGCAGCATAAATGCCTACTACAAGTTGTAATCTAGTTTCATGCAATTTTTCAATTTGATCTAATTGATTAGATAATTCATGTCTTGTCCATTGATATTTCGTGGCCAATCAAAGAGTAGGAATCAAGAAATCAATTGGTAAGATTGTGTTTTGTCCATAAACTAGATTAAAAGGTGTGGTTCCTATGTATATCTTGTACGTTACTCGAAATGCCGAAATTGCATGATATAATTGTTTATCTTAGTTAGATATACTATTCTTGACTATTTTGGTGAGAATTGTGCATAACACTTTATTTGAACTTTTGACTTGTCCATTAGCTTGTGGGTGAAAGGGTGCTAAATTTTTATGAATCACCAAGAATTTTTTCATAAGTGACTCAATGACTTCATTAATGAAGTGCATACCTCTATCACTAACTATCTTGATAGGTAATCCAAACCTAGTGAAAATGTTTTCAAATAAAAATTTTGCTATGATATACTCAACATGAGATCCTCTTGATAGGGGATTAATAGGTCCAACAAAGTCCATTCCCCATATAGAGAAAGCTCTTGCACTGATCATAGGTATCAATGGCATGTCATCTCTTCGGATCGGATACTTGGTTCATTGAAATACATCACAACTACCTACAAAGGTTTCTACATCCATGTGTAGTGTTGGCCACCATAAGCATGCAAAGAGAATCATTTTAAGAGTCTTTTGGACTGAGAAATGACCCCCAATTGCTCCACCATGAGCCATTTCTAATATGGGGAGATATTCTCCTTCATGGATACACATTAATAATTCATTATCCTTCCCTCATTTGAATAGTTGTTTTCCTAAAATTAGATAATCTTTACTCTGTTCCTCTAAAGCTCTTTTTCTAGCTAGGCTAGCTCCTTCTCAATATGTCTATGATTTCAAAAATTCAACTAGTAGCTTGCTCCACTCAGATGCTATCATTGAATAGCACAAAGATGAATGTTCATCAGGCATAAACACTTGACATAAATTACAATTCATTACATATTCATGTACATGTTTTTGCATACTTGGCCAATATACTCCTAGTCTTTTCAATTCTTGTGTGGTTCCACTTATGCCTTTATGTGTTTTTCATTTATTCTCATGAGCTCGTTTGATTAGATTACTTTGTTCTTCATCTTCCATGCATCTTAGAAGTATTCCATTGGAATCCTTGAAATATAGGCTATGTGCCACAATGTGGAGGTTTATTATTTTCCAAATTTCCCTATCTTAGTTCAAATTGATCCTATGATTAGGTCCATCTATGATTATAGGTACCTATTTTTCCACCCATCTTGGACATACTTCTAGATTAAATAGGTAAGTGTTTAATAGCTCGTCTGCTACTCCCATTGGTGGTTCTACATGAGCCATCCTAGATAAGAGGTCACCTCTAACATGTATATTGCACTTCTTGACCACTACCTCGACATTGAATTCCATAAGTAATAGGAACCATCTAACTAGCCTTCGAGTATTGCAAGGTTTATTGACCAATTACAATAAATCTTGGTGATCAATAAATAACTTGTCTAATTTTTTTTACCACATAGACCATCCCTAATCCTTCTTGCTCAATTGTAGTGTAATTTTGCTATGCAGTTTAGTTATCTACTTGCATAAGCTATAGGATGATCTAATTTTCCTTCATCAACTAGTTGTGCTAAGATGCATCCTCTGTTAAAGTTAGATGCATTTACATGAATATGGAATGGTTTATTCCAATTTGGCACTTTTCAAATAGGTTTTGAGCTCAGTCTTATTTTTAACGCATTGAATCTTGATCGCATTCATCACTCCAAGTGAATTAAGGTAAAAGTCCATATAGGGGTTTTGCAATTATTGCATACATGTGAATAAATATGAAATAATATCCACAATGACCCATAAAGGCTTGCCCTTCCTTCACATTATTGAGTCTCAACAATTTAAGAACTAATTTGATCTAATCCTCATTAGTAGAACATCCAATTGCAAATCAGGTAGCCGTTCAATGAGACTATACATGCAATAAAAGGCACGAACATAGAGATAGGTGGACCACCAATCATCCCAAAGAAATGGTTGCATATGGACGTGGCATAGTTAAGATCAGTAGTTAAGCATATGATTCAAAGTTCCATGGACACATAGCAAGAACTCATGAAGGTTGACAAAGAATATGAACAAGCTCCTATGGAGAAGAATCAATTCAAAGCCTTGAGTGCAAATCTAGTAGAACAGTTAATAAAGACTCGGGCAGAGCTTGAAAAAGTAAGAGGAGAACTAATAGTGGCACTCAACAAAATCAATATAGTAATGAGTGAAAATGATACTTTTCAATCTAAATCTAAAGAAATTAAAAAAAGAATTGGAAACACGAAGAAGGAGAGTGCATAGCTACAAACAAAATATCCACAAAGCAATGTGAAAAAGGTACACTTTTCCACCAAAAGCATCCTTGGTCCTATCAACCACTTGAGGCCCAGGTAACAAATAATGATGAAGTACAAAACATGATAAAGAAATTAGAAGAATATACACTACACGCTCAACTAGAAGAAAAATATACACAAGATATTATGGAGCTGAAAAGAAATTGGAATGAAGCTATTAAAAAGTACACTAAGCATTGTTAGCAAGATGCAAATCAATTAAAGGATATATGTGAGAGTAAAATCAGGGTAGAAGTAGAGCTACAAGAGGCATATAGACAAATCATGGATAAAGATCAAATCATTGCACATTTGCAAGAGCAATTCCTCAAGTTTCAAAATGTCAACATTGCTCAACCGACAAACATGGGGACACCAATAGTGCCAAATGCGATTCACTATAGAGCTAGACGAGAAAGAACAGGCACTATTGGTGTCTTTCATGATAAATATTTCAAAGAAGCAATGGTAAAAGTAATGAAAACAAAATATTCAGCATGATACTTACTGTAATAAAAGTCTTCAAGCATGAAGAATATGTATGTAGGTATGTATGCATGCATGTAATGTATGTATTTGTGTATATATGTTGTGTGTTTGTAATGTATACATTTATGTATCTATGTAATGTATGTATGTATGTATGCATGTATGTATGTATGTATGTATGTATGTATGTATGTATGTATGTATGTATGTATGTATGTATGTATGTATATTTTTGGTTTGAGAGGCTCAAGAATGAGAAGACAAAAGAAAAGGCTTTATTTCTCAACCATCCCAACATGTCACACATATACATATAACCCCTCATGGACATTCCAATGAAACATACCATCTCTCTATCACTAGTTGAGCTAAAATTCAGCCACTACACTTTATCGTCAACTCTTTCCCTTAAGACCTACACATACTAACCATCTCATCAATTTACAACCTCAAAAAAAGTCACTTCATCTCCTATGTTTGCAACATAACCTAATCCATCCATCCTCACAACTCAAACTTGCAATCTCAATGAAGCCCTCATCAGACCTAAGCTATCCTTGCCAATGACATAGTTGATCATAGATATCCAAACCACATGCTAAAAAGCTTGCTCCTGATCGAGTCAAGAAATCGTCCCTCCCTCAATTTGGTGTCACTAATTACTGAAGACATTAAATGTTTTTCTCTCAATTTTGATTCCTAATCATTCTTTACCGTTCATAATCTTTTGGGGTCATTAAGACACTACAATGGATCATCTTTTTCTTTTTCTCTCTCTACATCTTTCCTTTTCCTTGCTCAACCTTTTCCAATTCTTAAATTTTTTGATCCCTAAACTCACTCTCCCTCTGCTTGTATTCATTCCCAATTTTTTTTTTCTTTCTTCTTCTTCTTGGTTTCAAATATTCTCATCTCTTTGACTCTCATTTGACCTCCTCAATCATCACCTCATACCTACATCAATTATTACCTCCATTCAATTTTACTCTTTCATTTTAACATCCTCTCATTTTCACATCTCCCTCTTCCACTCATCACTGCCATTCTTTCACGCACCCACCTTTTCTACCTTCGAGTATCTTCTTTATCCACCTCATCATCCTTTTTTTTTCTTTTCTTGTTTTTTTTTCAAAAAAATAATAATTATATGTAAAGTCAAACACATGCAAGCAAACAAACAAACAATGAGCACACTTATGTACAATTTGTTTTTCTTTCTCTCAAATAGACCTATTTTCCTACCTCTATGCTCATCTTCTCGTCTCTTCCTTTTGGCTACTTTTTTACTTATGTTTCATGATCCTAATGAATAACTAAACTCACTTCTCAACACTTTCTCAATCAATTTCCCTCTTATCTCTAGGCTCGTCTTTGTGAAGAATCCATATGATTCGACATCTTTTGCATATGGTCTTGAACCAAATCTGCAAGGCATCACGCTTTAACGACAACGATTCAAAGAGAGACATACTTGTAAGTGATTCTTTTATTCGCTATTGATAGAGAGAGAAGGGGAGAGAGAGAGAGAGAGAGAGAGAGAGAGAGAGAGAAAGAGAGAGAGAGAGAAGAGAAAGGAAGATACACATTAATTTACACATGCATACATACACACATACATGTACACACATGCATGCTTACATACACACACCTATACACACATGCATGCTTAGATACACACACACATATACACATATGCATGCATACACACACACATAAATTTACACACATGCATACATACACACACATGCATACACACATACATACACACACATATATACACATATGCATACATACACATACACACACAAATATACACACATACATACACACACGCATATATACACACATATACACACATGCATGCATACATACACACACATATACCGGCATGCATGCATACACACATGCATACATACACACATATACACACATGCATGTATACATACACACACATGTATACACATGCATACACATACACACACATACACATACATGCATGCATACATGCACACACGTACACACACATGCACACACATGCATGCCTACATACACACACATACACATACACACACACGTATACACATGTATACATACACACACACACATGTACACATGCATACATACACACACATATATACACACATGCATACATATACACATATAATCCTATTTTTATTTTGAAGTTTTCGTTTTACATCAAATATATAAAAATAGGATTAGGGTTTTAGGGTTAAATATTTAAGATTAGGGTTTTAGGGTTTTAGGTCTAGATATTCAAGATTAGGGTTTTAGGGTTTAGTATTTCATATTTAAGTTTAAGTCTTTCTGATTAGGGTTTTAGGATTTTAATACATAGATAACATATATACACAAACACACATATACATATAATACATACATACATGTAGATACACATGCATACAAAAATATACATATTTTAGATTTAAATCTTTAAGATTAGGGTTTTAGGGTTATAACACCTACATAACATATATGCACACATACACATACACATACACATATAATACATATATACATGTATATACACATGTATACAGAAATATACATATTTTAGGTCTAGATATTTAAGATTAGGGTTTTAGGGTTTAGTATTTCAGATTTAAATCTAAGTCTTTTTTATTAGGGTTTTAGGATTTTAATACGTAGATAACATATATACACAAACACACATATACATATAATACATACATACATGTAGATACACATGCATACAAAAATATACATATTTTAGATTTAAATCTTTAAGATTAGGGTTTTAGGTTTATAACACCTACATAACATATATGCACACATACACATACACATGTAATACATATATACATGTATATACACATGTATATAGAAATATACATATTTTAGGTCTAGATATTTAAGATTACGGTTTTAGAGTTTAGTATTTCATATTTAAGTCTAAGTCTTTCTGATTAGGGTTTTAGGATTTTAATACGTAGATAACATATATACACAAGCACACATATACATATAATACATACATACATGTAGATACACATGCATACAAAAATATACATATTTTAGATTTAAATCTTTAAGATTAGGGTTTTAGGGTTATAACACCTACATAAGATATATGCACACATACACATGCACATGTAATACATATATACATGTATATACACATGTATACAAAAATATACATATTTTAGGTATAGATATTTAAGATTAGGGTTTTAGGGTTTAGTATTTCATATTTAAGTCTAAGTCTTTCTGATTAGGGTTTTAGGATTTTAATACGTAGATTACATATATACACAAACACACATATAGATATAATACATACATACATGTAGATACACATGCATACAAAAATATACATATTTTAGATTTAAATCTTTAAGATTAGGGTTTTAGGTTCATAACACCTACATAAGATATATGCACACATATGTTGGAGTTAAACGTCTGCGGAAGCACGTGAACAGCACAAGGAAGAGGAAGAAGCTTGGAGCACAACACACAAGACTGAATGTATTACTAGAGAATTTACAAAGATAAGTAGCCCATTAGGGCAATAGGCGTATATACAAGCCGGGGGAAAAAAACCTCCTAAAGAGGGAAAAAAGTGCCCCGGCGGTCCTAGAGTGTTCACACACATCACTACCTAAATATATCAACAAATCCCCCCTGGGAGTGATGCGGTGAACAAGGAGCTGGCACTCATGTATAAGGAAGTGCCGAGCTATGTGGAAATCACTCCACAAAAGGAAGTAAGCCCAAAGCTTTGCGGAAAGCTTCAAACTTCTCCCTAGGCAGAGCCTTCGTGAAAAGGTCTGCAATGTTCTCCTGCGTGGGCACATATGCCAAGCTGATCTCCCCAGCAGAGAACCTCTCCCTGACATAGTGATAATGCACCTCAATGTGCTTAGTGCGAGCATGGAACACAGGGTTCCTCGCAACTGCCAATGCGCTCTGACTGTCAGTGAAGATGGTGGTGGCAGAAGACTGGCCAACACCCAAATCAGCCATAAGGCGTCTGAGCCACACACACTCAACAGTCGCTGTGAAAGCTGCCCTATACTCAGCCTCACAACTGGAAGTGGCCACAGTAAGCTGCTTCTTGCTCAACCAAGATATACATGAGCTACCAAGCATGAAGCAAAAACCACTGGTGGACACACGAGTGTCATAGCAACCAGCCCAATCTGAGTCAGAAAAAGCATGCAAATCTGGCGGTAGTGATCCCCCCTTGGGATAAAACAACCCAAGTAGCCGAGTAACACTCAAGTAGCGAAAGATGCGCTTAACCGCTTTCCAATGCGTGACTCCTGGGCAATGCATAAACCTGCTCATCTGTGAGACAACAAACTGAATATTTGGCCGAGTAATGCATAAGTAAATCAAGCATCCAACAGCCTGCTGATAGAGAACAGCATCAAATGCATCTCCAGCATCATGAAGACTCAATCGTAAACCTGTCTCCATAGGAGTGGCAATAGGCTTACAGTCTTCAAGGCCAAAACGCTGCAATAATGTGTCAATATATTTCGTTTGACACAAAGCCATTCCACCATCAACTTGCATAAACTGAATGCCCAAATAGTGATGCAAATGCCCCAAATCAGACATCTCAAATGAGGCATGCAAATCAGCCTTGAAATCAGCAATATGCTTCTCAAGAGGACCAGTGAGCAGCATGTCGTCTACATAGACAACAATGATTAAAAGCACATCATTAGCACGCTTAACATATAAGGTGCTTTCAGTTGGACTGTTCTCAAAACCATGTGCAATCAGATAGGCATGTATTTTCTCATACCAAGCACGTGGTGCTTGCTTTAAACCATATAACGCCTTCTTTAACCTACACACCTGGTTTTCATGCCCTTTCTGCACAAAGCCACGGGGCTGAAAAACATACACTTCTTCATGCAAGTCACCATTCAGAAATGCTGTTTTAATGTCCAACTGATGTACATTCCAACCATGATGGGCTGCAAGTGCACAAATGCTCCGAACAGTAGTCATACGGCATGTAGGTGCAAAGGTCTCATCAAAATCAATGCCTCTTTCCTGCGCATAACCCTTTGCAACAAGCCTAGCCTTATACCTGTCAACTGTACCATCAGGTTTACGCTTCAGCTTGTATACCCACTTAGTGCCAATGGCCTTCTTGCCAGGAGGCAAGTCACATAAAGACCATGTACCATTCTTCATTATAGCATCATATTCAGATTGCATAGCAGCCATCCAATTTTCTGAATTTTGTGCTTCATCAAAAGAAACAGGCTCATTCTCATCACAAAGACTAGATGCAGCCATAGCATAGCAATCTGATGCAAAGGAGGTACTATGAGAGCCTGAACGAGTACGATATGACAAAGGTGCATCTAATTTGCTGTCACGCAAAGTCTGCACCAGCCATTTTGGCATAGTTTTTGCCTGTTCAATATCAGCTCTCTCATCAACAAGTGCATCATGTAAATCTGCATCAGAAATGGCATGATCTGCATCATCATATGAAACCTGCAAAGGCTGAGAAGTTGCCTCATTAGGACCAGCGCTAGCCTGTCCACCTGTAAACAGAGGCATCAAAGTATCATACATGTCTTTGGAGCTAACAGATGTCTCCTTAGTACATGAAAGCAATGGCTGAATAGCATCTTCCACAAAGACAACATCACGGCTAACCAGAATGCGTTTAGTCTGTGGATGATACAGACGATAGCCTTTACTTTCAGAACTGTACCCAACAAAAATACATTTTACTGCCTTATCATCCAATTTTCTGCGATGTTGTTCAGGCACTAATGCATATGCCAAACAACCAAAAACACGCAGATGAGCAACAGATGGCTTGCGGTCATGCCAAGCCTCATATGGAGTGATAGACTGCAACGCTTTCGTGGGACACCTGTTCAGTACATATGCTGCACACATGACAGCCTCAAGCCAGAAACTATGTGGTAAAGCCTGACTTTTGACCATGCACCTCGCCATCTCCATGAGTGACCTGTTCTTTCGTTCAGCAACTCCATTCTATTGAGGTGTATACGGCACTGTACACTGGTGTTTTATCCCACGTTCAGCCAGAAATGCATTAAAATCTGAAGACATATATTCCCCCCCTCGATCAGAACGGAGGGTGCCCATTTTACATGCTGACAGATTTTCAGCCAAAACCAAAAACTGTTTGAAGCACATGAACACTTCGGACTTTGCTTTGAGTGGATATACCCATGCATGCCTGGAAAAATCATCAATGAAAGTCACGAAGTAAAGGTAATTTCCAAAAGAGGGTGTCTGCATAGGACCACAGACATCACTATGTACAAGCTGCAATTTCTGCATAGCCCGAACTGAACCATCTTTTGGAAAGGAAGAACGCTGCATTTTGCCCAAAATACAGCCTTCACAAACATGTTTTCCAGGTGCCTCAAGTTTGGGCAAAGAGGACACCATTTCAGATTTCTGCAGGCGTAACAAACTAGCAAAATTCAGATGACCAAAGCGTGCATGCCAAAGCTTTGCATCTGACATAGCCTGAGAATCATGAACTGCACATGCCGAATCATTCAAAGATTTTTCATAGTCTATGAGCTTATATAGCCCACGACATAAAATGCCAGAAGCAATAATCACATCGCCATTTGAGAGATCATGGACTGTACACCTGTCATCAACGAATTTCACAACCAAGCCAATCTTGGCTAATGCAGAAACTGATAACAGGTTCTTTTTGATCCCTGGCACAAATATAGCATCTGACAAAGTGAAAGAACTACCATCAGCAGTAGTCAGAATGATCTTACCAACTCCCATAACAGGATAAGAGGAGTTATTGGCGCATGTGACAGTATTCCCTGTAGGGGCAGGCTCGAGTGAAGAGAAGAAACTGCGCTGCGAGGTAATATGTTTGGTTGCCCCACTGTCAAAGTACCAAACATCTGAGTCTACTGCAGACATGCACTGATCATGAGAAGATGGGTCAAAACTGCAAACAGTAGTAAACGCCCATTCTTCTTCCTGCACAAGATTTGCAGACTCTGTTTTTGGTGTAGAGGCCTCTGCAACAACCATTCCAGCCTCTTTCTTCTTTGCCTCTTTAGCAGCCAGTTTTGGACAGTTCTTTATAATATGATCATTTCCTTTACAGTACTTGCAGAACAATTTCTGCTTTTCTGATTTCTTCTCATCTTTATCCTGGTTCTTCGATTGTGCAGCATTTGCAGATTTCTGCTTACTAGTAGAAGAGCTCCATTTTCCTTTGCCCTTCTGACTAGCCAGGAAAGCTTGATCTGCAACACGCATAATGGACCTGTTCTGCCTAGACTGATCTTCCTGCAACAGAATAGAGACTAATTCCTCAAATGACAAGGCATTCGGATTGCCTTTCATCATCAATCGAAGAGTAGAGGCAAAACTCTGATATGAATCAGGAAGGCCATTCAGAACGGTCTGCACAAGTGAGCTATCTGGTATAACCTCATCAGCAGAAATCAATTGTTCCTTCAGGTCTTTGATCTTTGTAAGAAAACTGTCCATCGAATCACCTTCATTCATGTGCTCACTCTCCAACTGTTTTCAGAGGTAAGCAACACGAGCCTCATTCCTAGCCTGGTACAAAGTGGTAAGTGTATCCCAAGCATCCTTTGCTGTTCTGCAAGAGCGAATGTGAGGAATAATGGCACATTTGACAGACAAAGCTATCAATGCATGTGCCTGGGCATCTCTGCCATCCCAACGAATCTGCTCTGCAGTAGGTGCAACAGAAACAGCAGCACGAACAGGAATCTACGGAATATCATCTTCGACACCATCTTTATCAGCTCCAACACCTGTATTTGCAGTACCTGTCGTTACAGGTGTAATAGGACGTCTTTCAACACCCTGCACAATGTTCCACAATCCTTTTGCAACCAGTACATGTTGCATCATATAAGCCCATAATGGGTAGTTGGTACCATCCAACTTATCCTCAACAGCCAACATACGGAATACATCACTGCTTTCAGCCATGGCCGGTGACTAAAATACCTTGATGCAGAAAATTGACTGTATCTCAAAAAGTTGAACAGAACTGCCCAGACGAGTTCTGCTAGACCTGTAGCAGACTTCAAGACGCTTAAACTGGCGAACAGAAACTGGTATATACCTTTGGCACAAAAGGACGAAATAGCCTGCACAAGCACTGCGATAGTGCGTTCGGAGGCCGAAACGAGCTCAGATCGTGATTTCGGCACCACATAGCGAAGCTGTTTTGATCTCGAAAACACCCTGAGTATGCTCACCAAATTTTGTGCGAATCTGAGACTGCAAACGGAGGAGTGTCGACGGCGCCCTAGAAGAATCAACGACCTGCTCTGATACCAATTGTTGGAGTTAGACGTCTGCGGAAGCACGCGAACAGCACAAGGAAGAGGAAGAAGCTTGGAGCACAACACACAAGACTGAATGTATTACTAGAGAATGTACAAAGATAAGTAGCCCATTAGGGCAATAGGCGTATATACAAGCCGGGGGAAAAAAACCTCCTAAAGAGGGAAAAAAGTGCCCCGGCGGTCCTAGAGTGTTCACACACATCACTACCTAAATATATCAACAACATACACATGCACATGTAATACATATATACATGTATTAGGTTTTTTTTGGGCAGAGTGTATTGTCTTTTGTTCAGCAACATCATGGTAATGTTGCTGTAGCAAAAGACAAAACATTCTGCCCAAAATTTTTTTTGCAGGTATGGTCGTCAATATAAGCGACGATACTCCCAGTAGTGTCATTGGAGAATCATTTGATGATGGAAGATGAGGGGCAAGAACTCTGCTCTCTATTGAACTTCTAGATTATGGCTCTTGATTCTGTTGTCAATGAGGAGAAAAAGGGTGTTGTGTCAGCTATAAAAGTTGTATTAAAGGTGAAAGTTTGTTGTGAGTGTTTTCGAAAGCCCATTTCAAGGAACTTAGTTGTGGACTCATTATCTCTGGAGGTAATTGCCAGGCTTTTAGACTCTCCAAGTCATGAAAAAGAATGGCTAAGCTCCCTCCATGTTATGATATCATCTACTTATAGTTTTTGAGCAAATTTATCGATGTGGTAATATGTAGTGGAGAACCTGGAAGGTCACATAGCTGGTATTGATGACCCAATTGATATTCAACATTGTATGCTCACATTGTGAGCCTTCCCGTCTATGCATGCTCAATGTGTTGTCAGTCTCTTCCCTTTTATGAATATGCTTTCCATGTTGAACATGTGCTAAATTTTTGGTGTCACTGAGTAATGACTTAAGTGCAATGATAGTTAATTTGTATATCTATTTTTTCTTTCAGAGTTTGGTTTCTAAAGTTCCGTGAATTTATTACCTTTGGGCATCAACCTAAGTGTATGTGAAGGTGGATAAGTAAAAACAACAATAAAATTAGCAATCAAGCATACATTTTCCTTGGGCTACAAGATTGATTCAGTTCCACTGTCACTAACCAACTCCATCGGACAACCGAATCTAGTCATTATATTATGATATAAGAATCTAGCCACACTTGTTGCTTTGTTATCTTTAAGCACTACTGATTCAACCCATTTTCAACAATAATCAATAGTCACCAAAATATAGTGATTGCCCCTTTGAGTTGTTGGTTTCATGGGGCCCACAAAATCCATCCCCCATTTTCCAAAAGGTTATAGACACATAACACATCTTTTTGCAAATTCATGAGCATTGTTCAATATTGTTGGCCACCACAATCCTGCTTGTAATTTTTTTTCCCTATTATATCACCTAAAAATTGTCCTTCTGTTGAGCTAGAATGAGCTTCCTGCAATACCTCTTTCTATTCAAAATCAGGTATGCATCGCCTAATTACCTTATCAATACCCTTCTTATATAGTGCCCCTGTAATTACTAAATATGGTCTACTCTTTAAGGCAATCTTCCTTCTCTGATTTGGGCTAAACTTTTCTAGCATAATGCCATCTGTCAAAAATGCTCGCAATTGATCATACCATGAATTCGACTTAGCTTGTGCATTAAACAAAGGAGCATCAGGTAACTCACCATCTACCCCAATTGGTGCTTCACCTCATGAAATCTTGTAAATAAGGTTCAAGCACCTTCTGTGCCACATAATTAAAGGAAGGTGGTCCACTCTTCAGGCGAAAACTCATCACTATAAATCCTCCTCGGCAACATTAATCTGATTATACCTTGAAAAACCATAAAAAAAACTATACATTTCATGACCAACCACTGCATCAAGTACTGCATCACAAAATGGCATAAGAAAAGGATCTTTTATTATTTCCACATTGAGTTTCCTATAATCCACACATATCCTCAACTTGCCATTCTTCTTAGATACCACAATTATTGGTGAGAACCATGTAACTTGGTTCATGGGTTTAATAAACCCAATCATCAATAATTTATCGATTTCTCCCTTGACCTTCTTTACAAATTTTGGATTCATTCTATATCTTTGTTGTACTACTGGTACTGCATCCATTTTTAAATTAATATGATGTTGATGTAATTTTGGATCTATACCATTCACTTAAGAATGTTCCCATGTGATGACATTCATATAGTCTTTCTATAACTTAACTAGATCCTTCAAAAATTGTCCTTGCAGGTGCATACTGACTTTTGCCAAATTTGGTTCAGCTTCCATTCCCAAATAAAGTTCCTATAAATCATCCTCTTTTATCCTATTAGACATCTCATACTTCTTATTATAATCTTCTCCGCCAGCTCCTTAGCATTCCTTTCTTCTTTCTCCATTCTTTCCTTAGTCGGAACCTCATATTTTTTTCTCAAATAGCTTGCTGAGTTTTATACCCTCTATTTTTTGACCTAGCAATGTCTCAACAACATGCTTCCTCGAAATTCTCTCTTATTGTAGTATACTTTCAACATCAACTTCCAATACTGAAAGAATTGTTGGATTAGCCTTTAGAAACACCTCTTCTTTATCATCCTGAACCTCCTAAGCTAAGCTAATAGTTTGGGCAACCAAGGGTTTTTTTTTAAGAGAAATATTCTTCCTCACATGCATTGATATCGTTACCTTTCTTCTTCATTTGGTTATCACTACCACATCCAATCCCTAATCCTGCTTCACCTTAGCAATCTACCTAGCAACATTTTATAAGGAGATGTTGGTTTTGACATCCAAATCACCACAAAATTTACCAAAAAACTCATTCCTACAACTTCTATTTCTCGCTTTTTCAGAATCCTTGAGGGTTGTGCCCTTGTTTGATCAGCCATTTTAACTTGGAATGGAGCTAGATCTAACTCTCCTGCCCTCATCTCTTTGTAGATCCTATCTGGTAAGATGTTTACATGGCCCACCATCTAATGATACTTCATCAGACATTCTATCTTGATACTAGGCCCTAATAACCAATACAACAAAGTCCACATTTTTCGGTCAATATTATTCACTACTAATAATACATTGTGACTATGTCCTATATTTCATTGTTGATTCTGAAGTTTGCTTAACAACCTTTCCTTAAATACTAGAATGAGGGCTAATAATTGTTCTAGTGACAATTGTAAAGAAGCATTTATGAGTATCTCAAACCAATCATTGTCTATATCATTCTTGATCCTAATGTTGTCTTCCTTTTGTCGAGGAACCAATTGATTTTCAATATCCAAGTCAAGTACTTCTTGCTTCTCTTGATTTTTCATCTACACTTGATCCCTAATTCGTTTTTGCTTCTTCCAATCTATTGGTCGTGTATGTTTAGATCCTGTCACATCCTAGACCTCAAATACTTCCCTTTTGTTCTACCGAACCTTTTTTCTACCCAAGCAACAACCAACACTAAATCATTAAATCCACCTGTAATATCTATATTGGCCACCGCAATCCTCAAACTACTTCTTAATCCTTTTAAGAAATATCTGGCTAACATCTCATTAGTGGGTATTTCATTATCATGCAATCTATCTACTAGAATCTAGAACTTTTGCGCATATTCTTCTGTCAAATTTCTCTAAGTTTTCTAAGAATTTATGTTGCAGATTTTCTCTTATAAATCTTTGTAAAAATGTTGTTCTTAAAGCATTATAATTAGAAAAATGTGTAGCAATGCCATATTGGCTAAACCAACTCATGGCTTTACCTTCTAGTGTCGCCGCAAACTACTGCAATTTAATGGCTCACCATATAATGTTGTATAACCATTGGGTTGAATTGGAGTCGACTCTAGGGTTGGGGGGTGGTTGCACCATATTAGTTGGCTTTGGAGATCTCCTAGATCTTTATCTGGTAGTCCCTACAAGTGGGTTGAATTGGAGTCGACTTCTTGTCCCTATAGTCCCTCCTATCAGGATCAACATTCCTAAATATCCTCCCACCAGCCTTGCTTCGGCTTCAATAGAACCTCCAACTTCTTGATCTTCAATAATTTCTTGAGTTTTTTGGTCTTCCAACATATCCTACCTTTGTTCCAACTCATTCCATAATCCCAATTTAGAAATGTGATCCTCATTCCTTGTCTATTATACTCTACCAAATTTTCGTGATGTCTTGACATTCATTTCTTTCCTCACCCAACAAGATCAGTAGAATCGCCAAATGTGTTGGGTTTCAACAACACATACAAGATTCAAACAAAGCACAAAGGAAAAAGATAAATGTTATGAAGTATTGTGCATACTACTTAAATGATTCAGACTAAACAAAAACACAATGGTACATAATAGATTGAGAAAAAAAAAGGTGATCAGAAAATAGAAGAATACTCAGAGTGACAAAAAAGAATTGGGAAACACCATATTTTCTCAATAGATTATGGAGAGAGTCGTCATACAATCATTCCTTGTTGCTCTTCCTTCGATATTCTCTAACAGAGTGCCTCCCTCAGGAGCGCACAACCTCCTCTTGAATAGGCAATAACAATCCAGTACACATGACTCAGTCACATGACTTTCAAGTACATCCGACCATAACTACTTATAAAAAAGTATGACTGAGCACAATCCGATTCAGTACTATCCAAGTTAGTAGACTTACAAAATATTTGACTGAGCAGTACTAACTCAACTAAGTTATTACAATTACAAACTTTTATATCTCTAGTTCAACATGTATGTAGTGTGTGATGTGTATGTATGTATGTAAATGTGTGTGATATATGCATGTGTGTGTATGCATGCATGTATGTATTCATGTGTGTGTGATAATAAATAAAGTCACATAAGTAACGCTTTGCATCGCTTATAAACCTTAAAGATGTTGCTTGACGGTTTCCCTCTCTTTAAGATATAAAATTTTTTCCCATTAGGAAATCCAAAAACGTATTTCATCCAGTGGGCGTGGTTTAGCGGCATCTGCAGGCAGATGGCCAGGGTTCAAATCTCACCCAGGGCTGGATGCCTCAAAGTTCCCCAAGATGGGTGCCTCTACGATATGAGGTCGGGTGTGTCTTTCCAAATTCATTGTACTCTCTCTCTCTCTCTCAAAAAAAAAAAAAAAAAAAAAAAGTATTTCTAAGACGAATGCCAAGTGGGAATGTAGAATTGCCTTCACTGCAAAGTGGAGTTCAAGCTGACGGGTTCAAGCAGCTGATATCTAACGGATGAAGCGAGGGCGGGATGAAGGGTTCAATTCAGAATGCCTCCACGCACACAAACGGTGCGAGGGAGAGTCCTCCGAAACTGGAGCAGCAGCAGAAATATGTGTTTCAGAAGAAAAAACTAATGCATTAGACAAGGATAGCGATAGGCATGACGTTTCCTTGTCGATTGAGGCAGGGAGCACGGCTAATTCTACGGAAGACGACGAGAATACATCCCTCCTTTGCCACCAGAACCCTCAGGTTAGGCTTCGTGCCTTGGCCTGCCTTCTTGCCCATTTCGACCTCTTGATCCGTGACACTGCCTCTGCTCAGTATCTACATGCAACCCTTTGTCGTCAATTACAGCGAGAAGAAAACTTGCATGTTGCACAGCAAATTGTGCGACTCATTACTTTTATCGTTATCTCCACCTGTAAACCTGCCGATTCTATTCGTTCAGAAGACAGTAGTGTTCTGAATTCGCATGCCATTTTCTGCTCAACCCATTTTGGTTCTCTTAACCAGTCTACAATAAAAAGCGTTTTTTCACAGAATATTGCAAGATTGGAGTCTATATCAGAGCCAGCTATGCAGTGTATAAAAATGTTTCTATCTCAGTCTTCAACAGAAACCGAGAGTCCTACCTTCAAGCTCCAAGTCCTAAATTCTTTGAGCTCGATTGCTATGGAAGTTGGTGGTATTCAGATTTCTCTTCTGTATAAGCACCTGAAAGAGCTGCTAGTTAACAGCAATCCCTTCATCAAGGCGCAGACATTGAAATTCTTTGGACTGTGCTTGGTTACAGACTCATGCAGCAAAGCCAAGCTTGGTGAGAAAGAAACTATAGTATTTTTCCTAGAGCTTTCTACTGATCCCGCCGCTGTTGTGAGGAAGGCTTCCTTACTGTCAGTGATATATCTGTGCAACAATGGCTACTCGCTGACTGAAGAATGTTTTAAGGTTGCTGTAACTCTTTTTGACGACTCAAATGATGATGTTCGATCGCTTGCTCTTCAACTGGTAACCTCTTATACTTCTAGGGACTTTTGGTTCTTGATTTGATGTTTTTTTTTCGAATGATTTGATTCCTTCTTAGCTTTTCTATGTAGGTAAGCCTATGGGTGAAGGAGGACCCCGAAGAAAATACAGACACTGCTTTTCTAGAGGTATGCCGTATTTAGCTTTTTAATAATCATTTCATGATTGTCTTCGTACCCGAAATGGAAGAATCCATATCGTGAAATACAATGTGTTTTGGTATCTAAGATTGTTTAAATGACTCCTGCCAGGGTTTATCTATTGTATAAGATTCTGTTATTGACAGCTAATGTGAGCTTAGATGTCTCTTACCTGTTATTGGCAGGATCAGGCCATATTAGATGCAACATCATAATTATAGGAAACTTGTTTTTGGCACAATCAGGTGATTTTAGATGCAAGATTATAACTTTAAGGAAATTTAAAAAGCTAACGAAATCCTATGCAACTCAAGGTCCAAATTTCTCATCTAATTTCAAAAGCTCTCAAAACACAAGCTCAGGCTGTAAACTCATTCTGCCATTCTTTCCCTTGTATGCATTCTCATTTCCTCTTATAGAATCTCAAAAGCTTGTTCCTCCCTCCTAAACTATCAGGGAGCAAGCACAAATTCATTGTGGTGATGTAGGTTAACTTTTTGATTAAGACAAAACTGGCTGATGGAACAAGATGCTACTCATTTTCAGAACTCTTTACTTAATATTCAGTCACATTTTAGGTCTCAAATTCAGAACCTAAACCATGAAAACTAAATTGTGTATTCTCTTTTCATCTTTATCCAAGTTCTAGGTCTAGCATCATTCTCTCTTATGGGCACCACAATTATACACAAAATGATACAGATGGAAATCCAATCATTTTTGTATTCTATGTTGATGCGATGCTGCACAGTAGAAAAAGGGTACACATGATTCTCTTAAACAGCAGCTGAAATCTGTATTTCCAGTGAAAGGTTTTAGGTTTAGCTTAGCACATCCTAGGAATGAGAAGAAACAGGCAGCATTAGCTGTTCATTCCGTCACAAAAAAAGTATATTGAAAAGGCGCATTTTAGGTTTAACATGTTTGATGCAAAAGCACTCAGTTGGTCATCACAACCACACCTTGAGCTTTATGGAACCTGATTTTCCAAAAGATCATGATGCAACGTAGCATGTAAGGAATCTTCCCTATGCTGCAGCCTAAGGTTCTCTCATGTATCACATGGTTGTAATCTGATTGGACATTGCTCATGCACTTTTGAATTTTGATCAAATTCATATTTGAAGGTGGCAAAACACAATGGGATGGTGTGAAATCCATATTGAGGTACTTGGAGGGAACCAATTTAAAATGTTCGAGCTATGAAATGCTCCTTTGTAGCTGCATGGATTTTGTGATTTGGACATGGAAGTTTACTTTGTTACTTGAAATTCTATAAGCATGTACATTTACATGCTTGCGAATGATGGTGGTTCATGGTGCTTTAGACTCTAAAGGATAGTTGCCTTTTTTTATTAACGAGGTTGAATATACTTAAGCCATTGAGGCGTCCAAGGAGGTTGCCTCACATGAGGATTCTCCCTGCTAACAAGAAAAAACACAAGCCACAAACCTTTAGAAGGTAGACCTCATACCCACCTCCTAGCCATGGGGTCCAAAATGACCCACCCTAGAGCTTGGGAGCCTAAACCTACACTAATATCTATCACCTAAAGGGCTTGCATCACATGCCACCACATGCACAAGTACATGTATACGGTTCCACTAAGGGCCAAGAGTCCAAGTGCCTTGTATGAGGAATAATAACAAATGAGCCCAAGGATCCTATTTATATACTCATTTGAGGTGAACCAATTCACATTGGCTGGATACTCCAAATTGGTTTGACACTTTAACTAGACTTGCCTATTGAGATGTCCTTTGGATTCTTAATTGCTGACTTGAGCACGAGTTGGACCATAGTTGCACGGTTCGCAAACTGAACCCCCCAAAGGTACCATTCGGTTCGGTTCGAACCAAACCTTAAAAGTTCAATCGGTGCTTTTTAGAGAGTAATCAAAATCGAACCGAATTCGGTTCAATTCGGCTCGGTTCGGTGCGTTATTTACATTCGGTTCGTCGTTTCCAGCATACTGTTATGGGCAGCATTAGGTTAAGATGAAATCCAATTGATTATTGAACTGAAGTGTATGCACAAGTTTATAGAGAGAGAGAGAGAGAGAGAGAGAGAGAGAGAGAGAGAGAGAGAGAGAGAGAGAGATGAAATGAAATGAAATGATATATTTACGTCTTCAGACGGCCAAAATGACCTATGAGACTTACAAAACTGGTGAATCTGATACAAAATCTGAGTACCAAAGGAAGTGGTATTGAAAATGAAAGATGTAAAATAGCTGGGAAAAGGCTAACACCAAGACTAATACAACAAAGGGCTGATACATAGGAGGGATGTGCTGATATGCAAGGCTAGAGATCTATCCTCATATGCACCGTGGGCGTCTGAAAAGTACAGCTTGAATCCTCCGCTTTAGTCTCCGTCGATAGTGTGTAGCACCTCTCACTTTCGGTCGTCTGGATCTCCCTAGCTCCACTGCTCGGTCTATGAGAGTGCCAGTAGTGGCTGTATGAGTGTGGACAGAGCTCTGTACTAGATGCTCTACTGACTGCTCCTCTAGCTGCCCAGTGTCTGGTGCAAAGAAATCCGTAATCTGTCTCTGGGACTGTCCCCCTCCATCTCTCCTCAGTAGAGTGTCTCTATGTCTGTGTACCTCTAGTAGATATAGTCCAAGACATCTCTGATCCTCAAAACTCATGACTCTAGATAGAGGCCCAAAACCCTCTCTGAATAGACAATGAAAACAGCCCCATATCTCATAGTATACGGTGCAATGACATATGTAATGTAGCTCTGTCTCTGGCTCTAGGTGACATAGACGGCATATCTTGCTATCTTCTGGTACCCCTCTGAATCTTCCAGTCTCAATCTCAAGCTGATGTGAGGATGTACACAACTGACCAATGGCACAACGCAAGGCATGGGAAAGGTGTGTATCCATATAGCTAGGACGAGTCACAAACCCATCCGTTGTGAGGTGTAGAAGATGCTCTCTATAGAAAGCCATCTTCGTACCCAACTCCTGTGTAGGCTCAATCCATGTCCTCCTGGTGTCCAGCTGGATCCATGTCCTCCTTGTGTCCAGCTGGATCAGATCCTGACGAATGAGTCTAGTAATCTCCACCCGTGTCAGGTACATTAGGGGTGTCTGTAAAGAGTACTAGAAAGGAGGCAGCCTGTCCATGGTAAAACCATGTGTCTGAAACCATGATGTCATCTGTGCAAACAAGCATGATGTATCCCCCTGCAGAGCTAGCTATCTGGATGACTCGAGGGCCAGCCTCGTATATCTATCTCTGGTAGTGTCCCACAAGCTGTGTACAAAGGAGACTGCTCTAGTGAGTGCCTCAATCTCAATAGGGGGAGCAGCTAGCTCCGCTTGAATGATATCATGTGGTACAGAGGCCTTGGCTCTGATCAGCCTAGAGATCATAGATACCAAGGGCCTCTCCATGACTTTCCACGCATCCTGACCTATAGAAGGTCCCCAAACTTTTACCCCATATAGCATAGTAGAGGCAACCAAAGTATCAAAGAGCCATAACTTTGTCATGGGTTCCTGAAACTGAACTTGCGAGCACATCCTCTCCAATCCTCCCAAAGCTGCAGAGGCTCTAGTCAGTCTAGTCTCTGCTCCTCTCCTCAAGGAAAATCTCGGTCCAGTGAATACTACCCCCCAGATATGTGTATGCATCTGTATACTCCACAACCTGCTGCCCATATGTGAAAATAGGTGTTGATCTCTTGATCCACTGCGGTGTGGTGTTAAACACCATAACCTTGGTTTTACCAAGGTTTACAGACAGATCACTATCCTCTGCAAAGCTGTGTAGAGCATCCAAGTGTCGTTGCATACCCTCCGGTGAGTCAGATATCAAAGCAATATCATCAGCATATAACAACAATGGGATCCACGTCCCTGCCAACTCGGCCCCTCTATCACCCTCTCTGTCAATGTAATCAGACACCTCTTCAACATACATACCAAATAGAGTAGGAGACAGTGGGCAGCCCTGTTTCACTCCAATAGTAGAGTGAAGTAAATCAGATACTCCTTCTGGGGTGCAAACTCGTCCCACCACTGATCCATACAAAGCCATAATCCCCCACATCAACTCTATGGGTACCCCCATCTCTTGTAGTCTGTGCATCAATCGAGCTCTCGGCACCATGTCAAATGCTTTGCGGAAGTCCACAAAGCTACAATAAATCCGCTTCCGTGTGACCTTCCCTCTTCAATGATGGCTCTAAGTGTCAGAATATGATCAAGAGTCGAGAGACCCCTCCTGAAACCTGCCTGACCCTTTGCCCGCATACCCTCACCCTCTGCCCAATCACTCAAGTGCTTCTCAAGAATGGATGCATACAATCGTGCCAATGTGTGTCCAACCATAATAGTGGGGTAGTTTCCGGGCTCTATAGGATCCCCTGCCTTGAAGATAGGCACAATAGTAGACAATCTCCAAGTCTCAGGTAACCCTTCACACATGGCACGATTGAACAACACTGCAAGAACCTCCATCAACATATCCCTAGCATGAATAAAATGCTCCGCCACTAGACCGTCATGGTCATATGCCCTCCCGGTCCTCATTCTATCAATGGCCCTCTGTACCGTTCTAGCGGTAAAGAAAGTGCTCGTGGCTGGGCACAGCTCTGCAGGGCCCGGAAGGGGTTCATGTCCAGGCACCATATATAGCGATGTCGCATACTGACCCCATACATCAGGTGAAGTAATCGCTGGCGGAGTGGAGTGCTCATGAAAAAGTCGCCATGCCTCTGTTGAGTCCCTTCTCAAGAACTTATGATATAAATCTTGCTCCAACTGAGCCAGGTAAGCCCACTTCTTTCGTCTCACAAGGCGACGGAAAGCAATCTGAGACTGTCTGTAAGTGATAACTCCTAGCAGAAGATCTCTCTGAAGCTTGGCTCTCATCTCTCTGCATTCCTCTTCATACCAACTATTATGGGGCATGCTCCCATACTGTCGCCTCCGAACCGGCTGGGTGTGTGGATATGCCACTGCGGCACTATGCAATGTCTCCGTCAGTAGAGTGGTGCACTCCTCCAGTGAGAGACCTGGACCAACTGTGCGTAGACGGTCCCAGATCTCCTTTGTATAAACGGAATCGGTCTCTGGTGTAAAAGTGTAACGGGTATGTGACATGCCTACTGATGTCTTGGCTGTACTGTACTGAAAAGAGACTGATAGTGTCAAAAGAGCATGATCCACTGCTACACCCACTGGTCTAGCTCCCACTGTGAAATCTTGAATGCACGGGATGAAGCTCGGCTGTGTCATGATATAGTCCACTGTAGTGGCTCCATGTCTATGTGGAAAGCAAGTGAAACCTGTTGCCCTAGGAAATCGGTGTAGGCTATTAAGTATGGCTAACCCATGCGTAGTCGTCATTACGATGAGATATCTCCCATACTATGTCTTCTCTCTATCATGCGAGCATCTGTGGAGCCCCAACTCACCCACATCCATCTCTCTTAGCATCTCATATGAAGTGTCGTAGAAGACTGTCTGTGAGTTGCCCGTTCTGGCATTGAAGTCCCCTAGGAGAATGATATCACCATCCTTAGAGAACTCCCAAATATCATCATCTTGAAGAGAGAAAGGTGATTGCCCACTTGGTGCAGCATATACAGACGTACTGGGAGGGAAGTAACATATGGCAATGTATAAAAATCAACCTGTGTCAACTCTCAGGCTCACCCACATATATCTAGCATCCTCATCTCTCCGTACAATATGTAGTAGTGGTTGCAACTCCTCTCTGAATAGCACTGCTACTCCTCCTGACCCTCTAGTCCCATGGCCCGATCTCGCGTTTAGCCTGTGGGCTGTCTCCCATCTATATCCCACCACATGCGGCATCAACTGTCTAGGGGCGTGGTGTGTCCCTGAGAAGAAAACAATGTCTCTATCTCTGAAACTGTCCTCAAATGCACCAATGTCCAACCTCATAGATCCATTACAGTTCCAAGTAGCCATCTTCAATGTGGTCCCATAGGTCTCGCACCGTCATGTAGTGCGTCGCTCGAGAATCACCACCCGACCATCTCTGTAGAAGGCTAGCTTTCCCTTCTCTCGTGCCTCTCTAATCTCTGGCATTACCTCTCTCATATGTGCAAGCTGTGAGAGAGTGAGGTCATCGCCAAGGAAAACACCTGTCTTCTTGAGAATTGGTCTCTTCCTCAAGAATTCCTTCTTCTCTTCCAATGAAGGAAAGCGCAATATAAGAGCTCTCTCCTTTGAAGATTCTCCAAGGCCCTCACTTTTCTTGCCTACTCTCCATGCCTTTGTATGCAAAGGCTTCTCCATCCCCATCATGGATGTGAGAGTTTTGACCTCCTTTTCCACATCATTTATGTCCTTGAGGCCGGTTACTCTCACATGTAGTGCCCTTGTCTGCCTTCTTTGTTCCTCTTCGAGGGTCATGTTGATAAGAGTAGGTGTACAAGGAGCTTCCTTACTTTTCCCTTTCTTAGCCACTTCAATCCATTTTTCGGCCTCTTGTACTTTCTTTTGTGTTTCGGATATGACTCCAGCCCATGACTTCTTCTCCTCATCTTCTTTGATGGTCCGTACCTGTTCTTTTATATCTTTCAGCTCCTAGATCACCGAAGGCTGAATTTCACCTTCTTCGAGAACACGAGATGCCGCCACTTCCATCAACTGTTGTTCGAGGGTTGAGACTTTCCCGAGAGAGAGAGAGAGAGAGAGAGAGAGAGAGAGAGAGAGAGAGAGAGAGAGAGAGAGAGAGAGAGAGAGAGAGAGAGAGAGAGAGAGAGAGAGAGAGAGAGAGAGAGAGAGAGAGAGAGAGAGAGAGAGAGAGAGAGAGAGAGAGAGAGAGAGAGAGAGAGAGAGAGAGAAAGAAAGAAAGAAAAGTGTTTTTACGTCTATTAGGAGGCCGAACTCGGCCTATGAGACAAATCGATGTACATGGGTGTATCTTTTGTCAATCAGAAAAGATAAAAGTGCTGAAAAGAAACTGGTTAAGCTGATATAGATCTCCGTAGTGTGCATGTGGGGATACCCATGAAAGTGGTGGGGGGTGTATGGAGTGCGATATCTATGATAGTCTATATGCAAAAGGGTAGTACAACAACCATGAGAATGCATCTAAAACGACTAACTAGCTCCATCCTTTGCTAGTGGGTGGGATGTAATATGTGATACATAGGTGGAGGTGGAGTCAGGGCCACCCTGATGGCTGCAACGGGATCGGCCATCATCTGGGATCGTCTCTCCTCCATGGCGCGATGGTCAAAATCCTGGATCTCCGCAATCTGGTGTCGGTGAAGTCTCGGGGCTCGATATCCTATATCACGGGGTCGTCTCCTAGCTCGAGATATCTGAGCCTGCTGAAGAGTCACCCCGCTCGGTATGTGGGCTGAGGGGGGGAGGGCTGCAGCACGTCGTGGAATAAAGAAGTCAGTGAGCTGACTCTGTCTCCCTCCTGTATGGAGTGCTACAGTAGGCTGGAGTAGGGAATCTCTGTGACTCTGTATCTCTAGTAAGAATCGCCCGAGCTGTCGCTGGTCTCTAGAGTCCATGATCTCTCGGAGGTGGGCTGCCCTGCAAACAGAGTCTCGTATCTGCCTCTGATGCCATCATATGCGCTACATCTGCATACAAAGTGCTCCTCATCCTCCATCTCTACTCTGCATACTCTGCATATCCGCTCCTCCCTGGGAATGTCTGCGGTTCTTCCCGTCTCAATCTCGAGTCGGTGTGATGAGACTCTCAGCTGGCCAATCGCTACCCTCAAGCTATGAGGCATGTGAGTATCCATGTAGTGTGGTCGCTGGATGAAACCGTCAGCTAGTATGTCTATGAACTGGTCTCGATAGTGCGATAGTCTCGATCCCATGTGTGGTGTGTGCCATGTCTGACTAATGTAGAGCTGCCAGAGATCCTGTCTGAGCACAACATTCCTCTCACGACGAGAGAGGTGGATATGAGGTGAGTCTGGGTCATACTGAAAAGGCGGCAATCTGTCCATATCAAGTCCATGACTATCAAACCAGACTCTAACCTGAGTGTACCAAGCTCTCTCATATCCTAACTCTGATATCTGTATAGATGCCTCAAGAGCTCTGTGTGTGAGTCTATCTGTAGGGAGGTCCCTAATCCTCTGAATAAAGCAGATAGTCTGGAATAGTGCCTCTACTGCCATGGGTGGTGCAGCTAGCTCTTCCCTGATGATGTCATGTGGCACCGACTGTTTCCCACGAAATAATCGCGAGATCATACGTACCTGTGGCCTCTCGATCGCACTCCACTGGGTGACTGTGAGACCTGGGGCCCAAACCGTCGCAGCATACATCATAGCTGGTCTGACCAGTGTGTCAAATAGCCAGCCCTTCGTGCGGGGCTCCTGGAAGTGTGCTTGGTGACATCTCCGCTCTAACATGGCTAAAGCTGCATATCCGCGTGTGAGTCTATCGGTGGCTGCCTGTCTCATGCTGAAGGGGCCAGGCAAGCTCGTGAATGTGACTCCGAGATAGACATAGGAAGTGACCACCTCAATCTGTCCACCACCAGCTCTGAATCCTGCTCCATTCCTCACCATGGGGGAGGTGTGGAAGATCATGACCTTGGTCTTGCCAAGGTTTACTGTCAAGCCCCTCTGTGTACAAAACTCATCCAGGGCCTCAAGGTGGCGCTGTAATCCCTCGGGTGACTCTGAAATCAAGACAATGTCATCGGCATATAATAAAATGTGGACATGTGTACCTGCGAGGTCTGCACCCTCTCCTCCAGCTCGGAGAATGTAGTCCTCAATCTCGTCAATGTAGAGACCAAATAGAGTGGGAGAGAGTGGGCAGCCTTGCTTAACACCGATGGTGCTAGCAATGGCCTCAGACATACCTCCTGGACACCGTACCCTCCCAGTCACCTGCTCATAGAGTGCATAGATGGCCCAAATCATCCCTGATGGTACTCCCAAGCTCTGGAGGCGTTGGAAGAGCCTCTCTCGCGGCACTGTATCAAAAGCTTTGCGGAAGTCCACAAAGCAGCAATATAGCCTCTTCTTCCGCACCCTTGCCCCATCAATGAGGCAGCGCAGAATGAAGATGTGATCAATAGTAGAGAAAGCTCGTCGAAAACCTGCTTGGCCTCGTGCTCGTAGCCCCTCAGTCTCTGCATATGAACTGAGCTCTGCCTCAAGTATGGCACCGTATAGTTTGGCCATGGTGTGGCCAATCATGATGGTCCTGTAGTTCCCTGGATCCAGGGTGTCGCCAGATTTGTGGATAGGCACAATGGTGTGCCTAGTCCACTCCTCTGGGAAGCCCTCTCCTATAGCCCGGTTGAAGACATGTGCAATCAACGGGGCTATAGTGGAGGCTGCATATATGAGATGCTCGCTCTGCAATCCTGCGTGGTCTGTCGAACGTCCATGTCGAAGTCGTCGTATGGCCCTCTCAACCATCTTTGCTGTGAAGAGAGAAGAACTAGTAGGGCGAGGCTCAAGTGGCTGGGGAATGGGAGGCTGCCTAGGTACCTCATATAACCTCTGAGCATAATCATGCCATGTGTGTGGGTCTCCAATAGGTGTGGTCAGGCGTGGCTCTCGTAGGCTGCGCCATGCTGCAGCACTGTCCATACTCATAAAGAGATGGTATAGCTCAAGCTCCTGTGCCTCCTCAAAGGCTCGCCTCTTTCGACGTGTGAGAGTCTTCATCTGTCCCTTGGCCTCTCTCTCTGTGATCTCTCCCAAAGCTCGCTGAGCTCGTAGTCGGCGGTAAAGATCTCTGCAATCCTCATCATACCAACGATGTTGTGGCATAGTCCCGGGAGGAGGTGTGTGACGAGAATGGATGGTGTGTGGGAAGGAGCTGATGGCTGATGTCTGAAGAACTGATGCTATGTGAGAGGTGAGTAGGGATAGTGGAGTGTCAGGATGAAGTAAGAGAAGACCCTGCTCGACTCGAGCCGCATATATGTGAGCTAGCTCGTGTGTGAAGTGGATGGTGGTGTGTGGGATGCGTGCTGCGGGTATGCGTGTAGGGGTGTCTCCCTTCAGGGAGAGTGCGAGGTATGTGTGATCGGCCCCAATGGGTATGGGTGGGATGGTGAATGAGGTAAGTAGGTGGATGGCCTCTCTGGACCCCATGACGTAATCTACTGTACTTCCCCCACCATCTGTGACTGAGTGTGGTATGCATGTCAATCCTCCTGAGGTAGGCCACTGAGTCATCCCGTTATAGATAACGAGATTATGTCGAGAGCCTAGTCTGAGTAGGTGAGTGCCATAGTGAGTGTGTGTAGCGTCAGCTGAAGCTCGAGCTGTAGACTCATCCTCTATGGTATGTAGTATCTCCGGGTCTTCTGGGTCAAATATCTCACACTGATCATTGCCTGTCCTGGCATTGAAGTCTCCCATAAGGAAGACTTCCCCTAATGCAGAGTACTCTGTAATCTCTTCTGACAAGCAAGTGTATGGTGAGTCCTCCTCTCGATCTATGATAGCGAAACGCGAGCTAGAAGGAGCAAAGTAGCATAATGCTATGAAGATGATCCGCTCCTGCGAGAGCTGGAGTCGAATCCAAAGATATCTGGCCTGTGAATCACGTGCGACTATCTGTATCCTGCTCTGAAGTCCATCTCTAAAGAGTATGGCTACTCCTCCTGATCCTCGGGTGGTGTGCTGACGTGTACACTCTCTGTATGTGGACTCCCACTGAAAACCGTGGACACGAGGTAGGCCCCGGTCCGGGCTCTCATGTGTCTCTGTGAGCATAATGATGTCTTTGCCTTTGCGCACCTCTTCCAATCTCTCTGGGTGTGTCCATAGATCTCCATTGCAGTTCCAAACTGCAAGGTGTATCTCCTCGAGTGTCTCACAGGCCGCGAATCCCTATGGGATGGCCTTGCCATCAATGATGACACGACCATCTCTGTATGAAGCCTTCTTTCCTTCTTTGCGAGCTTGATGTACTCTCGGCATGCATGCACGACGGTGTGCTACCTGCATGGGTGTGAGATCATCGTCAAGGTAGATGGGGGGGGCCATCAAGTGCTCTCAAAATCACCCTCTTGCGTAGGAAAGTAGATCTTATATCTTCGGAAGGGAAGTGTAGAATGAGAGCTCTCTTCTTCGTGGGGTCTCGTCCCGTTCTCCAAGACTTGATGAATGGGGGGGACTCCTCTTTGTAGCCGAGTATCTTGCATAGTGTCTTCCCATCGGACTCGGGGGTAGAGCCTTCTTTTTCTTCAATGCCCGTGATGCGTACATTGAGACGGCGGGCATGTCTCATCTTTTCTTCCTCAATAGTGGTGTGCACGATGAGGGCTTCTTCCTTTTGTGCTTTCTCTTTGGCTTCTTTTTTGATGTTCTTCTTCACTATGTCGATCCACCCTTCTTTGGTAGCTTCTAATTTGTTTTCCATGCTCTCGGTCAAGGATTTGGTGAGTTCTTCTTTGAGAGCTTCTGTCTTGTTCATATTAATCTCTCCTTCTTCGGGTGTAAGAGAGACCATTGAAGCTTTGAGGAGCTCCAATTCCTCTTTCATGTTTGCCCTCTCCTTAGCCCATTCTTCTTTCTCTTTCTGCCATGCTTCCCTCTCCTTATGATATGTTTCTACTTCCTTCTCGAGCTTTGAGAGGCGGCTGATGATGGCCGTGATAGTGGAGTCCACCATCTTCTTGTTTTCTTTGATAGCTATGGTCAGTTTGTCCTCCATTTTTGTCAAATCGTCCTTCTTAGCCGTAGCGCTCATTGCATTCGAAGATGAAAAAATGCTCAGAGTACTGAGCCTAAAGACTTGCGATGAAGACGGGAGCGCGCCCGATGCGCGATGGAGCAAGGGTGGGAGTGGCTAATAACTGTAGGAAACAGTTATTAGTCCGGCCCAGGGACACACTACTTCAGAGAGAGAGAGAGAGAGAGAGAGAGAGAGAGAGAGAGAGAGAGAGAGAGAGAGAGAGAGAGAGAGAGAGAGAGAGAGAGAGAGAGAGAGAGAGAGAGAGAGAGAGAGAGAGAGAGGGGGAGGGGGGCGGCGGTGGGGGTTTCTCAGGGTTAGGGATTAGGGTTGGGTTTTGGAGTTAGGGTTAGGGTTCGGGTAATGGTTAGGGTTAGGGTTCGGGTAATGGTTAGGGTTAGGGTTAGGGTTAGGATTGCACTTAAGGTTGGATCGGGTAGAGAGAGAGAGAGAGAGAGAGAGAGAGAGAGAGAGAGAGAGAGAGAGAGAGAGAGAGAGAGAGAGAGAGAGAGAGAGAGAGAGAGAGAGAGAGAGAGAGAGAGAGAGAGAGAGAGAGAGAGAGAGAGAGAGAGAGGGAGAGAGGGAGGGAGGGAGGGAGGGAGGGAGGGAGGGGAGGGGGAGGGGGGGGGGAGGGAGGGAGGGAGGGAGGGAGGGGGGGGGGGGAGAGAGAGAAAGAAAGAAAGAAAGAAAGAAAGAAAGACTTTTTAACGTCTATTAGAGGCCAAAATCGGCCTATGAGACAAAACATATACATCAGTATGATCCAATCCACTGTGATCCAAAACGAAAATAAAGTGTGAGTACTACAGACGGGTATAAAAGGAGGGATAGTAGCTGGCATCAAGGGTGTGGGGTGCTATCGGTATGCACTCTATATGCTCAATGGGTGAGATACAAACATGATATGCATAGGGAGGGGAGGCTCGATGGTGTCACAACCCCCTAAATGCCTGGAGTGGGTGTAGGATATAATGCATCGGTGGGTAAGGCATCATGGTGATCCTCAAAATGCTCTGGGCGTCCAAATCGATAGGGGTGCGCTGCTGACGTCTCTGTATCTCCATGTCATGGCGTGCGTGAATCGCCTGAATCTCTCTCTGATGTGGACGAGCTCTTCGGACAAGGGGTCTCGATCGTCGACGTTGTCGTCTAAGCTCCTCTGCTCTGTGTAATGTGACACCCCGCATCGAGCTGGGCCCTCGAGTGTATGTGGGTCTGAAAAAATCTGTAATATGAGTCTGAGGGGGGAGGGGCCAGGTGTATCTCCATCTGCTGTTGGAGGAGTGATGCGCGGTGGTGCTGGAGCTCTACTAGGAAACGACCTAGAGGGCGCTGGTCCTCTGTCCCCAATAAAGCCCTGATCTCTCTAGGCCCCCTGAAGAGCTGTGGGTAGCGGTCTCTGATGTCCTCATATGCCTGGCATCTACATGTGTAGTGCTCCTCGTCCTCCACCTCCTCTCTACATATCCTGCATAATCGCTCATCCCTGGGGGTATGTGTGGCTCGCCCAATCTCAATCTCGAGCTGGTGTGATGATACTCTTAGCTGCCCAATGGCCACTCTCTTTGCTGGTGCCATATATGTATCCATGTATCGTGGTCTCTGAATGAAACCATCCGCTGTCACAGTTAGGGGGGGGGGGAGAGAGAGAGAGAGAGAGAGAGAGAGAGAGAGAGAGAGAGAGAGAGAGAGAGAGAGAGAGAGAGAGAGAGAGAGAGAGAGAGAGAGAGAGAGAGAGAGAGAGAGAGAGAGAGAGAGAGAGAGAGAGAGAGAGAGAGAGAGAGAGAGAGAGAGAGAGAGAGAGAGAGAGGTTCCATCCACCTGTGGCATTTGGTGGATTGCAAGTTCATTTGCCATCTCTTTGCTTTCTTACATATGAATATAATTGATAATACCTTTGGATTAGATAGGGGTAGTATCATAGCCATGTTGGTCATTGGATTGACTACTTGAAGGTTCTGATCGTCTCCGAGGTTGATTCCTTGCACTCGTGTCTCTATTGAGCGTTCTCTACAAAAGTTGTCCCAAGAGTGAGTCAAGGGAGCACATGACTTGTGCTCTATAATTTGATCCTTAGCAAGCCATAGGGAACTTTAGGGAATGGGAGATCATTTGGAGATGTTTGGTCACAATCCATGACCAGAGGCTTTTTCCCATGACCCGCATGATCTGGTCCTTCAACAATGAATGTGTTCAAATTTTTCTAATTTCTTCGTTTTCCTTTATATATTGGTCTTGATGGGTCTATTGGTAACATTTGCCCATCTTGAAGGAGTTGCCCATGCTGGAAAGAGCGGGAATCGTTGACATCTGCCCAACTTGAAGTATTTGCCTAGCTTGAACATTTGCCCATCTTGAAGGGAGTTGCCCATGTTGGACAGAGTAGATTGTTGACATCTGCCCAACTTGAAGTATTTGCCTAGCTTGAGGTGTCTTCCGAATTGGTGAGGCAGCCCAACTAGAGGTGTCTGGACTCTGCCCAACTAGAGGTGACTTCCCAATTGGAAGAGACTGCCCAACTAGAGGTGTCTTCCCAAGTGGTGGTGTTTGCCCAATTGGAGGAGTTTGCCAAAATGAGGAGTCCACTTGATCAGAGGTGCTCAAACCAGCCCAACTTTCCTAACTTGTTGAGATTTGAGGAATCTCCTATCTGGGCTAGGATCAGTCGCTCAAGCTAGACGATTGGGTGCACTTGCCCATGTTGGTCCACTTGATGCCCGTGCCCAAGTTGGTATGTTGGGTGCCCTTTCCCATGTTGGTCCATCATGGCCAATGGGAATATTCCAACTTTGGAAATTCGGTCATCTTGGATCATAGCAGATTCGGTACGCGAACTGCATATTCCGGTATGTTTTTTAGGTTCATGCAATTCGGTGTGTTCCAGTTCATGCGGTGCTCCACCATTTTTTGGCGAAAAAAATCGATGAGTTAAAAAAACCCTTGATGGGCTGCGATCGCATTGTTTTTACTCTCTTTCTCGCGAGAGCTTAGCCTTGCTCCCTTGCTTCCTTGCTCCCTTGCTCCCTTGCTCCCTTGCTCCATAGAGTGACACACACTTACAGCTTGCTCCAATCCCCTTGAGGTCCACACACCCCCTTGCTTCAGCTTTCCACACACGTGACACCTTAAGGCTTGTGGTCTTTGCTTTTTCCTCCATTATGCCTCGTACTATTTCCCACCTTTGGGGCCTTCACACTTCAAGCATGAATTGGTAAATGTCAATGTTTCTGGCTCGGGGACACGAAGGTGGGTGTGCAAGTATTGTGCAAAAACATTTAGCACAACAATTACACGTCTCATTCGACATGTGTCAGCATTAGGAGGATCTGACATTTCAGCTTGTCCAGAAGTCCCCAATGACATAGTCGAGGTTGTGCGACATGAGCACAATCTCAACCAAGAGGCAGTGGCTTCTCATAGGCGTGAGTCTGTTGCAGCTTCTCTTGATATATTAGAAGACTTGGAAGGTGGACTTAGTGTTGGACCTAGTGCCACTTCTAGCTCATTTAGAAGCCGTACATCTACCCAACGAGAAGAGAGTGAAAGCTCTACCCCTCTTGAGTCATCTGAGCCTCCAAGCCAGAGACTTAGACAAGGGGGCCTCCATTTTGCTTATCTAAGTACGGCCTTACAGAAGCAACGCCAAAAAGTTGCGGAAATTGAAATTGAGCGTTGCATACTTGAATGCAACCTCCCTTTCAATGTTGTTCTCACTGATGCTTGGAAGAGGATGGTGAGGGCAATATCCCAAGTGGGACCTACCAATGATGATTGGCATGGGATTCCATATAGTCTCCTACGCACATCCATGCTCATTGAAGAGCAAGAGAGGATTGACCTACAATTAGGACCCATTAAAAGTGGGTGGCAAACTTATGGCTGCTCCATTCTATCCGACGGATGGAGCGATTTTAGACGACACCACATTATCAATGTAATGGTTTCCTCTTGCTTAGGCACTTATTTTCTGAAAGCAGTGGATAGTAGTGCTGCGGGTACTCGTATCACATGGGAATACATTTATGAGCATATAAAATCCGCTATAGAAGAAGTAGGAGTTTCCAATGTGGTACAAATAGTGACAGACAATGCCTCTAATTGTAAGAGGATGGGGGAGATGATAGAAGCCGAGTTCCCAAGCATTGTCTAGACCCCTTGCAGCGCACATGGTCTTGACCTTTTGTTTGAGGACATAGCCAAACTATCATGGTTGGCTCCCGTGCTTTCGGATGCCAAACGCATTATCTCGTTTATAAGAAAGAATCACCAAGCTTTGAGTATCTTTCGTAGTTATAGTGACAAAGAGTTAGTTCGCACATCAGAAACATGATTTGGATATATATATCATGTCTTCTCCCGCTTACACATGTGCCTCGATTCCTTGAGGATGACCGTAATAGATAGGAGATGGATAAGTATGGCAAGAGGAAACACGGAGATTGCACATCATGTGCAAAGAAAGATTTTGGACATGGGTTTTTGGGTAGAGATAGGCAACATTTTACCTATCTTGAGATAGATTCATGTAGTATTACGCTATGTTGACATGGAGGGTTCAACCCTCGGACTTGTGTACCACATGTACACAAGAATGACAAAGGCGATTCGAGCATCTACGACATTGTCACCATCCAGGTATATTATTATATATATAATTTCAATTCTCAAATTTGAAGTTTATGTTTAAATCTTTTTATTTTTTTAATTTATAATGTAGACGTGAGGAGATACTTCAACTTGTGGAGTCTCGATGGGAGTTCATGTCACGATCTATTCATGGGTTTGTGGCATTACTCCATCCCTACTTCAAAAGCACCACATTATGGAGTCAGGGATCACTGCGACATATGAAAGATTTGTATATGGAGCGTGTCATGGTTGAGAATGAGCAGATCGCTTTTGATAGCGAATTCTCAGCTTATATGGGAAACATCGGCATAGCATATGCACGCCCCACATCTATGCAGACTGATGTTATTTCTTAGCCGCTTGAGTGGTGGAATCATTATGACTATGGACACCCCACGATCGCTCCATATGCATTACGAGTATTATCTCATGTATTTTCTATGTTTTGAGCTTTTCGTGCAATGTGTTTACAACTTTATTATTTTGATAATTCATTTGATTTACATTATAAGCCCTTAGCCTTGATATTAATTTCAGGATTGTTCGGCGAGCCCATGTGAGCGTAAGTGGAGTGCATTCTCATTGGTGAACACCAAATTATGCAATTGTCTCAGTGTGGCACAACTTCAGCGTGTGGTATATTGCAAAGCCAATCTTCGGCTTTTGCGATCATTGCGGGATCTCAAGGGTCCAAGACAGGTATTGTGTGGAGTCTAGATAGTAGACATTGAAGCTTGAAAGTTGAAGTTAAAAATTATTATTTTCATTTTGTAGGTTTCTCCTATTACATTTGAGCAGAGTTTTGCATCTACGGAGGATGTGGGAGGATCTGCATAGGACGACGAGGAGGAGATCTATCGCATGCTCCATACAGAGCTCGAGGTGATCGATTGGAGGGTTACTAGAGCACGCTCACGTTCTTTACAGCAGGGGAAGACTGATCGTCCTTCTCACGTTCTTTACAGCAGGGGCGGATTGATCGTCCTTCTACTAGTGAAGCTCCATTGAGAGGTAGGAGGCGCAAAATGCGCCCTCGACGGAGAGGTGCTCGTGCACCATCGAGTGATCATGAGGACTCTGCTACAGAGACGGTTCCTATTAGGGAACCAGAGTTTGACGATGATGGGAATGTCATTACACGAGACATTCTACTCTCCTCTCTAGATTCTTCTTCATCTGATCATTCCATCGGCATGGATGAAGAAGAGTGATTCTGATTCACATGATACTAGATAGTAGATAGGCATACATCATTTCAGGGCTTTTGTATCTAGATTCCATCATTGTGTGCATTATGCCTATGTCGAGACTCAAATTGTTATTCTTGAATCTTGTCTCGTCTTTTTATATGAAATTTGAATAATGGTATGTTGAACTTGATCCTTGAAGTTTAAAGTTTAGTATTTCAATTTCAAAGTCACAATTTACAAATGTTCATTGTTTAATGAATCAATGTCAAATGATGAATCATGAATGTATATGTAAAAACCATAGTTAGTAAGGTACGATTCGTACGATTAGTACGGTATTACATACGTATCCCAAGATTTGGGGCTTCCCGTACGGAATTCGTACCTTCATAAGGTACAAGTTTTTTTATTTTGGGCTAAAAAATTATATATTTCCTCTTTAACATGATAAACATCATGTTTATGAGTAAAATGCATCAAAATGTTTATGAGATTGGAAGCTCTCTGCATGTGAAAATTAGGGAAATGAGAATCCATTGAGGCCTGTTCAGGTTTTGAAAGTTAAAAAAATAAAATTTGGTGCGAATCGTACGGTACGTACGAATCGAAAGGTACGTATACGTACGGATATATCCGTACGAGTACGAATACCAACTATGGTAAAAACACATATTAAGCAAATGATACACACATATATATATATATATATATATATATATATATATATATATATATATATATATATATATATATATATATATATATATATATATATATATATAATTTTTTTGGTACAACGCACCTTACCTCCTCGTACCATTCGGTTCACGCATCTTACGGGCACCGAATTGAATGCACTTGACTACCATGTTTTGGATTATTTTTTTGTAAACATCTCATTCATTCTCTTCCATCTTAGAATCTTAAAAATCATGTTTTCTTGCCATTGCTTGTCCAATAGGAGGCAATTGGATACTTTTTGCTAAAGAGTCATTGAAAGGTGTAGAAGATGGGCACAATTCTTGACTTGTTGCATGGTCCTCTTCTTTCACATGTATTTTGATTGAGTAGCATTTCGGGCTGCCCATCATCGAGCTTAACAAGTTATCTTCTTCAAAAGGCAAGGAAGGCATTACCTTTGTGTCATTTTGCAACCAATGGCTTGTGCATACTTGCATCCTTCTTCCAAATGTATCTTCAATTAGTTGTTCATTTTGGTGGATATCCAAAGCATATTCCTACCTTGGGACTTGAAGTGCCTTTTTCTTCCTTAGCCAATGTCTCCCAGGAGCAAAGGGAAAGAAGTGTCTTGGGGCAATGCAATAACAACAAAATCAAGTGTAAAATGGAAGCCTTGGACAATCATTAGTACCTTCTCAATGATGCCAAGGGGTTGGATCCGATGTTCATCTTCAAATGTTATAGTGAATGGAGTTTCCTCTGCCAAGTCCATCTTTAGGCTTTTCATAGTGAAATCGGGCATCAAGTTGATGCGGGACCCACCATCAACTATAGCACCTATCAGAACTTCACCTTTAATGGATACTGTCACTCTTCAATTGTGATAGTATGCTAATGAGGGAGGGGAAGGTCTACCATGAAGCCATCAATGCTTGCTGCCTGGAGGTTCAAGTAGGTAAAATGTATGATCTTTAGCGGGTCACTTTGTAATTCAACATCCATTGATATCAATTTATATTGAGTTTCTTACGAAATCCTCTCTATGGCAACAAGTCCAGTAGGTAGAATGTATGATCTTTAGAAGGTCACTTCATAATTCAGCATCCATTTTTATCAATAGCTATAGACTAACCTTATATCGAGTTTCTTACAAAATCCTCTCTATGTCAACAAGTTCTTATGCACATAGTTAGGGACGAGTTGGTTGGTCAAGCTGGCCCTTGTCTTCTTGCAGGCTTCTTCAATAGCCTCTCTGTGCTTGAGTTGACTTTCTTACCATCTTCTTTTGGCTTCTGTTACTCTTGTTGCTTTGCAGTTGCAGCTTGCCTTGGTCTAGTCATCATAGGTGAAATCGAAGATGAAAGAACCAAAGAGTGTGGATTCATACCTTCCTCCTGAGGAGAGATTGCTATCATGTGGATGAGAGTGGGGCAATTGCATAGGAAGTCTCGAGTGTATTGGTCTTTGGGTTCAAGGCAATGTCGGCAAGGTTGTGCACCTTTGGGTAGAGAACACTTATTTGAATGTGGTGGTATTCTCCGGACTAGTAGCACATAAGAGGCCTTGTATACCTCGGTTGCTTTGGGATTCGAGTCCTTGGCCTGTGAATTTGAAGTACTAACATAAAAAGAGTCTTGGACGTGAGAGTTACCTCGTTGCTGCATTCCCTTGCGGAAATAGCAAATCTCAGGCTTCATGACCATGCTTGCCACAAAATTAGCAAGTTATCCGATTTGGATAGTTCGAAATAGAATGGAAGCTACCATTGCAACTATAGTTGCATCTCTTTTCTTTGAATGCCCTCCTACATATCTTGCAATTTTTGTCACATATTTATGATAGGCTTATGGCATTGCATTCGTAGCAGCTAGGCTGCTTATGTAGGGGTAGGAGAAGCTTCAATGTTGCTATTCACACATTTAATGTGCACAGACAAAGATAAGAGTTATGCATTTAAGAAGAATCTGGTGGTAGAAAATGTTGAACTGCAGAAGCGACTTGACCTTAGAGATTTGGCTTGAAATATCCGACTTGCACATCTTGATTCTATTATTCGGTCGAAGTTCTATGCATGCAAGCTATTTTCTTGTGTTTGATTGTATAGTTGGACAATGTGTAGGTCAGAAAGCAGCAGAAATTGTCAAAGTAAAAAAATTGTGTGATAGTATTTTCTTTTTCCTTCCATTTTATTTATTTATTTTTTTTGGGGGGGTCTGAGGGAGTAAATAAGAAAATCGGAAGTCGTAAAACATTGTTTTTCACATTCAAAATTGGCCAAGAAATAGAAAACTGTTTTGGATGTGTTGATGATTTCATGTTACTATGCACCTAGAAAAGCAGACAAAATGAGAACATCCCATCACTGCATCGCCCTTAGGTAGTTCAATATCAGCTGCTCTACTTGGTCAATGTTAAGAATGGGAAGCACCCAACATGAAGTAATGTACCTCATTATTGGCCAACAAAGTATGAGCTGTTCATATAAGCATCGAAATCGATTCTAGAAGTTCCTTTCTTATCATGAGGGAAGCAAGTGGAGCCTTTGTGGAATCCCATACTTGGCATCCAAGAGGAGTGATTGCTGTCTTTTCTATGACCCAAATACAAAAAGCAAGAGGAAATTTGATCAGCGTGTGCCCTCTTCTCTGTCTATCCCAAAGTCATAGGATTTGTGCTAGTTCATTCCACCACCAAATGTGTGGCAATACATCTATCTATGTGCTGACTGAAGTAGTACGAGGTTCCCAGCAAAATCCATGTGATAAACTGCTGTAGCATCTGCTAACTCTGAATTGAGGAACCCCTAAAGAGATAGCTGGGTGCCTTTATGATTCTGGGGTCTCTGCTTGTAAAAAGGAACTTAATTCCTTCACAAAGACTAAGAACAGATATGTGGCTAGAGGGCATCACTGGCTGAATTTTCTGCTGGACAGAAAGTTCTTACCTGTGCCACTATCAATGATAAATCTGGAACTGGCTCCTTTAAAAGAGCTGCAACTTTTACAATCCATCTGGTCAGAAAACTTTTTGTAGAGCAGGCAACAGAGGGAAGTAAAGAAAAGATATCAGCAGAAGTCTCCCAAGGGATAAGGTTGCTCGCCTCTCTCTATCCCAACAGCCCTTACACACTGGTTGGCTGCCCACACTAACATTAGGGTCTTTGCCCAGATTCCCACAAGTTGCAAACAGGTTGGTCATCTGTGACAGGAAGTAATGTGGCAGGATGTAGAAATCTTCCCTGACATCTTTATACACAGAAGCTTGGTCACCAACGTGAGCTGGCAGCCTCAAGCGTTTGTTACCCAGGTGATGCACATCAACGTAAAGTTTGTCGCCCATGGATTCTTGCAACATAACAGGTAGGTTGGTCGCCCCAAGATGCACACATATGATGGTTGTGTAAGAAAGTAACAGCACAGCGGAATAGACCTGTAGATAGAGTTGAGAGAAAAACGTAGACAAAGATAGACGCAGACGAAGAGATAGAGAACTCAAATTCTCAGATTGCTGAGCGTAATGCAGTTACAATGATGGTGCTGTCCACCCGTGCGCTCCCACTGTGGAGCTTAGATGGCGATCTAGACAGACTCTAGATGAAGGGCTTACTAGTGCGCAATGCTATGTAAAGCTCAACCTCGGCCATGCTTATATAGCTTTTACAAGGCGGTTCGGTATAGATAAACATAGTCGGGAGATACGAAATAGTCGGTAAAATATATGATCCGACAATATCTCCACGACCAGAAGTCCTACCGTCTCGGCCTTACGGGCCAAGGGGATAGGCCCCCCGGACCCCGCAGAAGGGGCAAGCCCCCCTCTGCACTACCCCCATTAAGGTTCTATGGGGAAACCGCGCGACGCCACAGGGCCTTTATTTTCACCTTAAATGGCAACCCAATGGCCTGGAAGTTTATGCCCTACCTAACCTAATGGCTAGGCTCACAAAGATCATCTTCAACCATCAACGGTCACACATAGACCTCATCTAACTTGGAAGTTAGGGTTCCACAAATGTTCGGGCTCTCATAATGGCTTCTCCTCATAATGGGGGCCTTACAACTTAGAGCACCATGGATCATTTGTGGTCACATGAGGGTGGAGTATTGAGCATATCTAACACCCCCCCTCAATGTCCACCCGTGGTGAACTACCTCCTTGGTCCAATCCCAAGTTTTGGAAAGTGTCGAAGAAGTTGATCTCTCCCAAGAGCCTTGGTGAAGATGTCTGCCCCATTTTCTTCAGTAGGGCAATAGGTTATCTCCACGACCCCGTCCTCGATCAACTCACGCACATAGTGATACTGGATTTCTATGTGCTTGGTACGTGCATGGAAAACAGGATTTTTGGCGATGGCCATGCAACTTTGGTTGTCACACTTCAACTCTGTAGCCTCCTGTCCTTGTATTCCTATGTGCCATAGGATCCTCCTCAACCATACTGCTTCACATGCTGCAACGCATGCAGCTTTGTACTCAGCTTCAGTAGAAGATAATGCTACAGTCGGTTGCTTCTTACTGATCCAAGAGAAAATCCCTGATCCTAAAGAAAAGCAATATCCAAAAACTGATTTTCTGGTATCAATATCTCCTGCCCAATCTGAGTCACAGTATCCGACTAGAGATGATCCTTCTTCATAAAGAATACCATAATCAGTGGTTCCTTTCACATACCTGAGTATCCGCATGCTTGCCTTCCAATGAGTTTGGCAAGGCTTATTAGAGAACTTGCTTACTTAACAACATAAGAGATGTCTGGTCTGCTATTGCACAAGTAGATGAGACTTCCAACTAATTTCCTGTATCTTCCAATGTCCACTGGAGGTGAAGTATCTTCAATAGATAATTTTGTGTTGACCTCCATAGGTGTAGAAATTTCCTTGCAATCCTCCATGTCGAATGCCTTCAATATCTGCCTTGCATACTTTTGTTGAGAGATGAAAATCTTCCCTGGTTCCTGCCAAACTTCAAGACCTAAGCAATAATGCATTAAGCCCAAGTCTGTCATTTCAAATTTTGAACTCAGGGCATCTTTTGTTTGTTGAAGAAGAGCGTCATCATTTCCTGTAATCACAAGGTCATCTACATAGAGTACAAGCACAATTGTCTTCCCTCCTTTCTTTAGAACATACAAGTTAGCATCAGAAGCACATCTTTTGAACCCTAGATCCAAGAGATACTTATCTATCCGTTGGTACCATGCTCTAGGGGCTTGTTTTAGCCCATATAATGCCTTCTTCAGCTTACATACCTTGTTCTCTGAGTGGGGAGCCTCAAACCCTGGTGGCTGAGACACATATACCTCCTCCTTGAGGTCTCCATTCAGGAACGCTGACTTGACATCCATGTGATAGACTGGCTAACGCTTATGTGCAGCCACAGCTAGTACTACTCGGATAGTAGTCATTCTTGCAGTCGGGACAAATGATTCACAAAAGTCAATGCCTTCAACTTGTGAGTAGCCCTGTGCAACAAGTCTTGCTTTATACTTTTCTAGAGTACCATCAGCCTTGTACTTTAGCTTCCAAACCCACTTGGTGCCAATGACTTTACGCTTAGGGGGTCGATCCACTGGCTCCCAAGTTCCATTCTTCATGATATTGTTATATTCTGTTTGCATGGCAGCCCTCCAATTCGGATCATAGAGTGCCTCTTCCACATTGGTTGGTTCCTTTGCTTCTTCTTGAATGAGATCAGCCATCAAGGCTGTGTGTACAATATGGGCGCTTGCCCGTCTCTGTTCCTCTATTCTTTGTGATTGCCTCGGTCCATCTGCAACCTGTTCTAGTGACTGTGGGATGGGGTTTGCTTAATCATAGAGCTGCCTCACCCAACGTGGCAATGGCTTACTTGGGTGTCGGCAGGTTGGTGACTTTCAGACTCATCATCTGAAGATGATGCTTCCTTCTCTTGTGTAGAAGGGATAACTCTTGGGTCAGGTTCATAGTGGATTGCCCCTTCGCCCGATGATAAAGTGGAAGCTCTCTTTTCCTCCTCCATTGCATGTGGCTGCTCCTCCTTAAACACCACATCACGACTCGCCATGATCTTCTTAGCCTCAGGGTCATAAAGCTTATAAGCCTTCTTATCTTCACTGTACCCTAGGAAGATACATTTGATGCTTTTTGGTTGAAGCTTGTTTCTCTCTCTATCTGGAACATGTACATAACATTCACTTCCAAATACTTTGAAATGGGAAATAGAAGGCTTTTTACCGGTGTAGGCTTCTTGTGGAGTCTTTCCATCAAGTGCCGTGGTGTAGCTTCGATTCAAGATGTAGACAACAGTGTTGACTGCCGCTTCCCAAAACTGATTAGGCAGACCCTTTCCTTTCAACATGCACCTTGCCATCTCCATGATGGTTCAATTCCGACGTTCTGCAACACCGTTCTGTTCAGGACTATGTGCCACTGTGAGTTGATGCTTGATTCCCTTACTCTTGCAGGAATCTTCAAACTCTGTTGATGTGAACTCACCACCACCGTCTGTCCTGAATTTCTTCATCTTCTTCCCTGTTTCAGTTTCAACAAGCTGAAGCCATTCTTTAAACTTACCAAAAGCTTGAGCCTTATCGCGAAGGAAGTACACCCACATCTTCCTGCTATAGTCGTCGACAAGTAACATGAAGTAGGAAGATCCGCCCAAGGCCTGTATAGGCATTTTTCTGCACAAGTCAGCATGCACAAACTCTAGAGGATAGCTTGCCCTGTTCTTGCTTTCTTGTGGAAACGCCTTCCTCTGTTGCTTGCCCATCATGCAAGCTTCACATGGTTCCTTCATTTCTGCAATCGATGGTAGGTGTGCAACCATACCTCTGCGATGCATCTCCTTCAGTACAGGGTATCCAATGTGGTTGGATCTCTCATGCCATAGCTTACTTGTGCCCACGTTTGTAGTGGCTGTAAGAGCACACAACTCATATAGGTTGTTCCTCCTTATGCCAGTCCCAACGATGATGATGTTACCGTCCATAATCTTAGCTCCTGTCTTACTGAAAGATACTTGGTGACCTTGATCAGATATAGAAGCTATTGAAAGTAGATTTCATTTTATTTGTGGAACATACAACACATTTGAAAGCTTTCCGATATCACCATTAGAGTTGAAAGAAACCGTACCTTCGCCCTCTACAGGACATCTTGCATTGTTCCCTACCTTTACTGTGATGGGTTCCTTTAGAGGCTGTAAGGAATTGTAAAGGTCTTTTCTACTCGTCATGTGACGAGATGCACCACTGTCCAACACCCATGAGTCATCTGTTCCTGAATCTTCAGCCGAGGAGCACACCTCCTCTATCGTAACAAATAACTCGAGCTCTGTTTCTGCTGTGTTGGGAGACTCCTTGCCCTTGCCACCTTTTGAAGAGCCACTCTTCTCTTCTTCCTTCTTGATGCGACAATCTTGGATTCTGTGTCCCTTCTTCTTGCAGTGGAAACACTCTCCCTTGAACTTCTTTTTGTCGTTCTTCTTTTTGTCTCCATCTTTTGAAGAGTCTGTTTTGCCTCCTTTGGCATTTGCTGTGAATGCAGCATCTCCTTTGCTACCACCACTCCTTGCCTTGAGCCGCAGCTCCTCCTCCATGAGTAAGGCACTGAATTCTTCAAAAGTTAGTGGTTGAGGTCTGATTTGAGTGTTAAGAGCAGTTACCAAACCATCAAACTTAGGTGGACAGATTCGAAGACAACGTCGAGCTAACTCCTCACTTGACTTTTGAACACCTGCTCCCGCCATTTGATCTCGTAGATTCTTTATGCGAGTGATGAACACCTCTGCAGTCTCCCCATCAGCAACCCGTTCTGCTGCAAGCTGATTCTCCAAGTTCTGAATCCGTGTCTTGTTACGAGTTTCATATTGATTTCTCAATATGTTCCATGCTTCACATGCCTTCGTAGTATGTTGAATGAGAGTCAGAACACTATCAGAAGTACTTGTAACAAGAGCACAGAGTGCATCTGCATTTCTACGTTCCAAGCACGTAGAAGATCAAGAGGAATCATTCGACCAGGATTATTTGGATCAGGTCTTTCTTGGGGCTCATGATCAGTCCCAAGAACAGTCTCCAAAAGCTCATACGAATCAAGAATAGAAGTGATTTTGAACTTCCGCAGGGTGTAGTTCGTACCATCAAGTTTACCTTCTGTGAAGGCTCGTGGCCGTATCCGCAACATTGGGATGACCGGCATCATTGCTGCTCCTGCTTGAGCACCACCTACTCCTGTTGATGAACCACCTGGCACCTTCGCCCCCAGTCGTAGATGATGACGCACCGCTTGACATCTTCTCTCTTTTGTTGTTCAGACCTCTGCAACCTCTGCGTTTCTGCTTTTGCACCACTCAGAGCCTCCTGAGCTTTGATACCATGTAAGAAAGTAACAACACAGCGGAATAGACCCGTAGACAGAGTTGAGAGAAAAACGCAGACAAAGATAGACGCAGACGAAGTAGGCTCACAAAGATCATCTTCAACCATCAACGGTCACACATAGACCTCATCTAACTTGGAAGTTAGGGTTCCAGAAATGTCCGGGCTCTCATAATGGCTTTTCCTCATAATGGGGGCCTTACAACTTAGAGCACCATGAATCATTTGTGGTCACATGAGGGTGGAGTATTGAGCATATCTAACAGGTTGGTCGTCTATGAGGGTGTGACCATGCAGAGCTGGTCACCCAAAATACTCCATGAGCACTCATGGGTGGTTGCCTATCTGTTGACACACAATACATTTGCACAGTTGGTCGCCTGCCCAAGATATAAACCAACATGGGTTGGTCACCCTTTGCATGTGCCTTAACACAAGCTAGTTGCCCTCTCAAGATGCCCACCAACACAAGTTGGTTGGCTAGGCTCCATAATAGGTTGATCATCCAAGCTGGGCATTATTACTTCATGGAAGTGGAAGTTGGTCGCCCAAGACCTCCCCCTCTGGCATAATGGTCTTCCCTTGTTATCTGTTGGCCCATGGAAAGTACACACGGGAATGGTAAGAGAAAAGTTATTTAGCATACAAAGAGGGAGGAGAAGGTCAAATGCATACCAGTCGAAGGGTAAAAAGGCAAGAGTCCAGAGTCCGTTACAATCAAGAGTCATCGTCGAAGTGACCCCACCTAGGAAGCTACCTGGCAGAGGGAAGGTACCTGCCACTGCAAGGAAGCTGCCTAGGGAGTCCCTTCCCGGCTATACTCAAGACAAAATGGCAATGTTATCATTGCTTCTTGCATTTTATGTCATGGGCTGTATAAGCTCATAGATTATGCGAAATCTGTGAATGATTCAACATGTGCTGTCAAGATTCTCAGGCTATCTCATATGCAAAGCTTTGACATGCACTCTTTGGTCATCTGAATTTTGCTAGTTTGCTATGCTTGCAGAAATCTGAAATGCTGTCCTCCTTTCGCCCAAACTTGAGGCACTTTGTCTGTGAAGGCTGTATTTTGGGCAAAATGAAGCGTTCCTACTTTCAAAAAGATGGTTCAATTAGAGCTCCTCAGAAATTATAGCTTGTTCATAGTGATGTATGTGGTCTTATGCAGACACCTTCTTTTGGGAACTACCTTTACTTCATGACTTTCACTGATGATTTTTCCAAGCATGCATTGGTCTATCCATTGAAAGCAAAGTCCGAAGTGTTTATGTGCTTCAAACAGTTTCTGGTTTTGGCTGAAAATCTGTCAGCATGTAAAATGGGCGCCCTCCATTCTGATCTAGGGGGAGAATATTTGTCTTTTGATTTTAATGCATTTCTAGCTGAACGTGGGATAAAACATCAGTGTTCAGTGCGGTATACACCTCAACAAAACGGAGTGCTTAAAGAAAGAAGAGGTATCTCATGGAGATGGCGAGGTGTATGGTCAAAAGTCAGACTTTACCACATAGCTTCTGGCTTGAGGCTCTTATGTGTATTAGGCTTCGCATAGTCGCAAGCCATCTCTTGCTCATCTACGTGTTTTTGGTTATCTGACATAAGCATTAGTGCCTAAACAACAACTAAGGAAATTGGATGATAAAGAAGTGATATGTAATCTAGTGAAATGTATTTTAGTGAAATGTATTTTAGTGAAATGTATTTTTGTTAGGTACAATTTTGAAAGAAAAGACTATCGTATGTATCGTCCACGAACTAAACACATTTTAGTTAGTCGTGATGTTGTTTTTGTGGAAGATGCAATTCAGGCATTACTTTCATGTACTAAGGAGACATCAATTAACTCCAGAGATGTGTATGACACTTTGCTTCCTCTTTTTATAAGTGGACAATCCAGTGCTGGTCCAAAAGAGGCAATTTCTCAGCCTTTGAAGGGTTCCACACGATGATCCATTTCTGATGAAGATTTGCATGATGCAGTTGTTGGTGAGAGGGCTCATATAGAGGAGGCAAAAGCTATGCCAAAATGGTTGGTGCAGACTTTGCGAGATAGCAAATTAGATGCACCTCTGTCAAATCGTACTCGTTCACGCTCCCACAATGCTTTTTTTGCATCAGATTGCTATGCTATGGCTTCCTCTAGTCTTTGTGATGAGAATGAGCCTGTTTCGTTTGATGAAGCACAAAATTCAAAAAATTGGATGGCTGCTATGCAATCAAAATATGATGCTATTATGAAGAATGGTACTTGGTCTTTATGTGATTTGCCTCCTGGCAAGAAGGCCATTGGCACTAAGTGGGTATAAAAGTAGAAGCATAAGTCTGATGGAACAGTTGATAGTATAAGGCTAGGCTTGTTGCAAAAGGTTATGCTCAAGAGAGAGGCATTGATCTTGATGAGACTTTTACTCCCACATACCGAATGACTATTGCTCGTAGTATCTATGCACTTGCAACTCATCATGGTTGGAATGTTCATCAGTTGGACATTAAAACTACATTTTTGAATGGTGATTTACATGAAGCAGTGTATGTTTTTTAGCCCTGTGGTTTTGTGTAGAAAGGGAATGAAAACAAAGTGTGGAGATTGAAAAAGGCATTATATGGTTTGAAGCAAGCACCATGTGCTTGGGATGAAAAGATACATACCTAATTGATTGCACATGGTTTTGAGAACAATCCAACTGAGAGCACCTTACATGTTAAGTGTGCCAATGATGTGCTTATGATCATTGTTGTCTATGTTAATGACATGCTGCGCACTGGTCCTAATGAGAAGCATATTGTTGATTTTGAGGCTGATTTGCATGCCTCATTTGAGATGTCAGATTTGGGGCATTTGCATCATTATTTGGAGATTCAATTTATGCAAGCTGATGGTGGAATAGCTTTGTGTCAAACAAAATATATTGACATGTTATTGCATCGTTTTCGCCTTGAAGATTGCAAACTTATTGCCACACCTATGGAGACAGGTTTACAATTAAGTCTTCATGATATTGGAGATGCATTTGATGCTCTACTCTATCATCAGTATGTTGGATGCTTGATTTATTTATGCATAACTTGCCTGATATTCAGTTTGTTGTCTCATAGACGAGCAAGTCTATGCATTGCCCAAGTGTCAAGCATTGGTAGGCGGTTAAGCGCATCTTTTGCTACTTGAGTGGTACCCGGCTACTTGGATTGTTTTATCCCTAGGGGGGACCACTACCACCAGATTTACATGTTTTTTTCTGACTCTGAGTGTCCACCAACGGTTTTTGCTTCCTACTTGGTAGCTCATGCATATCTTGGTTGAACAAGATGAAACCTACTGCATCCTTTTCTAGTTGTGAGGTTGAGAATAGGGAAGCTTTCACAATGAGTGTTTAGTGTGTGGCTGAGATGCCTTATGGCTGATTTGGGTGTTGGTCAGTCTTCTGCAACCACCGTCTTCATTGACAGTCAGAGAGCATTGGCAGTTGTGAGGAGCCTTGTGTTCCATGTTCCCTGTTTCAAGCTTTCCACATAGCTTTGGGCTTACTTCCTTTTTTGGATTGATTCCACATAGCTTGGCACTTCCTTATACATGAGTGCAAGCTCCTTGTTCACTGCACCACTTCTCAGGGGGATTTGTTGATATATTTAGGTAGTGATGTGTATGGACAACACTAAGACCACCGGGGCACTTTTTTCCCTCTTTTAGAGGTTTTTCTCCTTGTCTTGTATATACGTACATAACCCTAACGGGTCAGTTATCTTTGTACATTCTCTTGGTAATACATTCAGTATTCTGCGTTGTGCTCCAAGCTTCTTCCTTGTGCTGTTCGCGTGGTTCTACAGACCTCAAAGTCCAACAATTGCAACATTCGCAATGTGTTGCTTTGCAATCGTTTTTTTTTTAAAGAAGAAAATACCAAAAAATACAATTTCTTTAGCAGAGATAAGAAATTATTCAAAATCTTGTCCAAAATGTCTAATACATGCAATAAAAAATATGGAAAATGAAGAAGACAAAGAAAGCTACTCAAGAGTAGAGATTCATTTATGTATGGTTTTTTTTGGGGCCTTCTCTTTAGATAGATTGATATTTTGGATTTCTTGTGTTATCTCTATAATGCAATTTCATAGTTTGGACAAAGTCTTGTCCTTATACCCTTCAAAGCCAAGGGTACTATTCTATGATGATTGATCTGACTATTGACATCATTGTGAATGGTGAATCGTGTAGTGACTAGTCTAGACTCAATAATGTATATTATATATGTCTTATACTAGAATTTATGGTATATTTAATCATATCCCACCTTATATATGCCAAACCATCCAAAATATCAAAAGATATATATAGAAAAATTTTGAAAGATAAATCACTTTATCACAACTCCTAGCTTCAAACGTTGCTAACATGTTGCTAATGTGTTGCTGTTGCCGTTGCAAAAACATTCTTGAGCCCATGTACATCCACAACTATTCAGTGGTCTCCCATTACCTATATAAAGAGTCTAGCTTTTGCTATCATACTCATTCATGTGTACTCATTCATGTGTACTCATTCATGTGTCCTTATGCTGTATGTCATGCTTGTGGGCTGAATTGTTATATTTTCTCTCTTGTGCTCTATTTGTTTGTCTACGAGTAGTCTCTGCAAGAGTAGTAGTTGGAGTATCTAGTGGGCTGAAGGTTTAGCCCTCTTAGAGAAAGAGTCTGGAGATCAACTCAGTGAAGGTAACCTCTTAGGATTGGGCAAGTGGGGCATGCATCCTCGGTATCCTCTAGCCTCATTCATGTATTGTTGAGAAGCGTATCGGTCCTTGTGATCCATTCGTGTAGTCTTTGTTACTTTTAGCAAAGATCAGTTGTGTAATACTCTCTTCTGGAGTGTCTGCGAAGTGTGTTTGAATTCAAGTTTGGTATTTTTGCAAGTCTATGTACCTATCCATAGTGTTGGTTTGGCAAGTATTTGTAATATGTACGGTGACATGTTTATTGACTTTCTTCACTCTCTTGGGTACTAATTGTGTACTGTCAAACATTCTATTCGACTAGAAAATAAAAGAAGAATAATAGTTTGTTGTTTCTTCACAAGCTGGTCTAGTCCAACACTCTATATTTTTGTTTGTTGTTCACCTTCCAAAGCACAAAGTGTGATACACATACTTCTCCAAGGAGAGCCCATCCCTAAAGTAGCCGCCTGGAAGGGAAGCCATAGTTTGGCATACCCAGTGGGACCATTGCATGCTGTGTGCAAGGCTTACTCTTGGAAGTAAGTTTTACTCTTCTCCTTCTATTTTCTTTTATGAGTCAAGCCTTGTTAGACTATTGTCCAATAGAGTGTGGGTGGGTACAAGTCTATGATCCACGCCTGTTTTATTAAAGAGTCTCCGCAATTTGAAGACTCCATTGAAAACCTACAATAGAAAAAAAGAGGATCAATTCACTCCTAGAAAACCATCTTCTCCTCCATATTTAAGTCTGCTGATTTTTCTTAAGGAAGCCCAAGCCATATGCTAGAATTAGCCCGGACATTTCCTTGTCAAGAGAAGGCTAGACGAGCCCCAGATTCGACTTGAGACGCTTCCTTGAAAGATATAGAGTTCTAGATGGAGAACTTAACAATTAATATCAAATTCCCTATGTTTAAATGCTTGGTGCATGAAGATGGAGACAATCATGTAAGGAGATTTATCTCCTTATGTCGACGAAGAGGATTTCAAAGCCTAGAAGATGCAATGCTAGCCTTGGGGCCTGTTTCCATCCATCTTTTCCCATTCCCTCTGACGATGAAGTAACCTGTTTAGGCACTTGCTCAAGGAAAAGACATTTAAAGCATCTCTGAGCTAGCAGTAGCCTGGGCATGCTTTATAGATATGATCCAGCATGCTGACAAAAGTATTCTCTAAAATTACTCTTGAAAATGAAAATCATGTAAATGCTTTAACTTGAGCATATGGAAAGCAGGGTTCACTAACACTGCAGAGAAAGAAGTGGATGGAATGTGTTTCAACATGTTGGAAAACAAAAGCCTTTTCTACTTAGCCTGGTCATACTGAGTAGCAAAGCAAGCCACATGTTGCGTGCTTTAATCTGTTTCTGGCCTGATCAAGTTCCTTCAATCTACCCCCTTGATAGAGGTTCTACTTCTGGTAGACATAGGTATGGATATTATAAGGATCAAAATCTTGGATGTAGAGTGAAGGAGTCTGTTCGCGTTGTATAAGGCTAGATCAATGGAGAATATTGTTTGATTGTAAATTTTATGAAATCTTATGGATGCTGCTTTTTTTGGGTGGAAGTAACAAGATGATTGCAATGATGTTTTACAGTCTTTATGAAAGATATTGAAATGTTGCTACATGTATGTCAACAATTCTGTAAATGTCATATCACGTGCCGATTCCACAATTATACCGGCCTTGGGGATTGACTAGTTTTATCTTTGGCATTTTATCAAAGCTTTTTCTGCAATTGAAAAATGAATGTTTGTGTGTTGATATATTTAGGTAGTGATGTGTGTGAACATACTAGGACCGCCGGGGCACTTTTTTCCCTCTTTAGGAGGTTTTTTTCCCCTGGCTTGTATATACGCCTATTACCCTAATGGGCTACTTATCTTTGTACATTCTCTAGTAATACATTCAGTATTGTGTGTTTGTGCTCCAAGCTTCTTCTTCTTCCTTGTGCTGTTCGCGTGCATCCGCAGACGTCTATCTCCAACAATTGGTATCAGAGCGGGTCGTCGCTTCATCTAGGGCGCCGTCGACACTCCTCCGTTTGCAGTCTCTGAATCGCACGAATTTTGGTGAGCATACTCAGCGTGTTTCCGAGATCAAAACAGCTTCGGTATGTGGTGCCGAAATCGCGATCTGAGCTCGTTTTGGCCTCCGAACGCACTATCGTAGCGCTTGTGCAGGCTATTTCGTCTTTTTGTGCCAAAGGTATATACCAATTTCTGTTCGTCAGTTTAAGCGTCTCGAAGTCTGCTATAGGTATAGCAGAACTCGTCTGGGCAGATCTGTTCAACTTTTTGAGATACAGTCAATTTTTTGCATCAAGGTATTTTAGTCACCGGCCATGGCTGAAAGCAGTGATGTATTCCGTATGTTGGCTGTGGAGGATAAGTTGGATGGTACCAACTACCCATTATGGGCTTATATGATGTGACATGTTTTGGTTGCAAAAGGATTGTGGAACATTGTGCAGGGTGTTGAAAGACGTTGTTACACCTGCAACGACAGGTACTGCAAATACAGGTGCCGGAGCTTATGAAGATGGTGTCGAAGATGATATTCCACAGATTCCTGTTCGTGCTGCTGTTTCTGTTGCACCTACTGCAGAGCAAATTCGTTGGGATGGCAGAGATTCCCAGGCACATGCATTGATAGCTTTGTCTGTCAAACGTGCCATTATTCCTCATATTCGCTCTTGCAGAACAGCTAGGGATGCTTGGGATACACTTACCACATTGTACCAAGCTAGGAATGAGGCTCGTGTTGCTTACCTCCGAAAACAGTTGGAGAGTGAGCATATGAATGAAGGTGATTCTATGGACAGTTTCCTAACAAAGATCAAAGATTTGAAGGAACAGTTGATTTCTGCTGATGAGGTTATACCATATAGCTCACTTGTGCAGACCGTTTTGAATGGTCTTCCTGATTCATATCAGAGTTTTGCTTCTACTCTTCGGTTGATGATGAAAGGCAATCCGAATGCCTTATCATTTGAGGAGTTAGTCTCTGTTCTGTTGCAGGAAGATCAGTCCAGGCAGAACAGGTCCATTATGCGTGTTGCAGATCAAGCTTTCCTGGCTAGTCAGAAGGGCAAAGGAAAATGGAGCTCTTCTACTAGTAAGCAGAAATCTGCAAATGCTGCACATTCGAAGAATCTGGATAAAGATGAGAAGAAATCAGAAAAGCAGAAATTGTTTTGCAAGTACTATAAAGGGAATGATTATATCATAAAGAACTGTTCAAAACTGGCTGCAAAAGAGGCAAAGAAAAAGGAGGCTGGAATGGTTGTTGCAGAAGCCTCTACACCAAAAACAGAGTCGGCTAATCTTGTGCAGGAAGAAGAGTGGGCATTTACTACTGTTTGCAGTTTTGACCCATCTTCTCATGAGCAGTGCATGTCTGCAGTGGACTCAGATGTTTGGTACTTTGACAGTGGGGCGACCAAACATATTACCTCGCAACGCAGTTTCTTCTCTTCACTCGAGCCTTCCCCTACAGGGAATACTGTCACATGCGCCAACAACTCCTCTTATCCTGTTATGGGAGTTGGTAAGATCATTCTGACTACTGCTTATGGTAGTTCTTTCACCTTGTCAGATGCTTTATTTGTGCCAGGGATCAAAAAGAATCTGTTATCAGTTTTTGCATTAGCCAAGATTGGCTTGGTTGTGAAATTCGTTGATGACAAGTGTACAGTTCATGATCTATCAAATGGTGATGTGATTATTGCTTCTGACATTTTATGTCGTGGGCTGTATAAGCTCATAGACTATGAAAGATCTGTGAATGATTCGACATGTGCAGTTCATGATTCTCAAGCTATGTCAGATTCAAAGCTTTGGCATGCACGCTATGAACATATGCATATGCATTAGTGTTTTTGGTTGTTTGGCATATGCATTAGTGCCTGAACAACATCGCAGAAAATTGGATGATAAGGCAGTACAATGTATTTTTGTTGGGTAGAGTTCTGAAAGTAAAGGCTATCGTCTGTATCATCCACATACTAAACGCATTCTATTTAGTCGTGATGTTGTCTTTGTGGAAGATGCTATTCAGCCATTGCTTTCATGTACTAAGGAGACATCTGTTAGCTCCAAAGACATGTATGATACGTTGATGCCTCTTTTTACAGGTGGACAGTCTAGTGCTGGTCCTAATGAGGCAACTTCTCAGCCTTTGCAGGTTTCATATGATGATGCAGATCATTCTATTTCTGATGCAGATTTACATGATGCACTTGTTGATGAGAGAGTTGATATTGAGCAGGCAAAAACTATGCCAAAATGGCTGGTGCAGACTTTGCGTGATAGCAAATTAGATGCACCTTTGTCATATCGTACTCGTTCAGGCTCTCATAGTGCCTCCTTTGCATCAGATTGCTATGCTATGGCTGCGTCTAGTCTCTGTGATGAGAATGAGCCTGTTTCTTTTGATGAAGCACAGAATTCAGAAAATTGGATGGCTGCCATGCAATCTGAATATGATGCTATAATGAAGAATGGTACATGGTCTTTATGTGACTTGCCTCCTGGCAAGAAGGCCATTGGCACTAAGTGGGTATACAAGCTGAAGCGTAAACCTGATGGTACAGTTGAAAGGTATAAGGCTAGGCTTGTTGCAAAGGGTTATGTGCAGGAAAGAGGCATTGATTTTGATGAGACCTTTGCACCTACATGCCGTATGACTACTGTTCGGAGCATTTGTGCACTTGCATCCCATCATGGTTGGACTCTACATCAGTTGGACATTAAAACAACATTTCTGAATGGTGACTTGCATGAAGAAGTGTATGTTTTTCAGCCCCATGGCTAGGCTTGTTGCAAAGGGTTATGTGCAGGAAAGAGGCATTGATTTTGATGAGACCTTTGCACCTACATGCCGTATGACTACTGTTCGGAGCATTTGTGCACTTGCATCCCATCATGGTTGGACTCTACATCAGTTGGACATTAAAACAACATTTCTGAATGGTGACTTGCATGAAGAAGTGTATGTTTTTCAGCCCCATGGCTTTGTGCAGTTCCCAAGGGGGGATCACTACCGCCAGATTTGCATGCTTTTTCTGACTCAGATTGGGCTTGTTGCTATGACACTCGTGTGTCCACCAGTGGTTTTTGCTTCATGCTTGGTAGCTCATGTATATCTTGGTTGAGCAAGAAGCAGCCTGCTGTGGCCACTTCCAGTTGTGAGGCTGAGTATAGGGCAGCGTTCACAGTGACTGTTGAGTGTGTGTGGCTCAGACGCCTTATGGCTGATTTGGGTGTTGGCCAGTCTTCTGCCACCACCATCTTCACTGACAGTCAGAGCGCATTGGCAGTTGCGAGGAACCCTCTGTTCCATGCTCGCACTAAGCACATTGAGGTGCATTATCACTATGTCAGGGAGAGGTTCTCTGCTTGGGAGATCAGCTTGGCATATGTGCCCACGCAGGAGAACATTGCAGACCTTTTCACGAAGGCTCTGCCTAGGGAGAAGTTTGAAGCTTTCCGCAAAGCTTTGGGCTTACTTCCTTTTGTGGAGTGATTTCCACATAGCTTGGCACTTCCTTATACATGAGTGCAAGCTCCTTGTTCACCGCATCACTCCCAGGGGGGATTTGTTGATATATTTAGGTAGTGATGTGTGTGAACACACTAGGACCGCCGGGGCACTTTTTTCCCTCTTCAGGAGGTTTTTTTCCCCGGCTTGTATATATGCCTATTGCCCTAATGGGCTACTTATCTTTGTACATTCTCTAGTAATACATTCAGTATTGTGTGTTCGTGCTCTAAGCTTCTTCTTCTTCCTTGTGCTGTTCGCGTGCTTCCGCAGAGGTCTATCTCCAACAGTGTGTTATGCGAATTTCTTCACGAATTTTCATTGCAATCCAATTCAGTACGGGTTTGTTTTCTTCTTTTTCTTTTTACAGATTGATTTCTGAATTTTGATGATGCTGTGGTTATTATTGAACTGTTATTACACCCTGTTCTTCAGGTATGCAAGATGATGACAGACATGGAGCTCTCTATAAGGATTGAAGCATGCAAAGCATTTTCAATCATGATGAATGTCAGGGAGGATTTACTGTTGCAAGCTCTCAGTAAGAAGCCATTAGATTTCTCAAATGAGGCCAAAGAACGAGTTACTTCTTCACTTATAACAAATGGAGAAACTGATGTAGACATCTCAGAATATGAAGGAGGTTTAGGCATTCTTGACAGGCTAAATATGGGTGCATTTGTGCATGGTATTGAAGACGAATTTTGGGAGGTGATTTCATAATAATTTTTTTTTCTACGAGAATGAAATAAAGATTTTGTTTTTAAAAAACACTGCTGGAGGCAACATTAACCTTCTCAAGTTCCATGGAAGATTTCTCTCTCCTATCTTCCTTCTTTCCCTCCTTTTTGACCTGCATCTCTTTCTTCCTCTGTAGCTTCTCCTTCACTACCTACAATTTGGATTTTTATGCTCTTTTCTCCAGCAATGATAGCATGTAACATCGGTCTTCTCTCCCTTTGCTTTGGCTGCTTGGGTTGTTGTTGTTAGATCCTTTTCCTTTCTCTTGACCTCTCTAGCAACATGGACACCTTCCTACTCACTGCTTGTTTTCCTCCTCATTTCTTCATTTAGAATTGAACCTCTCATTCCATGACATTTGTATCTCCGTTCCTTGTGTTTTGAGCTGTCTTAACATAGTTTTTTTTTCTTGATACAGGTTAGATCACTCACATTGGATGCACTTTCATGTTTTTGCTGTGTCTCAATGCGAGCAAGAGCAGCAATAACAGAAATTATGCTAAATCTTCTTAATGACGATTCTAATCAAGTTCGCCTGAAGGCTGTACATAAGCTGATATATGTGGCTCAACATTATACTCTTGAAATTGATGAGACCAATCTCCAACAGGTAACCTCTCAAACTAGTTTTTTATCGAAGTTCTTTGTTAAACATGACGATGCATAACTTTTATATTGCTGATTTCAGTATTTTATAATGATAAACTAATCCTTGAAAACAAATTTGTTGTATTTTGTGGTTCTTTAGATAACACCAAGCTTATCAAAAATATATTTTAAGTCTGGTTATTCATGTTTGGAGAATAAAATTGAAATTGTACTAGCCTTGAAAAGACACCAGGAAAGTGAATCAAAAAGTGTGAAGAATACCACACATACATTGTGGAAAGATGTAAGTATGTCCTTTGGTTACATTCAACTTTCGAGTATCTGAAATTTTTTGGGTCATAAATCTTCCAGTTAGAGAAACATTCATAGAGATGTAAGAGAGCTGGATAAGTTAGTGTTTATTCTTTTCTTCCATAAAGTCTTCTAAGAGAGAATTTTTCATAAAGGGAGAAGACATTGAATCCACACTTTTAGGCACTTGTGCTCTTTAGGTTCTAAAAATACGTTGATTTATCTTGGAAATCAAAGAATTATAGATGTTTTAAGGAGCTGGCACACATTAACAATCAGCAGTCCCTGGTCATGAAGAATGTTTCTTGCATGTGAATTCAGTATCAACATTTGAACCATCTTCAAGTTTACTTTTTTCCCTTCTTAATTTACATACATACATACCCCTGTTTTTTTTGGGGAAGAAGGAGATCTATTGATTCAGTCAAAACTTTACAAAGCCTGTTATGTCTCAGCCTTATTGAACATACTGATGGGTGCATGTAGTCACTTATAAGCATGTGTCTGCCCAGTGTAAAGTTTGAACCGACAGTTGTGCGGGAGATGTTGAAGGGGTTGCTCCAATTTTGTGGAAGGAGTTTTACGAGGTCTTCAAAACTTACTTTGTTCATGACAATAATGTCCAAACATATTGTATTTGTTTAATTGACCATTGGCCTTTCAGAACGAGGTTCGTGATCATGTCAGTTAAGAACATCTATTGTCTTGCCAAAAACTATGATAGTACCCTGGTAGCTAGGTAGATAGATAGCTAGTGACCATGGAGTCTTTATTGCCTGAGTTCTTCCTTTAGCCATTCAGAGGTGACATGGAGTGTGAGAAGGGCAATTGAGACACATTGTTGGTGAAGTGGATAGGGTTTTTGGACATGTACAACCTTGCAAATGCAGAGAAGATTTGGCATGTAGAGTTGATGTTGAAGGGGAAGGCGTATGCCTGGTGGGTTAACTTGAAATCCCAGCCAATTTTGCAGGAGTTTGAGGAGGTCTTCAAAGGTCACTTTCTGCATGATGATAACTTCCAGACATATCAAAAACAATACAAGTGAGAGATAGTGAAACACTTCCTCGAGCATATCGCAAGAGTTTAGAGATTTGGTCCAGACAGCCAAGGCTTTTGAGGAGCCACATAGATGGCTATATATGCTGTATTTGTTTGGTTTATCATTGGCCTTTCAAAACGAAGTTTGCAATCTGTCAGTGGAGGACATGTATTGCTTTGTCAAAAACTATGATAGTACCCTGATCATTACCAGTAGAAACCAAGTGGAGAGGGAGATCCCTTTTTGAAGTTCATCAGGAAATATGAAGCGCTACCAGATTTCATCTTCTATTGCACAATAATGTGTGCCGCAAGACAAGAACCCTAAGAAGAGAAGTTGTACTTTGAAGGGTGCAATCGAGAAACTGAAGGATTGTTGCTTCAATCATTGTCATACTTGCTGCCTACAATACCCTAAATGGAGGCCAAGCTTGTATGGAAGAAACGAAATATGAAGCGCTACCAGATTCCATCTTCTATTGCACAATAATGTGAGTCGCAAGACAAGAACCCTAAGAAAAGAAGTTTTACTTTGAAGGGTGCAATCGAGAAATTGAAGGATCGTTGCTTCAATCATTGTCATACTTGCTGCCTACAATACCCTAAATGGAGGCCAAGCTTGTATGGAAGAAAGGATCCTAGACCACGAGGATTGTGATGGTGGATACCAAGGTGAACAACATCAATGCAATAAGTACATATTGTGATGTTTCAAAGATATTTTGTGTATATTTGCATAGTTGCCCAGGTTATTGAGTATGTTTGGGCTGCATAATCTTCTCCAAGTTGAGGGACAGATCAAAGATGACGTAGTGGTAGTCCTATTCAACAAGGACCCTATGCATAATTTCATTTACTCTGCTCTGGTCCAGACACTAAAGCTTGACACACAAGCCATGGAGCATCTATACGTGCTTTGTCACACCGAGCGTTAATAGAGCGAGAGGTGGGGTGAGATTGCACCACATTTTGTTCTCAAAATCCCATATCAACATGAGGTCTTCGACATTACCATGATGTACATGGGGTATGTGGATGTAATTTTAGGACATTTAGAATTTTCTTGGTTCTACCAGAAGGAAGATCAACTCTATCTGGACTATGTATCATATACAATAGCATTTGTACATGATGGTGTATATCTACATGTATGTATGTGTGTGTGTGTGTGTCTATCTATCTATATATATATATATATATATATATATATATATATATATATATATATATATATATATATATATATATATATATATATATATATATATATATATATATATATATGTGTGTGTGTGTGTATGTATATATGTGTGTGTGTGTGTATGTATGTATGTAAATGTATATGTGTGTGTGTGTGTGTGTGTGTGTGTGTGTATATATATATATATATATATATATATATATATATATATATATATATATATATATATATATATATATATATATATATATATATATATATATATATATATATGTATATCTCTCTCTCTCCCTCTCTCTATCTATCTATATATATATATATATATATATATATATATATATATATATATATATATATATATATATATATATATAGAGAGAGAGAGAGAGAGAGAGAGAGAGAGAGAGAGAGAGAGAGAGAGAGAGAGAGAGAGAGAGAGAGAGAGAGAGAGAGAGAGAGAGAGAGAGAGAGAGAGAGAGAGAGAGAGAGAGAGAGAGAGAGAGAGAGAGAGAGAGAGAGAGAGAGAGAGAGAGAGAGAGAGAGAGAGAGAGAGAGAGAGAGAGAGAGAGAGAGAGAGAGAGAGAGAAAGAAAGAAAGAAAGAAGAAAGAAAGTGTTTTTACATCTATTAGGAGGCCGAACTCGGCCTATGAGTCAAATCGATGTACATGGGTGTATCTTCTGTCTATCAGAGAAGATAAAAGTGCTGAAAAAGAAACTGGTAAAGCTGATACATATCTCCGTGAAATGCGTGTGGAGATACCCATGAAAGGGGGGGTGTATGGAGTGCGATATCTATGGCAGTCTATATGCAAAGGGGTAGTACAACAAGCATGGGAATGCATCTGAAACGACTAACTAGCTCCATCCTGTGCTAATGGGCGGGTGTAAGATGTGATACATAGGTGGAGGTGGAGTCAGGGCCATCGTGATAGCTGCAACGGGATCAGCCATCATCTGGAATCGTCTCTCCTCCATGGCGCCATGGTGACGAGCCTGGATCTCTGCAATCTGATGTCGGTGATGTCTCGGGGCCCGATATCCTCTAGCACGGGGTCGTCTCCTAGCTCGAGCAGCCTGAGCCTGCTGAAGAGTCACCCCTCTTGGTGTGTGGGCTGAGGGGGGGAGGGCTGCAGCACGTCGTGGAATAAAGAACTCAGTGAGCTGACTCTGTCTCCCTCCTGTATGGGCTGCTACAGTAGGCTGGAGTAGGGAATCTCTGTGACTCTGTATCTCTAGTAGGAATCGCCCGAGCTGTCGCTGGTCTCTAGAGTCCATGATCTCTCGGAGGGTGGGCTGCCCTGTAAATAGAGTCCCGTATCTACCTCTGATGCCATCATATGCGCTACATCTGCATACAAAGTGCTCCTCATCCTCTATCTCTACTCTGCAAACCCTGCATATCCGCTCCTCTCTGGGAATGTCTGCGGCTCTGCCCGTCTCAATCTCTAGTCTATGTGATGAGACTCTCAACTGGCCAATCGCTACCCTCGAGCTATGAGGCATGTAAGTATCCATGTAACATGGCCGCCGGATGAAACCGTCTGCTAGGATGTCTAAGAACTGGTCTCGATAGTGCAATAGTCTCGATCCCATGTGTGGTGTGTGCCATGTCTGACTAATGTAGCGCTGCCAAAGATCCTGTCTCAACACAACATTCCTCTCATGACGGGAGAGGTGGATGTGAGGTGAGTCTGGGTCGTACTGAAAAGGCGGTAATCTGTCCATATCAAGCCCATGACTATCAAACCATACTCTAACCTGAGTGTACCAAGCTCTCTCATATCCTGACTCTGATATCTGTATAGATGCCTCAAAAGCTCTGCGTGTGAGTCTGTCTGTAGGGAGCTCCCTCATCCTCTGAATAAAGCAGATAGTCTTGAATAGTGCATCTACTACCATGGGTGGTGCAGCTAGCTCTGCCCTGATGATGTCATGTGGTACCGACTGTTTCCCGCGAAATAGTCGCGAGATCATACGTACCTAGGGCCTCTCGATCGCACTCCACTGGGTGGCTGTGAGGCCTTGGGCCCAAATTGTCGCAGCATACATCATAGCTGGTCGGACTAGTGTGTCAAATAGCCACCCCTTCGTGCGGGGCTCCTGGAAGTGTGCCTGGTGACATCTCCGCTCTAACATGGCTAAAGCTGCATATGCTCGTGTGAGTCTATCGGTGGCTGCCTGTCTCATGCTGAAGGGGCCAGGTAAGCTCGTGAATGTGACTCCGAGGTAGACATAGGAAGTGACCACCTCAATCTGTCCACCGCCGGCTGTGAATTCTGCTCCATTCCTCACCAAGGGGGAGGTGTGGAAGATCATGACCTTGGTCTTGCCAAGGTTTACTGTCAAGCCCTTCTGTGTACAAAACTCATCGAGGGCATCCAAGTGGCGCTGTAATCCATCGGGTGACTCTGAAAGCAAGACAATGTCATCGGCATATAATAAAATGTGGACAGGTGTACCTGCGAGGTCTGCACCCTCTCCTCCAGCTCGGAGAATGTAGTCCTCAATCTCATCGATGTAGAGACCAAATAGAGTGGGATAGAGCGGGCAGCCTTGCTTAACACCGATGGTGCTAGCAATGACCTCAGACATACCTCCTGGACACTGTACTCTCCCGATCACCTGCTCATAGAGTGCATAGATGGCCCAAATCATCCCTGATGGTATTCCAAAGCTCTGAAGGCGTTGGAAGAGCCTCTCTCGTGGCACTGTATCGAAGGCTTTGCGGAAGTCCACAAAGCAGCAATATAGTCTCTTCTTCCGCACCCTTGCCCCATCAATGAGGCAGCGCAAAATGAAGAGAAGTGTAGAATGAGAGCTCTCTTCTTCGTGGGGTCTCGTCCCATTCTCCAAGACTTGATAAATGGAAGGGAGTCCTCTTTGTAGCCGAGCATCCTGCATAGTGTCTTCCCGTCGGACTCGGGTGTAGAGCCTTCTTTTTCTACAATACCTGTGATGCGTACATTGAGACGACGGGCATGTCTCATCTTTTCTTCTTCAATGGTGGTGTATATATATATATATATATATATATATATATATATATATATATATATATATATATATATATATATATATATATATATATATATATATATATACATATATATATATATATATATGTATATATATGTATATATATATATATATATATATATATGTATATATATATATATATATATATATATATATGTATATACATATATATATACACACACACACACACACACACACACATATATATATAACTTCTGACTTCTGACGGGATTCTGACTTCTAACCAGTCCGCCAAAACGTTTCTGACGTTTTACGGACGTGACCTTTTTTTTAAACATAAATTTATATAAAAAAAGCATATATATATTCATAAATACATACATGCATAATATTTCTGCATAATAAACATGTTACATGCATCATATATGTCAATGTGTCATATTTCATAGTTTACCAATGCACACTATGCCACCATTGGATATGCATGTCCCATGAATCATGATGCATCATATAGCAATCGCCAATGAGCATAATCTTTAAGCAACATGGAGTAAATGGCTTGAAAATTGAAGATTCAAGTCCCTTCTGTAAGCTACCTCTTCATCTCCAAACTTCCACCTTTGTACAACTCGTGAGCTTGCCTAGTCTTATTGTCTATATTATGGGTATCTCTAACCTTTGTATCTCCTGAGAATGGGTATGATGAGTGTCCTAGAGTATGCCTTCATCCTATGTAACCTGATATGATGCACTTTGGTACATAACACAAGGTATGCAGGTGCCCAATATGTGCTAAAACCATATCAAAGAGTTGTAAGTGACCATACCTGGGCAAAAAAAAAGTCAAGTCCGGATGAGGTTGCTAACGGGTTAGCATAGGAAGTTAGCAAAAAGTTAGCTAAAAAGGAACCGGACTTGTCCGGAGGCAACTCTATATATATATATATATATATATATATATATATATATATATATATATATATATATATATATATATATATATATATATATATATATATATATATATATACACACACACACACACATATATGTATATATCTATATGTATATATATAAATACACACACATATATGTATATATCTATATGTATATAGATATGTGTGTGTGTGTGTATATATATATATATATATATATATATATATATATATATATATATATATATATATATATATATATATATATGTATGTATGTATGTATGTATGTATGTATGTATGTATGTATGTATGTATGTATGTATGTATGTATGTATGTATGTATGTATGTATGTATGCATGTATGTATGTATGTATATGTATGTATATGTATGTATAGTAGTATACATATAGATATGTATGTATAGTAGTATACATATAGATATCAGTAACAACTATGTGCTTATGTATGTGCATATGTATGTATATACATACATGCATACATACATACATTCATGCGTATGCATGCATGTATATATATACATACATAGATACATACATACATATATATTTTGAAACTTGAATAAATGTGCAAACAATTTTGTGATTACTTCTAGGATTTTCATGTTGACTCCTCTATGTCATAATGATAGGGGTAGTTGCAATCATTGAGAATCAGAAAATCCAAATTGGAGTGTTAGATGGTACATGGGAATGATCTATACATTCCAAAACAATGTAGTTTGCACTTAGATGCCATCCTTTTGTACCGACAAGCTTTTTCCTCCTTTCAAAGCTGATGGCCAGGACTTGAGGATAAGTTGAGCATACCTATCTTTGGGAGATCGCATGAGCTTATGGGTTTCTGAGGCATACAAGACCTCCCCAGAGATAGATATTTTCAGCTAAACCTCAAGTCCTCATGGTCATCAGTTTTGCAAGGAGGTGAAGACTGTAAGGTATAGAAAGATGTCATCAGTGTCAAGCACATGTTTCTAGGATGGAAAGATCATATCTCTTCAAATACTCTTTGGAGAGACCATCTTACACTCCTATTTGATTATAAGGAAAACATGGTTTTAGCATGGAAAGATTGCATTCCTCTACAGACTCTTTGGAGACACCATCTTACACTCCATTTTTCTTTTTGTTTTGAACAGTTGGTTCTTTGTCTACTATTATGACAAAGAGTTGTAATGATGTTATACACAGCTTATGCATAAGAGATATCTGTTTCAACTTTTCCTCAACCTTTGATCTCTTTTCAACTCCAAAGCATATGCTACATGGATTTGCTTCAAGCATGACAACAACGCAAGGAAATTCCAAGGTCCATTGTCTCTGCCTTTGCAAAGTTTTCTTGTCTTCATGCACCCAAGAGTGGCTCACTATAGAGAAACACAATTGTAAGAGAGGAAACACTTTGCCCACATATCTTTGGCCCTTTTGATCCACCACCTGTTGGGCTTTAAGAACTTCATTTCTTTTTGTTTGAGGAACTGAAATTATGCAACAGGTTACATAGCACATAGAGGACATTTGTTTTTGTTACCCAGCAGCAAGCCTGTAATTGTAATAGGAAGAGACCAATCTTTGTCATGGTGCAAATGATCTAGAACGAAATTAAAGTGCTGATAAAGAAATCACAGCTGATACCAATGCCTTTCGTTGGCCCTAGACCAAACTGTTGCTTGGCATCAGTAAAAGATAGCTGCGTTTGAGGATGAAGAGAATGGTACAAGAAAATGGTTTTTCTTCTAGAGGTGTTTGGCAGCTGAACAAGGTCATGGGCTGCAGGGGGCAAAATGGACACTGAACTGCCAGGGAAGTCCTGAGCATTCCTTGTTTACCGATTCCAAACCAAGCATTGTGCAAATTTCTGCAAGGATAGAGCAAGGAGGCTGCTTGGAATTACCTCTTGATGGAGGAATGTGATATTGTTTTGTTACATGTATCTAGCTCCCAGAAAATCTTACTTTTCTTCCATAAACTTGACCAAGAAAGCACAGCATTGAGCTTGCATGTGACCACTGAACACTGAGATCAAAGATCAAGCCAGCCAAGATGGTTATAAGTTATAACTATGTTAATGCATTACAAGTTTCCAGGCATACAAGGTAGTTGTTTTAGTGTTCTGTTTTGCTTAGAATATTGTGCAAACCCTTGATTTTTGCTTTCCTCTGTCTTATGTGAGTCTATTTAATGTTTTATCCCCTCTTCAACTTGCACATGTTTCTGACTTGCATGTTCATGATCTTTTGTTATTTTAGTTTTAGGTGCATAAAGCTGATGTCTGTGTGGGAGGATTTTTGGTTGGTGTCCTGTAATCTTCATCATGATATTTAGCTACCTAAAATACACTCCCGTTATGGCTTGTTGTTATTTAGTTTTCTCCAAATCTTGCAAATACCGTGATTCTTGGTAATCCTATTTTCTTCAATGGTTATTCAAAATTGAACGCTCACAAGTTTGTTCATCGTTTGAGTGTATATTTTGGAGTTCATGTTTGAATAAACGAAAACAGTATGAGAAGAGTAAAAAAAGCAAGAAATGTGAGCTACTTTGTTTCTCTGACTCTCTGCTCCTTGGGAATAAAAAAGCTTTTGTGCATTTCTCTTCTTTGCTGCTAACACATTCTTTTGATATGCAGGTAAAGAAACAAGAACTGGAAACGATTTGAACAAGATGAGGAAAGAACATGAAAATTCTTCCTCTGTTCAATCTTTCTGCTTCCAAATAGAAGTTCTATTGTGAATCTTACTGCTCTTAATCAATTTATTTCTGAGTGCCATTCTTTATTGTTATTATTCAACTATTCATGTGGATATTCATGTTTGGACCATTGTTTTCACTAAATAATGCCACACTTGATTTGAACTGTTCTTCTTTGCATTGCAATTTGCAATCAATCCCACAGTTTGGAGATCTGTAGCTAGTTCCTTACTATTATTTTTTTGGTTTCTGTTTCCTTGTTTGTGTCCCCCCCCCCCCCCCCCCCCCCCCCCCCAAAAGAAAAAAAAGAAAAAAAAAAGCCGCCCCAAAACAACACAACAAAACAAATGATTCCTAATTTGCATACAAAATAAGAAGATTTCTAAAGAGTAAAAAAAAATCATTTTATTTTGTTGTTAGTATTGTTATTATTTAGTCTTGATTTTATTTTATGTTTTAATTCCTTGCTCTGTATTGCTCGTACTTTTGCCTTACCTTCACTTTTTTCTTTTGTGGTTATTGTCCTTGTTACGTTCTTTTGTATGCGTGTTGTTTGTGTTTCTGAACATTTGCTCATAATGTGGATACATCTGAAATCTTGAAGATGTATTGTGTCCATTAGTTGGAATTTTGACATTATTAATTGGGTTTATAGAACTGTCTAGGCTTATCATATTTGACCCAATAAAGTGCTCAATGAGAACTTGAAAATTTGTTGTAGGTCCTTGCCACTCTTGAAGACATAGATGATGCTATAAGGGATGCAGGAAAGAATCTGATTGCGATATTAACACATTCAAGTAAAGATGTCTTAAAATCAACAATTGGAACTTTGATGAAATACATGCAAACCCATCAACAGGTAAAGTGTCCATATCCACACCTACTTATTCATTCCATTTAAGTGTTTATTATTTGCTAGTGTGATTCAATATCACTTGCCATCTAATGAAGTTTCTTTGTGTTTGTGGGAGAGGACCTTAGGAAAAGGATGTTTGGCATATATTTCACAAGCTTGGAAGAGCTCATAATACATTCGTACAATTTTTAGCGAATGATCTAGTAAAAGAGGTGACTTTATTCTCTGCAAACATTTTATGTTCTATTGGCAGATACATGATATGTGTGTGTGTGTGAGTGTGAGGGGGGCATGAGGGAGGGAGGGGGGGAGGGCAGGAGGGGAGGGAGGGAGGGAGGGAGGGAAGGGGGGGGGGGGGGGGGGGAAGGGAGGGAGGGAGGGAAGAGGAGGGGGGGGAAAAGGGAGGAAGGGGGGGGGGACAAGGGAAGGGGGGGAGGGCAGGGGGGGGGGGAGGGGAGGGCAGGGGGGGGGGGGAAAGAGGGGGGGGGGGGGGGAGGGGAGGGGAGGGAGGAAGGAGGGGAGGGAGAGGGGGGGGAGGGGAGGGAGGGCCCGGGGGGGGGGGGGGGCGGGAGGGAGGGAGGGAGGGAGGGAGGGGGGTGAGGGGGTGGGAGGGAGGGGGGTGAGGGGGAGGGAGGGAGGGGGGTGGGGGGGGGGAAAGAGGGGGGGGGGTGGGAGGGGGGGAGGGAGGGGGGAGGGAGGGCCGAGAGGGGGGGGGGGGAGGGCGGGAAGTGGGGGGGGGGGGGGAGGGAGGGAGGGAGGGAGGGAGGGAGGGGGGGAGGGAGGTGGGGAAGGGGGTGGGGAAGGGAGGGAGGGAGGGGGGGGGGGAAGGGAGGGAGGGCGGGCGGGAAGGGAGGGAGGGGGGGAGGGAGGGCCGGGAGGGGGGGGAGGAGGGTGACCGGGGGGGGAAGGGAGGGGGGGGGCCGGGAAGGGGGGGGGGGGGGAGGGAGAGGGAGGGAGGGAGAGGGGGAGGGAGGTGGGGAAGGGGGAGGGAGGGGGGGAAGGGAGGGAGGGAGGGAGGGAGGGAAGGGGGGGGGAGGGAGGGAGAGAGGGGGGGGGGAGGGAGGGAGGGGGGGCGGGGAGGAGGGGAGGGAGTGAGGGAGGGGGGTGAGGCCGGGGGAGGGGGGGAGGGAGGGGGGGGGGGAGGGGAGGAGGGAGGGCCGGGAGGGGGGGGGGGAGGGAGGGCGGGAAGGAGGGGGGGAGGGAGGGAGGGGGGGGGGGAGGGAGGGAGGGAGGGAGAGGGGGAGGGAGGTGGGGAAGGGGGGGGGGGGGGGGAGGGAGGGGGGAGGGAGGGAGGGGGGGAGGGAGCCGGGTGGGGGGGGGGGGGGGGGGAGGGGAAGGGAGGGAGGGATGGGGAAAGAAAGAAAGAAAGAAAGTCATATTAACCTCTTCTGGAGGCCAAACTTGGCCTATGAGACAAAAACCATGTACAAGTGTAGTAACCCTGTGTAGAAGATAAAATGAAATAAAAAGTATATCGCTACACAAAGCTATATAGGGCTGGAAAAGGCTGGGGAGACGTGGCTCTGACTCTGCAGATAGTGGCCACCTAATACATGGGGGGATCCAAAATGTGAGTAAAACGCCCTAGCTACTGGTGATGGGTGGAGGTGGGTGTAGTATGTGGTACATCGGTGGTGGTCTGAGTGGCTCCTGAAGGAAGACAACCCAGGGGGTGGTGGTACGCCTATGCTCCATCATGTGGTCGTAGGCAATCCTGATGCGTGAGATATCCTCCTGATATGGTCCTGGTCGACGATATCCGCCCATGCGTGGTCGGCGCCGTGCTCTCTGTGCTGCTGCCTGGTGGAGCGTGAGACCTATAGATGGACCTCTCTGCTGTAGCTCAACTCGCTGAAAGAACTGGGTAATGGTCTGCTGGGTACTCACCCGTGGCTGATGTATGGGCTGTAGTGACCGTTCTCGCCTCTCGTATGCTGCTGTGAGAAAGTGTCCCAAGCGTCTCTGGTCTCCTAAGTGTCCCAAGGGAGGGGGGGAAGGGAGGGAGGGAGGGAGGGAGGGGAGGGAGGGGAGGGAGGGGGAGGGGGGGGGGGAGGGGGGGAGGGAGGGAGGGAGGGGGGGGGGGGGCGGGGGGGAGGGGAGGGAGGGGGGAGGGAGGGGAGGGGAGGGAGGAGGGGAGGGGAGGGAGGGAGGAGGGGAGGGGAGGGAGGGAGGGAGGGGAGGGAGGGCGGGAAGAGGGGGGGGGGGGAGGGGAGGTGGGCGAGGGAGGGAGGGGGGGGGGGGGGAGGTGGGCGAGGGAGGGAGGGGGGGGGGGAGGGAGGGGATGAGAGGGAGGGGGGGGGGGGGAGGGAGGGAGGGAGGGAGGGGGGGGAGGGGAGCGGGGGAGGGGGGGGAGGGGGAGGGGGGGGGGGAGGAGGGTGGGAGGGAGGGGGAGGGGGGGAGGAGGGGGGGGGGGAAGGGAGGGAGGGAGGGAGGGAGGGAGGGAGGGAAGGGGGGGGGGAGGGAGGGAGGGAGGGAGGGAAGGGGGGGGGGGAGGGAGGGAGGGAGGGAGGGAGGGAGGGAGGGAGGGGGGGAGGGAGGGAGGGAGTGAGGGAGGGGGGGGGAAGGGGGAGGGGGAGGGGGAGGGGGAGGGGAGGGGGGGGGGGGGGAGGTGAGGGGGGGGAGGAGGGGGGAGGGGGGGGGGAGGGGGGAGGGGAGGGTAGGGGGGGGGAGGGGGAGGGGGAGGGGGGAGGGGGAGGGGAGGGGAGGGGAGGGGAGGGAGGGAGGGTGGGAGGGAGGGACTCCTCTATCTCGAACTGTGCTCGTAGGTCTACATATGCTGGCCATCTGATAACAAAATGCTCCTCACTCTCTACCTCTGTCTTGCATACTGGGCACCACCTCTCCTCACGGGGGACTCCCCTGGATCGACCCCTCTCAATCTCGAGCTGATGTGATGAAACCCGGAGCTGCCCAATGACGACTCGAAGCTGGTGGGGTAGATATGTCTGCATGTATCTCGGTATCTCGATGAAGCCCTCGTCCGATATATGTAGAAAATGCTCACGGTAATAGAGCATTTTCGGTGGCAATGTACCCCTAGGGCTCACCCATGTCCTCTGTATGTATGTATGCCATATCTCCTGACCATAGTTGCATCGCAACGCGTTGCGAACGGTCCGCAACTTCGCCACCGCAACTTCGCAACGTTGCTACGTTCGCAACGCGTTGCTTTGCATTCAATTTTTTTTTTAATCCAAAAAATATATTTCACTTAGGAAGGATAAAAAATTATCCCTAACCTTATCCCAAATCTTCAATACTTGCAATACAAAAACTATGGAGAATGAGAAAGACATAAAAAGCTTTAGAAGATTAGAGATTCATTTATATATGATTTTAGACCTTATCATCTTGAAATAGATTGATATTTTGGAAACAATAGGCAACGTTGTTTTCCACTATGGTATTTACTATTGTTATGGCACATGCAACTTCATATTTATCATTTCCCACTTATAATTTATGCCATGACTCATTTGATTTGTCAATGATTCTCTACATTTTTATCATGATAGATCAATGACCATGTATGATGTATCATCATTCATATATGATTTTACATTGTTAAATGTTATGTTATGAATCATAATGTTACATTGTTATGTTAAATGCTATGTTATGAATCATAATAATCTCTCTCTCTATCTCTATCTCTCTTTGTAAGTATGTATGTATGTGTGTGTGTATATGTATGTATGTACGTACGTACGTACGTACGTACGTATGTGTGTGTGTGTGTGTGTATGTATGTATGTATGTATGTATGTATGTATATGTATGTATGTATGTATGTACGTACGTACGTATGTATGTGTGTGTGTGTGTATGTATGTATGTATGTATGTATGTATGTATGTATGTATGTATGTATGTATGTATGTATGTATGTATGTATGTATGTATGTATGTATGTATGTATGTATGTATGTATGTATGTATGTATGTATGTATGTATGTATGTATGTATGTATGTATGTATGTATGTATGTATGTATGTATGTATGTATGTATGTATGTATGTATGTATGTATGTATGTATGTATGTATGTATGTATGTATATATATATATATATATATATATATATATATATATATATATATATATATATTTTAAGGTATATATAGTCATATCCCACCTTAATATGTATCATAGGGTCCAAAATACCTAAAAAATATGTATATAAATTTTGAAAAATAAATAACTTTATCGCAACGCCTAGCTCCAAACGTTGCCCTCGTTGCTAACCCGTTGCTAACGCGTTGCCGTTGCCGTTGCTAAAACGTTGCTTTCCACTATGCTCCTGACGAATGATCCTATTCCTCTCCTGATGAGAGAGCGAGTAGGTGGGTGGATGTGAGTCGTACTGTAGTGGTGGTAGCCTGCCTATGTCAAAGCCGTGGTGGGCCAGCCAGTCTCGTGTCTGTGCATACCATGAGTAGGTGTCGCCTGCTAATGCCATGTCCCGTGATGTCTCGAAAGCCTGATAAGCAATGCGCTCTGTATCCATGCTGCGGAGTCTGTGTAATAGGCATACTGTCTGGAATAGTGCCTCAACTAGCATCGGTGGTGCAGCGAGCTTTGCTCTAATGATATCATGTGGTATTGAAGGCTTGCTCCGGATAAGTCTGGAAATCATGAGGATCTTTGGCCTCTCTAATGCTGTCCATACTGATGTGGCTAATCTTGGTCCCCATATGGATGCCCCATACATGAGCGTTGGTGTAACCAAAGTGTCGAAGAGCCACCTCTTTGTGCGGTGCTCCTGAAAATATGCCTGGTGGCAGTGTCTCGCCATCAAGGCAAGTGCTGCATACCCACGTGTGATGCGGTCACGTGCTGCCTGAGACATAGAGAAGACCCCGGATGTTGCTGTAAATCTCACTCCCAAGTAAACATATGATCCGACCACCTCAATCGGTCCACCCGCTGCTGTGAACAAACTATGTCTGCGTAGCTGTGCTGATGTATGAAAGATCATGACCTTGGTTTTGCCAAGGTTCACAGATAACCCTCTGTGTGTGCAAAAGTCATCTAGGCCATGTAGAGGATGCTGTACACGTTCTGCAGACTCTGAAACCAGTACAATATCATCAGCATATAAAAGAATATGGACAGTGGACCCGCGTAGCTCAATGCCAACAACCCTCTTGCTGTATGTAGTCTACTATCTCATCAATGTAGAGAGCAAAGAGGGTGGGTGAAAGAGGCATCCTTGCTTTACCCCGATAGTGCTAGCAAGTGGATGAGATAAGCCCCCCGGACATCTGACTCTGCCAGATACTCTCTCGTATAGGGCATAGATCCCCCATATCATCTCCTCTAGAGCTCCGATATCAAGTAGTCGTCTGAAGAGTCGTCCCTTGGTAACGGTGTCAAATGCTTTGCGAAAGTCCACAAAGCAGCAATATAATCTCCTCTTCCTCACCCTTGCCTGGTCGATCATGCATCTCAGAGTGAAGATGTGGTCAATGGTAGAGTAATCTCGTCTTAAGCCTTCCTGTCCTGGAGCCATGATACCCTTCCTCTCAGCGAGAGTTCTCAACTCTGTCTCCAGTACTGCCCCATATAACTTGGCCAATATAGGGCCAATCATGATCGTCCGGTATGTATCCGGATCCATAGTATCTCCTGACTTATGAATGGGCACTATGGTGTGCTGAGTCCATGAGTCAGGGAACCCTTTAACCAGTGCACGGTTGAAGAGGTTGGCAATGAGCGGTGCAAGGGTCATGCCTCCGTAGATGAGGTGCTCAGCTTGTAAACCGAAAAGGTCATGGGCCTTGCCATGCTGTAGACGGGCAATAGCGAGTCCGACCATGGTGGGTGTGAAGAAGTCAAATGTAGTAGGACGTGAGCTCTGTGGTCTGGGAATGGGAGGGCTGGTCTGGGATCTCGTATAGGCTCTGTGCATAGCTATGCCAAGTGCTCGGGTCTTGGATGGGTGTCTGCTGTCTCCTCTCTCTCAAATGTCGCCATGCCACTGCACTGTCTCAACTCATGAGTAAATGATAAATATCCCAGTACTGTCTCTCTTCCCAATCACACCGTTTGCGGCGAGTAAGGCTCTGTATGGGACGCTGTGCCTGTGTGTGTAATATCCCCTCTATGCTCTAAAATGCGTAGGTGCTTCCGTAGCTTGCGGCAATCTGCATCATACCAGCGGTTCTGAGGCATGGAACCTGTGCATGGAGGGTGTATATGTGTGCGATGTGGGAAACTGCAGAGAGCTGAGTCGTGTAGGATGGTGGTGAACTGTGACGTAAGTGTGTCCAAGGGTGAGTGGATCGAGGGAGAGTAGGCGGGTGTGTAAATGGTGTGCATAAACGTGTGAGAGCTCGTGTGTGAAGTGTATCGTGATGTGTGTCTCAGTGGGTGAGGGAGGGCCTAATGGAATAGGAGATGAGAGTGTGAATGTGATAAATGTATGGTCAGCACCAAGTGGGCGTCGTCCAATAGTAAGTGAGGTGATGAGTGAAGCTCCAGAGGTGGTACCCAAAATGTAGTCGACTGTGCTCTCACCTCCCCCGTGAAGGAAGCAAGCAAGTCCACCCCAACCTGGCCAGCGATGCATCCCGTTATATATAGCGAGCTGATGTCGGGTGCCTAGCTCGAGTAGATGTCTGCCATACCCTATGGTGTCCTGACCCATATCTTCCGATACTCTACTGGTACTCATCTCCTCTGGGTCTCTGGTTCTTATGAGATGTGGGTGATCCATATCGTATGCATTGCACTGATGTGACTGAGTGCGTCCATTGAACTCCCCCATAAGGAAGACTTCACCTAGTGTGCTATAATGTAGTATCTCATCTGAAAGTGCTTTGTATGGTGAGTCTCTGTCTCGGATCCGTCCCCCAAGATCTTGTCCTGCGTATCGAGATCCGCTTGGAGGGAAGTAGCATATAGCAATGTAAATCCAACTCCCCTGTGCTATCTCCATGCGAACCTGCATGAATCGTGCCTCCTCATCTCTTCCCATAATATGGATCGGGCTCTGTATCTCCTGTCTAAATACGACGGCCACCCCTCCCGACCCTCGTGCTGTACTCTGTCTCGTCGTGGTCCTAAATGCAGATTCCCAATGAAAACCTGCAATGCGAGGTAGACCTCTCTCTAGGCTCTCGTGGGTCTTTGTGATGCAAGCAAAGTCATGAGTGTCTAGGATCTCTTCCAATCGGTCTGGCCGTGTCCAAAGTGCTCCATTGCAGTTCCAGACCACTCCTCTAAGTGGTGACTCCTGATATGGTGTTGCCTCATAGGCCACGTATCCCTATTTGATAGGGTGTTCGTCGATGAAGACTTTACCGTCCTGGTAGAAGGCCTTCTTTCCCTCTCCTCGGGCTTGAAGAATATGTGGCATACATGTCCGACGGTGCTCTATCTGCATCCTCGTGAGATCCTCGTCCATATATAAAGCTCCTCCAGGTAGTCCGCGTAGTACTCGTCGTCTTCGGAAGAAGGCGATACGTGTATCCTCAGAGCTCATACTAAGAATGAGTGCTCCTGGTCGGGACGTGTCTTTACCAACCCTCCATGCCTCTGTGAAAGGCATGCTCTCTCTCTCTCTCTCAGAGAGAGAGAGAGAGAGAGAGAGAGAGAGAGAGAGAGAGAGAGAGAGAGAGAGAGAGAGAGAGAGAGAGAGAGAGAGAGAGAGAGAGAGAGAGAGAGAGAGAGAAAGAAAGAAAGAAAGTGTTTTTACGTCTATTAGGAGGCCTAACTCGGCCTATGAGACAAATCGATGTACATGGGTGTATCTTTTGTCTATCAGAGAAGACAAAAGTGCTGAAAAAAAGTGCTAAAAAAGAAATTGGTAAAGCCCATAATATGAGTGAGTAAAACACCTTAGCTACTGGTGATGGGGGGAGGTGGGTGTAGTATGTGGTACATCGGTGGTGGTCTGAGTGCCTCCTGAAGGAAGACAACCCAAGGGGTGGTGGTACGCCTATGCTCCATCATGTGGTCGTAGGCTGTCCTGATGTGTGAGATATCCTCCTGATATAGTCACGGTCGACGATATCCTACCATGCGTGGTCGGCGTCGTGCTCTCTGTGCTGCTGCCTGGTGGAGCGTGAGCCCTATAGAAGGACCTCTCTGATGTAGCTCAGCTCGCTGAAAGAACTGGGTAATGGTCTGCTGGGTACTCACCCGTGGCTGATGTGTGGGCTGTAGTGACCGCTCTCGCCTCTTGTATGTTGCTGTGAGGAAGCGCCCCCAAGCGTAGTGACCGCTCCTCTTGTATGCTGCTGTAGTGATCGCTCTCGCCTCTTGTATGCTGCTGTGAGGAAGCGCCCCAAGCGTCGCTCGTCTCCCATAGTCATGCACAACTGGAGTGACTCCTCTAGCTGGAAATGTGCTCGTAGGTCAAAGTATGCTCGACATCTGATAACAAAGTGCTCCTCACGCTCTACCTTTGTCTGGCATACTGGGCACCACCTCTCCTCACGGGGGACTCCCCTGGACCGACCCCTCTCAATCTTGAGCTGATGTGATGAGACCCGGAGCTGCCCAATGACGACTCGGAGGTGGTGGGGAAGGTATGTGTGCATGTATCTCGGGATCTGGATGAAAGCCGCGTCCGATATATGTAGAAAATGGTCGCGGTAATAGAGCATTTTTGGTGGCAATGTATCCCTAGTGCTCACCCATGTCCTCTGTATGTATGTATGCCATATCTCCTCACGAATGACCCTATTCCTCTTTTGATGAGAGAACGAGTAGGTGGGTGCATGTGAGTCGTACTGTAGTGGTGGTAGCCTGTCTATGTCAAAGCCATGGTGGGCGAGCCAGTCTCGTGTCTATGCATACCATGAGGAGGTGTCGCCTGCAAATGCGATATCACGTGATGCCTGGAAAGCACGATAAGCAATGCGCTCTGTATCCATGCTCCGAAGTCTGTGTAATAGGCATACTGTTTGGAATAGTGCCTCAACTAGCATCGGTGGTGCAACGAGCTCTGGTCTAATGATATCATGTGGTACTGAAGGCTTGCTGCGGATAAGTCTTGCAATCATGAGGATCTGTTGCCTCTCTAATGCTGTCCATACTGATGTAGCTAATCCCGGCCCCCATATGGGCTGCCCCATACATGAGCGCTGGCCTAACCAAAGTGTCAAAGAGCCACCCCTTTGTGCGGGGCTCTTGAAAATATGCCTGGTGGCACTGTTTCTCCATCAAAGCTAGTGCTGAGTACCCACGTGTGATGCGGTCACGAGTTGCGTGAGACATAGAGAAGACCGTTGATGCTACTGTAAATGTCACTCCCAAGTAAACATATGATCCGACCACCTCGATCGGTCCACCTGCTGTTGTGAACAAACTATGTCTGCGTACTTGTGCTGATGTATGAAAGATCATGACCTTGGTTTTACCAAGGTTCACAGATAACCCTCTGTGTCTGCAAAAGTCATCTAGGCCATGTAGATGATGTTGTAGACCTTCTGCAGACTCTGAAACCAATACAATATCATCAGCGTATAAAAGAATATGGACAGTGGACCCCCGTACCTCAATGCCATCTCCCCATTGCTGCAGTATGAAGTCCACTATCTCATCAATGTAGAGAGCAAAGAGGGTGGGTGAAAGAGGGCATCCTTGCTTCACCCCGATAGTGCTAGCAAGTGGATTTGATAAGCCCCTTGGACATCTGACTCTACCAGATACTCTCTTGTATAAGGCGTAGATCCCCCATATCATCTCCTCCGGAGCTCCGATATCAAGTAGTTCTCTGAAGAGTCGGTACCTAGGAACAGTGTCAAATGCTTTGCGGAAGTCCACAAAGCAACAATATAATCTCCTCTTCCTCACCCTTGCCTGGTCGATCACGCATCTTAGAGTGAAGATGTGGTCAATAGTAGAGTAATCTCGTCTGAAACCTGCGTGTCCTGGAGCCCTGATACCCTTTCTCTCAGCGAGGGTACTCAACTCTGTCTCTAGTACCGCCCCATATAACTTAGCCAATATAGGGCCAATCATGATCGTCCGGTATGTAGCTGGATCCATAGTATCACGTCACTTATGAATGGGCACTATGGTGTGCTCAGTCCATGAGTTCGGGAACCCTTCAACCAATGCACGGTTGAGCAGGTGGGCAATGAGCGTTGCGAGAGTCGTACTTCCATAGATGAGGTGCTCTGCCTGTAAACCGAAATGGTCATGGCCCCTGCCATGCTGCAGCCGGGCAATAGTGTGTTGCATCGCAACGCGTTGCGATGCGTTCGCAACACAACGTTGCAACGTTGCGACGTTTGCAACGCGTTGCGAACAAAGACAAATTTTTTTGCCTCAAATGAGGCCGTTTTGCCGAAACGGCCTCATTGAGGCATTATGCTCTGTTGAGAACTTGACCCGAGAGCGAGTTTTGAACAGTCCAAGAGCAATCCAAGGCAAGATTCAAAGAAGGTAGGTTTATTACACACACACGCTCACACACCCGTGACCCCCCAATCTATTGCTTCCTATCTTGAGTCCTCTCCAAGCTTTTAACCTCTTCCATCAACATGCCTAAAGCAAAACAAGCATGTTGGGAATATGTGACAAGCCAAGGAAAGAGGGCTCCGGGGGTAGTGAGAGATGGACTTGCAAGCTTTGTGGCTATAGTGGAGCCGGTGGAGCCGATAGGATCAAGGCACACCTTGCAAGAGTTATTGGCATAGGAGTTGCACCTTGCAAGGAGCCAATGCCCGAAGCTATAAAGGGAGAGCTAATGGCATGGGTAGCTCAAAAAGCCCAAGGTAGAAGGAATAGTGGAGCCCAATCACAAGCTAGATCATTTGCAAGCGGTTCACATGGTTCTTGTGATCCCCAAACTCAAGCATCTCAAGCTCATGAGGCTTCCATAGACATTGACATAGAGCATGAGCCACCAAGAAAGAGTACAAGAGTAGAGCATGATCCACAAGAGGGCTCTCTTGGAGGAGCATCTATACGTGCTAGCTTGCAACAACAACGTAAACAAGAAGCCACAAAAGCCATCATGAAAGCTTTTATACAATGTGGTTTGTCTTTTAATATTGCATGGACACCGGCATGGAGAAATGCCATTGAGAAGGTATCACTATTAGGGTTTCGTTGGCAAGGGCCTACCTATGAAGAGTTGAGGACAACGGAGCTCAAAAAAACAAAGGAAGCATTAGAGAGAGAGCTTGAGCCTATGAAAGAGACATGGGCAAAGTATGGATGCACAATCATGTGTGATGGATGGACGGACATACGAAAGAGAAATGTGTACAACATTTTGGTGCATTGTTGCAAAGGAACCATGTTCCTTCGAGCCATAGATGCATGAGCTGCTGGTACTACAGTCACATGTGAGTGAACTGATTTCTGAATTTTCAGTTTATATTTGATTGTGCAATTGCCAATGATCAATCATGCATGTGGCATCTCGCATGTGCATGTGCATTGTCACTTGTGCATGTGCAATGTATTATGTGCATGTGCATGTGCATGTGCAATGTGCATTGGCATGTATGTATGTACATGCACAATGCACATGCACAATGCACATGCACATGCACATGCACATGCACATGCACATGCACATGCACATGCACATGCACATGCACATGCACATGTGTTATGCACATGCACATGTGTTATGCACATGCACATGTGTTATGCACATGCACATGTGTTATCCACATGCAATGTGCATGTGCATGCAGCATGACACATGTCAAGATAAATTATAATTTATCAATTGATTAATGATTCATTGTGTTATATGTAAACAAGTCGGTTCATTTATGACCATATCTGTCAAGCTATCATGGACATTGGTGTAGAAAGGTAGTCTAGGTGGTCACAGATAATGGAAGTAATTGTGTGGCTATGGGTAAGCTTCTAGAAGAAGAATTCCCCTCTATTATGTAGACACCGTGTGCTGCCCATTGCATTGATTTGCTGATAGAGGATGTGGGGAAGATACCATGGATTTACACCATTTTTACCACTTGCATAAAAGTGAACAAAGAGACCAAAATTGCTTGCTATATTTCGGTCTTACAGTGATATTGATTTGGTGAAGCCCGCGAAGACCAGATTTGCATACATGTGCATAGTCATGGAAAGATTATTAAGAGTGAGGCAAGCACTGATGCAGACAGTTGTATCACTTGATTGGTTAGCTTGGGATGGACATACTAGTCCAAAGGCAGAGCTTGTACGACGCACATGTTTGGATGACAACTTTTGGAGGGATGTGGAGGGATTAGTGTCGGCCTTACAGCCCTTATATTCACTCATACGCATAGCAGATAGAGAGGGCTGCACACTTGGACTTGTTTATGAGTTCATGGATCGTGTCGGAGAGTCTATACAGAGATGTCCTTATTTGACATTGGAGAGGTAAGTTGAAACTTGGGTAACCATATTTTATTTTTTGTGTGAGCATTCATGTTCAACTTTCAAGTCTTGACTCTTCAACATTCTTAAATCTTATTGTTTTCTAACTTGATTTGTTTTTTATCCATAGGATAGAGGAAATAAAAGGAATATGGAGGAAGAGGTGGGATTGGTTCCATCGCCCTATACATGGGATGGCCAATCTACTACATCCTTTATGGAGATTTGCATCACAGTCATTGGATATGGAGCTTGTGACAACTTGGAATGACTATGTAGATCGATTGTATGGATCTTCTGATGTGGAGCTACGTGGGAAGTTGGATCTTCAGCTCACCGAGTTTCAGAATAATGAAGGACTTTTTGGTAGAGACACGGCATGCTTGAGAAGCATGCAGTTGATGCCTGTGACATGGTGGGAGAGATACGATGTTGGTACACCTGAGCTAGTAAGTCATTCCAATTTCCTTTTGAGTCTTTAACTAATAAGTTATAACTTTGTCTCAGGAGTCATTCCTCTTCTTAATGAACTCTTTCTTTTTTATCTTGCAGAGAAAGTTAGCCATCCGCATACTTTCACAAGACTGTAGTGCCAGTCCATGTGAAAGGAATTGGAGTACATGGGCCCTCTTCCATACAAAGAAGAGGAATAGACTATCTACATTGCAGTTGGAGCGGCTTGTCTATTGCCACTGCAACTTGCGTTTATTGGAGCGTGGTGGCCACTCAGCAGAGGTGCGGCAGGTGAACGTCGATGAGCTTGATATAGAGAGGGTCCATGATATACCCAGCATTCCGGCAGAGGACCTTGATCTATATGACATGCTCTATCAGGAGTTGACAGTGCCACAACATGATACGAGGGCATCTCGGACTCGTTCTAGTCATAGAGCACACAGTGTACGAGGTCCATCTACTAGTAGGATGGAGGCATCTATTAGCCGAGCACCACATGATGATGATGATGATGATAGTGATGATGATGATAGTGATGATGATGATAGTGATGATGATGCTGATGGTGACAGTTATTAGTGACTCAGAGGATTTTGAGGATTCATGACTGCTCATGTGACATGTCATATGTATTATGATATTATGAGTCATGACTTATGATTTACTTGATATTGATTGATCATTGTATTATTAACACTGCAGTTTATTGTTTGACTACTTAGTGGTATCATGTGACATGGATGATGGTTACTGGTATGATCATTGATGTATATGTATTATGGACATTGGATTCTGATATCACATATGAGTTATGAGTCATGACAGTCACGAGTGTCATAATTTTGAGATGAGGTTGACTTTTTCACATGTCTTTGTCATTAATTATAATTCTTTGAAGTTTGTTTTCCAATGTTACTTGTAAGTTGTATATAATCGTATTTGTCTGGACACTGATGTCATGTGAGATGCTTTGAAGTTTGATTCTTGAAAACAATGCAATTGCCTGGTCACTGGTGCCAAGTTCCAACATGAACATTGCTAAGTAGTAAGTACTAAAGTCTAAGTTGTAAGTAGTAAGTACTACTAAGTAGTAAGTACTAAGTAGTTACTAGTAAGTACTAAGTTACTAAGTTGCTTGAATGTGCATTGTGAATTTGAATTTTAGAATGAGTCATTGAGTCATGATAATGATTAGTTGTAAATTCTGACATCATACATATGCAATGTGCATTGTGCATCTTCCATCACTTCATTGAACAGGGATTCGGGAATTTGGAATGAATCATAAATATTAAATATTCAATACATATTACATAAATTAACATAATACATACTATATAATACATATTATATATGTATATACTATAATATACATCTAGGTTACTATATTTGCAAAAAAAAAAGAAAAAAAAAAAGAAATGGTTCGCAACGTTTTCGCAACGTCTAGGCCCAAACGTTGCGATGTTGCTAACGCGTTAGCAACACGTTGCCTTGGACGTTGCGAAAACGTTGCTAACAACCTTGGTCCCACCATACTGGGTGTGAAGAAGTCAGAGGTAGTACGACGTGAGCTCTGCGGTCTGGGAATGGGGGGCTGGTTTGGATCTCGTATAGACTCGGTGCATAGCTATGCCAAGTGCTCGGGTCTCGGATAGGTGTCTGTTGTCTCCTCTCTCTCAAATGTCGCCATGCCACTCCACTGTCTCGACTCATGAGCAAATGGTAAATATCCCAATACTGTCTCTCCTCCCAATCTCGCCGTTTGCGGCGAGTAAGGCTCTGCATGCGACGCTGTGCTTGTGTGTGTAATATCTCCTCTATGCTCTAAAATTCGTAGGTGCTTCCGTAGCTCACGGCAATCTGCATCATACCAGCGGTTCTGGGGCATGGATCTTGTGCGTGGAGGGTGGATATGTGTGCGGTGTGGGAAGCTGCGGAGAGCTGAGTCTTGTAGCATGGTGGTGATCTGTGATGTAAGTGTGTCCAAAGGTGAGAGTGGATCGAGGGAGAGTAGGCGGGTGTGTAAATGGTGTGCATAAACGTGTGAGAGCTTGTGTGTGAAGTGTATCGTGGTATGTGTCTCAGTGGGTGAGGGAGGGTCTAATGGAATCGGAGATGAGAGTGTGAGTGTGATAAATGTATGGTCAGCACCAAGTGGACGTCGTCCAATACTTAGCGAGGGGATGAGTGAAGCTCTAGAGGTGGTACCCAAAATGTAGTCGACTGTGCTCTCACCTCCCCTGTGAGGGAAGCAAGTAAATCCGCCCGAACCTTGCCAACGATTCATCCTGTTATATATAATGAGATATTGTCGGGTGCCTAGCTCGAGTAGATGTCTGCCATAGCCGGTGGTGTCCTGACCCATATCTGTCGATACTCTGCTTGTGCTCATCTCATCCGGGTCTCTAGCCCTCATGAGATGTGGGTGATCCATGTCATATGCCTCGCACTGATGTGACTGAGAGCGGCCATTAAAGTCCCCCATAAGGAAGACTTCACCTAATGTGCTGCAATGTAGTATCTCCTCTGAAAGCGCTGCGTATGGTGAGTCTCTGTCTCGGGTCGGTCCCCAAGATCCTGTCTCGCGTATCGAGAACTGCTTGGTGGGAAGTAGCATATAGCAATGTAAATCCAATCCCCTTGTGCTATCTCCATGCGAACCCACATGTATCATGCCTCCTCGTCTCTACCTATAATATGGATCCGGCTTTGTATCTCCTGTGGAAATATGATGGCCACTCCTCCTGATCCTCGCGCTGTACCCTGTCTCGTCGTGGTCCTGAATGCAGATTCCCAATGGAAACCTGCAATGCGTGGTAGACCTCTTTCTGGGCTCTCGTGTGTCTCTGTGATGGACGCAAAGTCATGTGATGTGATGTCTCCTTGTGTAGTGATGTCTCATAGGCTGCGTGGCCCTATCTGATAGGGTGTCCATCTATGAAGACCTTACCATCTCGGTAAAAGGCCTTTCTCCCCTCTTGGCGTGCTTGGAGTATTTGTGGCATGCAAGCACGTCGGTGTGCCACTTGCATCCTCGTGAGGTCCTCGTCCATGTAGAGGGCGCCGTCTGGTAGTCCACGTAGTACTGATCAATGTCTAAAGAATGCGGTCTTTGCCTCCTCGGAGCTCATCTTAAGGATGAGTGCTCGCAAACGCGATGCATCCCTCCGAACCCTCCATGCGCCTGTGAAGGGCATGCTCTCGTATCCAAGTCGACAGCAAATGTCAGTTGCATCTTCCTCTGGTGATGCTCCCTCAGGTAGGCCTGTAATCTGAATGTGAAGTTTTCGAGTGTGTCGATGCCTCTCCGCGTCAAGGTGTATCTTCGACTCGTGTGAGTTCTTTCTGCACGTCTTCCCTAACTTCCTTCTTAACCCTTTTGTGTACTACTTCCACCCACGACTCTCGAGTGGATTCTACCTCCGTTTTGATTTCGTTCTTTATTTCTTCTTTGAGTGTCTCCACGTTGGAGATCTCTCCCTCTTCTTTCAGGTGCTCAAAGGCTGTCCTCCAATTGTCTCGTTCTTCTGTGAGAGTCTTTACTTGTTCTTCGAGTCCTTTGACTTTATCCATTACTTGTTCTTCGAGTCCTTTGAACTTTTCCATCATTTTTCGTATCTCCATATTGAGGTTGCGGTTTGCTTCCTTTTTGACCTCTTTGAGAGCTTTAGCGATAAGTCCACTTCCCTCCTGTCCATGGGAGCCATTTCAGAGACACTTTGAAACTTTGAAACTTAAACCCTAAGAAATTAGGGAAATAGGATGGAATTCGATTAGAGTGCACTGTGCTTCCATGGGAAATTGATAGCCCTAAGAAATTGGAATTCAAAATGTGTTTTGTGAAACCCTGAATCTTCTTTAGGGTTTTGGGGGGCAACAAGGGTCCTTTTAGGTTTTTTTTGGGGGGGGGGGCAACGACCACCGAGGGTGGGCAGAGGTGTGCGAGCAGTCGGGCGGGTCCTTTTAGGGTTTCGGCTCGGGACCACAACAGCAGACTGGCTAGGGTTTCAAGGTGGCCGACGCAGGCGACGGAGCATAGGGCGCAGACAACGGGGCAGAGGGGGGGGCGTAGGCGACAGGGAAGAGGGGGGCACAGGCGGCGGGGCAGATGGGGGGCACATGTGGCGAGGCAGAGGGAGGTACAGGCGGTGAGGCAGGGGGGAGGCTGACGCAGCAGCAAGGCGACGGGAGCACACGACAGGGCGACGGGAGGCTGACGCAGGAGAGGGAGGGAGAGAGAGAGAGAGAGAGAGAGAGAGAGAGAGAGAGAGAGAGAGAGAGAGAGAGAGAGAGAGAGAGAGAGAGAGAGAGAGAGAGAGAGAGAGAGAGAGAGAGAGAGAGAGAGAGAGAGAGAGAGAGAGAGAGAGAGAGAGAGAGAGAGAGAGAGAGGAGAGAGAGAGAGAGAGAGAGAGAGAGAGAGAGAGAGAGAGAGAGAGAGAGAGAGAGAGAGAGAGAGAGAGAGAGAGAGAGAGAGAGAGAGAGAGAGAGAGAGAGAGGGGAGGAGGGAGGGAGGGAGGGAGGGAGGGAGGGAGGGAGGGAGAGGGAGGGAGAGGAGAGAGAGAGAGAGAGAGAGAGAGAGAGAGAGAGAGAGAGAGAGAGAGAGAGAGAGAGAGAGAGAGAGAGAGAGAGAGAGAGAGAGAGAGAGAGAGAGAGAGAGAGAGAGAGAGAGAGAGAGAGAGAGAGAGAGAGAGAGAGAGAGAGAGAGAGAGAGAGAGAGAGAGAGAGAGAGAGAGAGAGAGAGAGAGAGAGAGAGAGAGAGAGAGAGAGAGAGAGAGAGAGAGAGAGAGAGAGAGAGAGAGAGAGAGAGAGAGAGAGAGAGAGAGAGAGAGAGAGAGAGAGAGAGAGAGGGGGAGGGAGGGAGGGAGGGAGGGAGGGAGGGAGGGAGGGAGAGGGAGGGAGGGAGGGAGGGGGGGAGGGGGGGAGGGAGGGAGAGAGGGAGGGGGGGGGGGAAGAGAGAGAGAGAGAGAGAGAGAGAGAGAGAGAGAGAGAGAGAGAGAGAGAGAGAGAGAGAGAGAGAGAGAGAGAGAGAGAGAGAGAGAGAGAGAGAGAGAGAGAGAGAGAGAGAGAGAGAGAGAGAGAGAGAGAGGAGAGAGAGAGAGAGAGAGAGAGAGAGAGAGAGAGAGAGAGAGAGAGAGAGAGAGAGAGAGAGTTTTTACGTCTATTAGGAGGCCGAACTCGGCCTATGAGACAAATCGATGTACATGGGTGTATCTTCTGTCTATCAGAGAAGATAAAAGTGCTGAACAGAAAAAGTGGTAAAGCTGATACAAATCTCCGTAGTATGCATGTGGAGATACCCATGAAGTGAGGGGGTGTATGGAGTGCGATATCTATGATAGTCTATATGCAAAAGGATAGTACAACAAGCATGAGAATGCATCTGAAAGGACTAACTAGCTCCATCCTGTGCTAGTGGGTGGGTGTAAGATGTGATACATAGGTGGAGGTGGAGTCAGGGCCATCCTGATGGCTGTAGCCGGATCAACCATCATCTGGGATCGTCTCTCCTCCATGGCGCGATGGTCAGGAGCCTGGATCTCTGCAATTTGGTGCCGGTGAAGTCTCGGGGCCCGATATCCTATCGCACGGGGTCGTCTCCTAGCTCGAGAAGTCTGAGCCTGCTGAAGAGTCACCCCTCTCAGTGTGTGGGCTGACGGGGGGAGGGCTGCAGCACGTCGTGGAATAAAGAAGTCAGTGAGCTGACTCTGTCTCCCTCCTGTATGGGCTCCTATAGTAGGCTTGAGTAGGGAATCTCTGTGACTCTGTATCTCTAGTAAGAATCGTCCGAGCTGTCTCTGATCTCTAGAGTCCATGATCTCTCGGAGGGTGGGCTGCCCTGTAAATAGAGTCTCGTATCTGCCTCTGATGTCATCATATGCGCTACATCTGCATACAAAGTGCTCCTCATTCTCCATCTCTACTCTGCATACCCTGCATATCCGCTCCTCTCTGGGAATGTTTGCGGCTCTGCCCATCTCAATCTCTAGTTGATGTGATGAGACTCTCAACTGGCCAATCGCAACCCGGGAGGTATGAGGCATGTAAGTATCCATGTAGCGTGGTCGCTGGATGAAACCGTCTGCTAGTATGTCTAAGAACTGGTCTCTGTAGTGCGATAGTCTCGATCCCATGTGTGGTGTGTGCCATGTCTGACTAATGTAGAGCTTCCACAAATCATGTCTGAGCACAACATTCCTCTCATGACGAGAGAGGTGGATGTGAGGTGAGTCTGGGTCATACTGAAAAGGCGGCAATGTGTCCATATCAAGTCCATGACTAGCAAACCAGACTCTAACCTGAGTGTACCAAGCTCTCTCATATCCTGACTCTGATATCTGTATAGATGCCTCAAAAGCTCTGTGTGTGAGTCTGTCTGTAGGGAGCTCCCTCATCCTCTGAATAAAACAGATAGTATGGAATAGTGCATCTACCACCATGGGTGGCGCAGCTAGCTCTTCCCTGATGATGTCATGTGGTATCGATTGTTTCCCGCGAAATAGTCGCGAGATCATACGTACCTGTGGCCTCTCGATCGCACTTCATTGGGTGACTGTGAGGCCTGGGGCCCAAACTGTCACAACATACATCATAGCTGGTCTGACTAGTGTGTCAAATAGCCACCCCTTCGTGCGGGGCTCCCGGAAGTGTGCCTGGTGACATCTCCGCTCTAACATGGCTAAGGCTGCATATCCTCGTGTGAGTCGATCAATGGCTGCCTGTCTCATACTGAATGGGCCAGGGAAACTCGTGAATGTGACTCCGAGGGAGACATAGGAAGTGATCACCTCAATTTGTCCACCACCGGCTGTGAATCCTGCTCCATTCCTCACCATGGGGGAGGTGTGGAAGATCATGACCTTGGTCTTGCCAAGGTTTACTGTGAAGCCCCTCTGTGTACAAAACTCATCCAGGGCATCCAGGTGGTGCTGTAATCCCTCGGGTGACTCTGAAATCAAGACAGTGTCATCGGCATATAATAAAATGTGGACATGTGTACCTGCGAGGTCTTCACCCTCTCCTCCAGCTCGGAGAATGTAGTCCTCAATCTCGTCGATGTAGAGACCAAATAGAGTTGGGGGGGGGAGGGGAGAGAGAGAGAGAGAGAGAGAGAGAGAGATGAGAGAGAGAGAGAGAGAGAGAGAGAGAGAGAGAGAGAGAGAGAGAGAGAGAGAGAGAGAGAGAGAGAGAGAGAGAGAGAGAGAGAGAGAGAGAGAGAGAGATGAGAGAGAGAGAGAGAGAGAGAGAGAGAGAGAGAGAGAGAGAGAGAGAGAGAGAGAGAGAGAGAGAGAGAGAGAGAGAGAGAGAGAGAGAGAGAGAGAGAGAGGGAGGGAGGGAGGGAGGGAGGGAGGGAGGGAGGGAGGGGAGGGAGAGGGGGGGGGAGAGAGGGAGGGAGGGAGGGAGCGAGGGAGGGGGGGGGGGAGAGGGAAAGGGGGGGGGAGGGAGGGGGGGGGGGGGGGAAGAGGGAGGGGGGTGGAGGGGGAGGGGGAGGGAGAGGGGGGGGGAGAGAGAGAGAGAGAGAGAGAAAGAAAGAAAGAAAGAAAGTGTTTTTACGTCTATTAGGAGGCCGAACTCGGGCTATGAGACAAATCGATGTACATGGGTGTATCTTCTGTCAATCAGAAAAGATAAAAGTGCTGAAAAGAAACTGGTTAAGCTGATATAGATCTCCGTAGTATGCATGTGGGGATACCCATGAAAGTGGTGGGGGGTGTATGGAGTGCGATATCTATGATAGTCTATATGCAAAAGGGTAGTACAACAACCATGAGAATGCATCTAAAACGACTAACTAGCTCCATCCTGTGCTAGTGGGTGGGATGTAATATGTGATACATAGGTGGAGGTGGAGTCAGGGCCACCCTGATGGCTGCAACGGGATCGGCCATCATCTGGGATCGTCTCTCCTCCATGGCGCGATGGTCACAAGTCTGGATCTCCGCAATCTGGTGTCGGTGAAGTCTCGGGGCCCGATATCCTATAGCACGGGGTCGTCTCCTAGCTCGAGATATCTGAGCCTGCTGAAGAGTCACCCCGCTCGGTATGTGGGCTGAGGGGGGGAGGGCTGCAGCACGTCGTGGAATAAAGAAGTCAGTGAGCTGACTCTGTCTCCCTCCTGTATGGAGTGCTACAGTAGGCTGGAGTAGGGAATCTCTGTGACTCTGTATCTCTAGTAAGAATCGCCCGAACTGTCGCTGGTCTCTAGAGTCCATGATCTCTCGGAGGGTGGGCTGCCCTGCAAACAGAGTCTCGTATCTGCCTCTGATGCCATCATATGCGCTACATCTGCATACAAAGTGCTCCTCATCCTCCATCTCTACTCTGCATACTCTGCATATCCGCTCCTCTCTGGGAATGTCTGCGGCTCTTCCCGTCTCAATCTCGAGTCGGTGTGATGAGACTCTCAGCTGGCCAATCGCTACCCTCAAGCTATGAGGCATGTGAGTATCCATGTAGCGTGGTCGCTGGATGAAACCGTCAGCTAGTATGTCTATGAACTGGTCTCGATAGTGCGATAGTCTCGATCCCATGTGTGGTGTGTGCCATGTCTGACTAATGTAGAGCTGCCAGAGATCCTGTCTGAGCACAACATTCCTCTCACGACGAGAGAGGTGGATGTGAGGTGAGTCTGGGTCATACTGAAAAGGCGGCAATCTGTCCATATCAAGTCCATGACTATCAAACCAGACTCTAACCTGAGTGTACCAAGCTCTCTCATATCCTAACTCTGATATCTGTATAGATGCCTCAAGAGCTCTGTGTGTGAGTCTATCTGTAGGGAGGTCCCTAATCCTCTGAATAAAGCAGATAGTCTGGAATAGTGCCTCTACTGCCATGGGTGGTGCAGCTAGCTCTGCCCTGATGATGTCATGTGGCACCGACTGTTTCCCACGAAATAATCGCGAGATCATACGTACCTGTGGCCTCTCGATCGCACTCCACTGGGTGACTGTGAGACCTGGGGCCCAAACCGTCGCAGCATACATCATAGCTGGTCTGACCAGTGTGTCAAATAGCCAGCCCTTCGTGCGGGGCCCTTCGTGCGGGGCTCCTGGAAGTGTGCTTGGTGACATCTCCGTTCTAACATGGCTAAAGCTGCATATCCACGTGTGAGTCTATCGGTGGCTGCCTGTCTCATGCTGAAGGGGCCAGGCAAGCTCGTGAATGTGACTCCGAGATAGACATAGGAAGTGACCACCTCAATCTGTCCACCACCAGCTCTGAATCGTGCTCCATTCCTCACCATGGGGGGGAGAGAGAGAGAGAGAGAGAGAGAGAGAGAGAGAGAGAGAGAGAGAGAGAGAGAGAGAGAGAGAGAGAGAGAGAGAGAGAGAGAGAGAGAGAGAGAGAGAGAGAGAGAGAGAGAGAGAGAGAGAGAGAGAGAGAGAGAGAGAGAGAGAGAGAGAGAGAGAGAGAGAGAGAGAGAGAGAGAGAGAGAGAGAGAGAGAGAGAGAGAGAGAGAGAGAGAGAGAGAGAGAGAGAGAGATTTTACGTCTATTTGGAGGCCAAACTTGGCCTATGAGACAAATTAATGTCCATGGGTGCGTCTCGACTCTTCTGTCAATCGGGAAAAGATAGAAGTGCTGAAAATACTAGTAAAGCCAATATAAATCTCCGTAGTATGCATGTGGAGATGCCATGAAAGTTTTTTTGGGGGGGGGGGGTGTATGGACTGCTATATCTATAATAGTCTATATGCAAAAGGGTAATACAAGCATGTGAATGCATCTGAGCGACTAACTAGCTCCATCCTGTACTAGTGGGTGGGTGTAAGATGCGGTACATAGGTGGAGGTGGAGTGAGGGCTGCCTTGATGACTCCATTGGGATCAACTGTCATCTGGGGTCGTCTCTCCTCCATGGGGGATGGTCACGAGCGAAGATCTCTCCAATCTGGTGTCAGTGAAGTCTCGAGGCCCGATATCCTATAGCACGGGGTCGTGTCTTAGCTCGAGAGGTCTGAGCCTGCTGAAGAGTCAGCCCTGTCAGTGTGTGAGCTGTTGTTTTTTTTGGGGGGGGGGGGGGGGAAGGGCTGCTCCATGTCGCATGACAAAGAAGTCAGTGAGTTCATTATTTCTCCCTCCTGTTTCGGCTACTCTGGTGGGCTGGAGTAGGGAATTTGTGTGACTTTGTATCTCTAGTAAGAATCGCCCGAGGAGTTGCTGATCTGTATAGTCCATGATCCCTTGGAGGGGGGACTGCCCTGGAAACAGTGTCATATCTGCCTCTGATCATTGATGTCATCATATGCCCTACATCTGCATACAAGGTGCTCCTCATCCTCCATCTCTACTCTGCATATTCTGCATATCCACTTCAATCTCTAGTCCGTGTGATGAGACCCTTGACTGGCCAATCGCGACCCTCGAGCTATGAGGCATGTAAGTATCCATGTAGCATGGTTGCTGGATGAAACCGTTGGCTAGTATGTCTAACAACCAGTCTCGGTAGTGTGCTAGTCTCGATCCCATGTGTGGTGTGAGCCATGTTTGACTACTGCAGAGCTTCGAGAGGTCCTCGCTGAGCACAACGTTCCTCTCACTATGGAGAGGTGAATTTGTGGTGAGCGTAGGGGTCATACTGAAAGGGTGGCAATCTGTCCATATCAAGTCCATGACTTTCAAACTAGGCTCTAACCTGAGTGTACCAAGCTCTCTTACATCTTAATTCTGATATTTGTATGGATACCTCAAATGCTCTACGTGTGAGTCTCTCTTTAGGGAGCTCCCTCATCCTCTGATTAAAGTAAATAGTCTGGAATAGTGCATCTACTACCATGGGTGGTGCAACTAGCTCTGTCTTGATGATATCATGAGGCACGTACTGTTTCCCGCGAAATAGTTGCAAAATCATACGTACATGTCGCCTCTCGATCACACTTCACCGGGTGACTGTGAGGCCTAGGCCCCATATTGTCGCAACATACATCATAGCTGGTCTGACTAGAGTGTCAAAAAGCCACCCCTTCATGCAGGGCTCGTGGAAGTGTGCCTGGTTGCATCTCCGCTCTAACATGGCTAAAGCTGCATATCCTTGTGTGAGTCTGTCGGTGGCTGCCTGCCTTACGCTGAAGGGGCCGGACAAGCTCGTGAATGTGCCTAAAGGGGCTAGGCAAGCTCGTGAATGTGACTCTGAGGTAGACATAGGAAGTGACCACCTCTATTTGTCTGCCAGCAGCTCTGAATCCTGCTATAGTCCTCACCATGGGGGAGGTGTGGAAGATCATGGCCTTGGTCTTGCCAAGGTTTACCGTCAAGCTCCTCGGTGTACAAAACGCATCCAAGGCAGCTAGGTGGCGCTGTAATCGCTCGGGTGACTTTAAAATCAATACAATGTCATCAGCATATAATAAAATGTGGACATATGTTCCTTAGAGGTCTACTACCTCTCCTCTGGCTCGTAGAATGAAGTCCTCAACAATATAATCTCCTCTTCCTCACCTTGTCCTGGTCGATCAGGCATCTCAGAGTGAAGATGTGGTCAATGGTAGAGTAATCTCGTCTGAAACCTGCCTGTCCTGGAGCCCTGATGCCCTTCCTCTCAGCAAAACTACTCAACTCTGTCTCTAGTACCGCCCCATATAACTTGGCCAATATAGGGCCAATCATGATCGTCCGGTATGTAGCTGGATCCATAGTATCACCTGACTTATGAATGGGCACTACGGTGTGCTCAATCCATGAGTCTGGGAACCCTTCAACCAATGCACGGTTGAAGAGATGGGCAATGATCGGTGCGAGAGTCGTGCCTCCATAGATGAGGTGCTCTGCCTGTAAACCGAAATGATCATGGGCCCTGCCATGATGCAGCCGGGCAATAGCGCGTCCCACCATAGTGGGTGTGAAGAAGTCAGAGGTAGTAGGACGTGGGCTCTGCGGTCTGGGAATGGGAGGCTTGTCTGAGATCTCGTATAGGCTCCGCGCATAGCTATGCCAAGTGCTCGGGTCTCGGATAGGTGTCTGCTGTCTCCTCTCTCTCAAATGTAGCCATGCCACTACATTGTCTCGACTCATGAGCAAATGGTAAATATCCCAATACTGTCTCTCCTCCCAATCTCGCCGTTTGCGGTGAGTAAGGCTCTGCATGGGACGCTGTGCCCGTGTGTGTGTAATATCTCCTCTATGCTCTAAAATCCGTAGGTGCTTCCGCAGCTCACGACAGTCTGCATCATACCAACGGTTCTGGGGCATGGATCCTGTGCGTGGAGGGTGCATATCTGTGCGGTGTGGGAAGCTGCGGAGAGCTGAGTCCTATAGGATGGAGGTGATATGTGATGTAAGTGTGTCCAAAGGTGAGAATGGATCGAGGGAGAGTAGGCGGGTGTGTAAATGGTGTGCATAAACGTGTGAGAGCTCGTGTGTGAAGTGTATCGTGGTATGTATCTCAGTGGGTGAGGGAGGGTCTAATGGAATCGGAGATGAGAGTGTGAATGTAATAAATGTGTGGTCAGCACCGAGTGGGCGTCGTCCAATACTAAGTGAAGGGATGAGTGAAGCTCCAGAGGTAGTACCCAAAATGTAGTCGACTGTGCTCTCACCTCCCCCGTGAGGGAAGCAAGTAAATCCGCCTGAACCTGGCCACCGATTCATCCCGTTATATATAACGAGATGATGTCGACTGCCTAGCTCGAGTAGATGTGTGCCATAGCCGGTGGTGTCCTGACCCGTATCTTCCGATACTCTGCTGGTGCTAATCTCAATCGGGTCTCTGGCCCTCATGAGATGCGGGTGATCCATGTCATATGCCTCGCACTGATGCGACTGAGTGCAGCCATTGAAGTCCCCCATAAGGAAGACTTCACCAAGTGTGCTGTAATGTAGTATCTCATCTGAAAGCGCTGTGTATGGTGAGTCTCTATCTCGGATCGGTCCCCCCAGATCCTGTCTTGCGTATCGAGATCCGCCTGGTGGGAAGTAGCATATAGCAATGTAAATCGAGCTCCCCTGTGCTATCTCTATGCGAACCCACATGTATCGTGCCTCCTCATCTCTACCTATAATATGGATCCGGCTCTATATCTCCTGTCGAAATACGATGGCCACTTCTCCCGATCCTCGCGCTGTACTCTGTCTCGTCGTAGTCCTGAATGCGGATTCCCAATGGAAACCTGCAATGCGTGGTAGACCTCTCCCTGGGCTCTCGTGTGTCTCTGTGATGCACGCAAAGTCATGTGATGCGAGGATCTCCTCGACTCTGTCTGGTCGCGTCCAGAGTGCCCCGTTGCAGTTCCACACCACTCCTCTGAGTGGTGTCTCCTGGTGTAGTGATGTCTCATAGGCCGCATGGCCCTTTTTGATAGGGCATCCATCTATGAAGACCTTACCATCACGGTAAAAGGCCTTCCTCCCCTCTCGACGTGTCTGGAGTATCTGTGGCATGCAAGCGCGTCGGTGTGCCACCTGCATATGCGTGAGGTCCTCGTCCATGTAGAGGGTGCCGTCGGGTAGTCCACGTAGTACCGATCGACGTCTAAAAAAGGCGGTCCGTGCCTCCTCCAAACTCATCTTGAGGATGAGTGCTCGCAAACGTGATGTATCCCTCCCAACCCTCCATGCGTCTGTGTAAGGCATGCTCTCGTATCCAAGTCGATGGCAAATGTCAGTGGCGTCTGTCTCCGGTGATACCCCTTCGGGTAGGCCTGTAATCCGAATGTGAAGTTTTCGAGTGTGTCGAAGCCTCTCCTCCTCAAGTGTATCCTGGACTCGTGTGAGCTCTTCTTTCTGCACATCTTCCCTAACTTCCTTCTTAACCCTTTTGTGTACTACTTCCACGCATGACTCTCGAGTAGATTCTACCTCCGTTTTGATTTCCTTCTTTATTTCTTCCTTGAGTATCTCCACGTTGGAGATCTCCCCCTCTTCTTTCATGTGCTCATAAGCTGTCCTCCAATGGTCTCTTTCTTCTGTGAGAGTCTTCACTTGTTCTTCCAGTCCTTTGACTTTATTCATTACTTGTTCTTCGAGTCCTTTGAACTTTTCCATCATCTTTCGTATCTCCATATTGAGGTTTCGGTCTGCTTCCTTGTTGGCCTCTTTGAGAGCTTTAGCGATAAGGTCGTCCACTTCCTTCCGGTCCATGGGAGCCATTTCAAGGTTTAGGATTAGGGCTCGGGTATAGAGAGAGAGAGAGAGAGAGAGAGAGAGAGAGAGAGAGAGAGAGAGAGAGAGAGAGAGAGAGAGAGAGAGAGAGAGAGAGAGAGAGAGAGAGAGAGAGAGAGAGAGAGAGAGTTAAAAGTGTGGATGCTTGTGGCTGTTAGCATAGCAGGCAGATGACAGAGAACCCTAAAATCAGATCTTCGGGGAAAGAGGTGCTGAACTCTAAATCAGAGCGTCGAAACCCTAAAATCAGAGATTTGGAACCCTAAAATCAGTGCTATGTCTAAGATCAGAGAGAGATTGGACCCCATTGCTTAGACAGGGAGGGTGCAGAACCCTAAAAAGAGAGTTTTGAAACCCTAAAAATTGAGCATTATATCCTTCAAAGCCTTAAAATCAGAGCTGCCCATGTTCAAACCCTAAGAATCAGAGCTGATGTTCTTCAGAACCCTTTAAAACAGAGTTTCGCCTCTTCAAAACCCTAAAAATCAGATCTTCGTCAGTTTCGAAACCCTAAAAAACCAGACCTGCGCCTGTTCGAAACCCTAAAAGAAGGCGCTGCACCTCTTCAGAACCCTAAAAGACACAGTTTCGCCTCTTCAAAACCCTAAAAAACAGCTCTGCGTCAGTTTTGAAACCCTAAAAAACAGCTCTGCGTCAGTTTCGAAACCCTAGATCTGCGTCAGTTTCGCGCGCGTGCGCGCGAGAGAGAGAGAGAGAGAGAGAGAGAGAGAGAGAGAGAGAGAGAGAGAGAGAGAGAGAGAGAGAGAGAGAGAGAGAGAGAGAGAGAGAGAGAGAGAGAGAGAGAGAGAGAGAGAGAGAGAGAGAGAGAGAGAGATGAAATGATATATTTACGTCTTCAGAAGGCCAAAATGACCTATGAGACCAAAAGTTACAAAACTGGTGAATCTGATACAAAATCTGAGTACCAAAGGAAGTGGTATTGAAAATGAAAGATGTAAAATAGCTGAGAAAAGGCTAACACCAAGACTAATACAACAAAGGGCTGATACATAGGAGGGATGTGCTGATATACAAGGCTGCAGATCTATCCTCATCTACACTGTGGGCGTATGAAAAGTACAGCTTGAATCCTCCCCTGTTTCTCTGTCGATACTGTGTAGCACCTCTCACTCTCGGTCGTCTAGATCTCCCTAGCTCCACTGCTCGGTCTATGAGAGTGCCAGTAGTGGCTGTATGAGTGTGGACAGAGCTCTGTACTAGATGTTCTACTGACTGCTCCTCTAGCTGCCTAGTGTCTGGTGCAAAGAAATCCGTAATCTGTCTCTGGGACTGTCCCCCTCCAGCTCTCCTCAGTAGAGTGTCTCTATGTTTGTGTACCTCTAGTAGATATAGTCCAAGACATCTCTGATCCTCAAAACTCATGACTCTAGATAGAGGCCCAAAACCCTCTCTGAATAGACAATGAAAACGGCCCCGTATCTCATAGTATACCGTGCAATGACATATGTAATGTAGCTCTATCTCTGGTTCTAGGTGACATAGACGGCATATCCTGCTATCTGCTCGTACCCCTTTGAATCTGCCAGTCTCAGTCTCAAGCTGATGTGAGGTGTGCACAACTGGCGCAACGCAAGACATGGGAAAGATGTTTATCCATATATCTAGGTCGAGTCACAAACCCATCCATTGTGAGGTGTAGAATATGCTCTCTATAGAAAGCCATCTTCCTACCCAACTCCTGTGTAGGCTGAATCCATGTCCTCCTGGTGTCCAGCTAGATCAGATCCTGACGAATGAGTCTAGTAATCTCCACCCGTGTCAGGTACATCAGAGGTGTCTGTAAAGAGTACTGGAAAGGAGGCAGCCTGTCCATGGTAAAACCATGTGTTTGAAACCAGGATGTCATCTGTGCAAACGAGCATGATGTATCCCCCTGCAGGGCTAGCTGTCTGGATGACTCGAGGGCCAGCGTCATATATCTATCTCTGGTAGTGTCCCACAAGCTGTGTACAAAGGAGATTGCTCAAGTGAGTGCCTCAATCTCAATAGGGGGAGCAGCTAGCTCCGCTCGAATGATATCATGTGGTACGGAGGCCTTGGCTCTAATCAACCTAGAGATCATAGATACCAAGGGCCTCTCCATGACTTTCCACCCATCCTGACCTATAGAAGGTCCCCAAACCTGTACCCCTTATAGCATAGTAGAGGCAACCAAAGTATCAAAGAGCCATAACTTTGTCCTGGGTTCCTGAAACTGAACTTGCGAGCACATCCTCTCCAATCCTCCCAAAGCTGCACATGCTCTAGTCAGTCCAGTCTCTGCTTCTCTCCTCAAGGAAAATCTCGGTCCAGTGAATACTACCCCGAGATGTGTGTATGCATCTGTATACTCCACAACCTCTTGCCCATATGTGAAAATAGGTGTTGATCTCTTGATCCATTGCGGTGTGGTGTTAAACACCATAACCTTGGTTTTACCAAGGTTTACAGACAGACCACTATCCTCTGCAAAGCTGTGTAGAGCATCCAAGTGTCCTTGCATACCCTCGGCTGAGTCAGATATCAAAACAATATCATCAGCATATAACAAGAATGGGATCCACGTCCCTTCCAACTCGGCGGCTCTATCACCCTCTCTGTCAATGTAATCAGACACCTCATCAACATACATACCAAATAGAGTAGGAGACAGTGGGCAGCCCTATTTCACTCCAATAGTAGAGTGAACTAAATCAGATACCCCTTCTGGGGTGCAAACTTGTCCCACCACTGATCTGTACAAAGCCATAATCCCCCACATCAACTCTATGGGTACGCCCATCTCCTGTAGTCTGCGCATCAATCGAGCTCTCGACACCATGTCAAATGCTTTGCGGAAGTCCACAAAGCTACAATAAATCCGCTTCCCGTGTGACCTTCCCTCTTCAATGATGGCTCTAAGTGTTAGAATATGATCAAGAGTGGAGAGACCCCTCTTGAAACCTGCCTGACCCTTTGCCCGCATACCCTCACCCTCTGCCCAATCACTCAAGTGCTGCTCAAAAATGGATGCATACAACCGTGCCAATGTGTGTCCAACCATAATAGTGCAGTAGTTTCCCGGCTATATAGGATCCCCTGCCTTGAAGATAGGCACAATAGTAGACAATCGCCAAGTCTCAGGTAACCCTTCACACATGGCACGATTGAACAACACTGCAAGAACCTCCATCAACATATCCCTAGCATGAATAAAATGGTCCGCCACTAGACTGTCATGGTCATATGCCCTCCCGGTCCTCATCCTGTCAATGGCCCTCTGTACCATTCGAGCGGTAAAGAAAGTGCTCGTGGTTGGGCACGGCTCTGCAGGCCCGGAAGGGGTTCCTGTCCTGGAACCATATATAGCGATGTCGCATACTGACCCATACATCAGGTGAAGTAATCGCTGGGGGAGTGGAGTGCTCATGAAAAAGTCGCCATGTCTCTTTTGAGTCCCTGCTCAAGAACATATGATATAAATCTCCCTCCAACTCAGCCAGGTAAGCCCGCTTCTTCCATCTCACAAGGCGACGGAAAGCAATTTGAGACTGTCTGTAAGTGATAACTCCTAGCAGAAGATCCCTCTGAAGATGGGCTCTCATCTCTCTGCATTCCTCGACATACCAACTATTTTGGGGCATGCTCCCAGACTGTCTGCTCCGAACCGGCCGGGTGTGTGGATATGCCACTGATGCGGCACTATGCAATGTCTCCCTCAGTAGAGTGGTGCACTCCTCCACTGAGAGACCTCGACCAACTCTGCGTAGATGGTCCCAGATCTTCTTTGTATAAACGGAATCGGTCTCTGGTGTAAATGTGTAACGGGTATGTGAGCTGCCTACTGATGTGTGGGTTGTACTATACTGAAAAGAGACTGATAGTGTCAAAAGAGCATGATCCACTGCTACACCCACTCGTCTAGCTCCCACTGTGAAATCCTGAATGCACGGGATGAAGCTCGGCTCTGTCATGATATAGTCCACTGTATTGGCTCCATGTCTATGTGGAAAGCAAGTGAAACCAGCTTCCCTAGGAAATCGGTGTAGCCATGAAGTATGGCTAACCCATGCGTAGTCGTCATCTCAATGAGATATCTCCCATACTGTGTCTGCTCTCTATCATGCGAGCATCTGTCGAGCCCCAACTCACCCACATCCATCTCTCTGAGCATCTCATTTGAAGTGTCGTAGAAGACTGTCTCTAAGTTGCGCGTTCGGGCATTCAAGTCCCCTAGGAGAATGATATCCCCATCCCTAAAGAACTCCCAAATATCATCATCTAGAAGAGAGAAAGGTGATTGCCCACTGGGTGCAGCATATACAGACGTACTAGGAGGGAAGTAACATATGGCAATGTATAGAAAGAAATCAACCTGTGTCAGCTCTCAGCCTCACCCACATATATTGAGCATCCTCATCTCTCCGTACGATATGTAGTAGTGGCTGCAACTCCTCTCTGAATAGCACTGCTACTCCTCTTGACCCTCTAGTCCCATGTCCCGATCTCACGTTTAGCCTGTGGGCTGTTTCCCATCTATATCCCACCACATGTGGCATCAACTGTCCAGGGGCCTGGTGGGTCTATCAGAAGAGAACAATGTCTCTATCTCTGAAACTGTCCTCAAATGCACCATTGTCCAACCTCATAGATCCATTACAGTTCCAAGTAGCCATCTTCAATGTGGTCCCATAGGTCTCGCACCGTCATGTAGTGCGTCGCTCGAGAAGCACCACCGGACCATCTCTGTAGAAGGCTAGCTTTCCCTTCTCTTGTGCCGCTCTAATCTCTGGCATTACCTCTCTCATATGCGCAAGCTGTGAGAGAGTGAGGCCATCGCCAAGGAAAACACCTATCTTCTTGAGAATTGGTCTCTTCCTCAAGAATTCCTTCTTCTTTTCCAATGAAGGAAAGCGCAATATAAGAGCTCTCTCCTTTGAAGATTCTCCAAGGCCCTCGCTTTTCTTGCCTACTCTCCATGCCTTTGTATGCAAAGGCTTCTTCATCCCCATCATGGATGTGAGAGTTTTAACCTCCTTTTCCACATCATTTATGTCCTTGAGGCCGGTTACTCTCACATGTAGTGCCCTTGTCCGCTTTCTTTGTTCCTCTTCGAGGGTCATGTTGATAAGAGTAGGTGTACAAGGAGCTTCCTTACTTTTCCCTTTCTTAGCCACTTCAATCCATTTTTCTGCCTCATGTACTTTCTTTTGCGTGTCGGATATGACTACAGCCCATGACTTCTCCTCCTCATCTTCCTTGATGGTCCGTACCTGTTCTTTTATATCTTTCAGCTCCTCGATCACCGAAGGCTGAATTTCACCTTCTTCGAGAACACGAGATGCCGCCACTTCCATCAACTGTTGTTCGAGGGTTGAGACTTTCCCTTCGAGTCTATCAATTTCACCTCGCATCTCTTCTCGTTCTTCATTCCATGACTTGAGCAGGGCTTCTTTTTCTTTCACGGCTTCCGCTCTCCATTCCTTCATCTCTCTCTCAATATGCTTCAGCCGCTTATTAGTTCTTGTAAATGTAACTTTCGACAAAGGGGAAGCCATGTGAGAGAGAGAGAGAGAGAGAGAGAGAGAGAGAGAGAGAGAGAGAGAGAGAGAGAGAGAGAGAGAGAGAGAGAGAGAGAGAGAGAGAGAGAGAGAGAGAGAGAGAGAGAGAGAGAGAGAGAGAGAGAGAGAGAGAGAGAGAGAGAGAGAGAGAGAGAGAGAGAATTCATTTTGAGTCATTTACATGGGCTGCAGTTAAACACACTCTTGTCAAGGGAGGCTGGTCTTGATGATTCAATGTGTGGATGCATTCTTTTTCTCTTGCTTGGAGCATCAGAGGTGAACCCAAACATTCTGTCCCTTGTTCCTGCAAAAATGCTGTCCCTCTCACGCTTGCTTGTGCACAACGAGGATCAAATGAATGGAGTGCTTAAAACATGTACAACAGAGAGTGAATCAAGAATGACAGGAAAGGTATCCAATGCATGTGTAGTATCAGATATTGTTCTGGAGCATAAAATAGGAGACTTTCTTGGGAATACAGTGAAAGCCTCTTGGAATGTGAAGCGGATGCTTTGCTCAGCGATGCTGGATCTGTCTATCCATGTATTGAGGTATGTTTCTTGGCTGATTTCATTAGTCTCTATTGAGGCTTTCCCTCCTACATGTAGTAATGTATGCATTTTTTTGTCTCCACAACCATGCAGGACCTGCCAGAGGGATATCAGAAAGCTCCTCAATGTGCTAGTCAATGAGGACCGGGTGGCTTTAGCAACTTACTCTCTACATTGTATAGAATGCGTAGAACTTATTTGGAAAGGCCACTTCTATTTTCAGCATAACCCGACTCTGACGTTGGCTTCACAACCTAGCTTGTCTGAACTTGCTCAGAGATTAGACTTTGTTGTCAAGTGCATGCAGCACACTTACACTGGACATACCCATGAACAGCAGTTGGACTTGCTTGAGTTAAGTATGATACCATCATTGTGGAAGCTGTCTCCGATTGCAAGTCAAAATGAATTAAACAAGCTTTCATCAGCTGTTGATGTAATCAAGAACAATCTTGTGCAAGGTTCCCCGCCCACTTCATTCCTAAATAAAGTACAGGAAATTATGCTAGAAACTACCGCTGATTCACCCAGTTTTCAGACAGCTTTATGTGAACTGTGCTCTACATTTTGGCCACGGCCTTTTTCCATCTTTGCCGTGCAGGAAATGAAAGCAGTTTTGACTATTCTGGAGAATGATTTTGAGCATCCAGCAAAATTCTTACCAAATATGCCATTTAGTGTCAAAGCGAGAATATTCACAAGACATCTAGAGAATAGCAGGGTTTGGGTCTGTCTACGCTTGGATTCTTTGTGGGAAAAGTTTATCTTTTTAGATAGCGAAGAACTACGAAGAAGAAATCCTATGATTACTAGTTTACAACTTCCTTTACTCACTTTGCATTCAAAATGTGTGGTCGTTGCCACAGTGTATGTTGAGTGCCCTGGTAGGTATCATGTAACTGGTCGAGGTCCTAGAGGTTTGCTCATTCCACTTACTCCTGAGAAGTTCATTCACTTAATACCAGCCTCGGATCCGTCGGTTTAGTTTATGCAAAACAAACATGATAAATACAAAGCTTGAAAGAATATGAATGTGTTTCATCTGTCACTTGTAGACTACAACAGAAAGGTGTGGGAGTGCTGTGTGTCATGCAGTGCTGAACTTTTGTACACTTATAGAACTGTTTCTAAACCTATTTCAAGGTTTGCTGTACATTAGTTCTCTTTTATGGCATGCTATGAAAGCATGAAATTTAAGCTTCATTACTTCGTTATTAATGCTAACTTGTCCAATCATTCCTATCTGCATGATTCTGCTTGCCAAGCATGACTCGAAGTGTTTTATATATATTTTAGGTCAGCAGAGAATTTCTCATAATGATGGGGTTCTTTCAGACATACCTTCAACATTGTTCAATATGAATGGACTGCCATTTTTGTCCTATGACAGAACTCCCTAAAAAACAAAATCAGTAACTACCATTTTTGTTTTATGACATCTTCATTCTGTGTTTCCTCATTGATGATGAAAAGGTATGAAAGTAGCGATTATATTGCTGCTTTGTGTATTTCTCCAAAGCTTTCGATACTGTGCCATAAGAGGCTCTTTTGACGTCTTCAGAGCCTTGGGATACCGTCGGAAATTATTTGGGTTAGCTACATACTCTTTGAGCGAGTCACCAGGAGAGTACGATGTCTGGGGGATTATCAGATGCCATTGCTAGCACGATTGGCGTTAAGCAGGGCTGGCTCCTCTCTCCCACTCTATTCGGGCTATACATCGACGAGATCGACTACATCCTATGGGCTGGTGGAGAGGGAAGAGACCTTGCAGGTACACCGGTACACATTCTTTTATATGTAGATGATATTGTATGGATCTCTGTCTCCCCCTCTCTCTCTCTCTCTCTCTCTCTCTCTCTCTCTCTCCAATGGAATGTGCAAGGTGGACTATGCGGGCAGCTTCGTATCTTTGGCAAAGTGTCTCTAACCCTAATCTCTCTCATGGAAACAAAGTAACCCTAATCTCTCTCATGGAAACAAAGTGCCCCTGCCCCGGACTAACAACTGTTGCCTACAGTTATTAGCCACTCCCACCCTTGCTCCATTGTGCATTGGACACACTTCCGTCTTCATAGCAAGTCTTTGGGCTCAACACACTGAGTATTTTTTCATCTTCAAATGCAATGACCGCTATGGCTAAGGACGATTTGACAAAAATGGAGGACAAATTGACCATAGCTATCAAAGAAAACAAGAAGATGGTGGACTCCACTATCACGACCATCATCAACCGCCTCTTAAAACTCGAGAAAGAAGTAGAAACATATCATAAGGAGAGGGAAACATGGAAGAAAGAGAAAAAAGAGTGCGAGAGGGAGTGAAAGAAAGAAAAAGAAGAATGGGTTAAGGAAAAGGCAAACATGAAAGAGGAATTGGAGCTCCTCAAAGCTTCAATGGTCTCTCTCACACCCGAAGAGGGAGAGATTAATATGAGCAAGACATAAGCTCTCAAAGAAGAGCTCACCAAAGCTTTGATTGCGAGCATGAAAAACAAGTTATAAGCTACTAAACAAGGGTGGATCGACATAGTGAAGAAGAACATAAAAAAAGAAGCCAAAGAGGAAGCATCGTGCACTCCACCATTGAGGAAGAAAAGATGAGACATGCCCGTTGTCTCAATGTATGCATCACGGGCATTGTAGAAAAAGAAGGCTCTACTCTCGAGTCCGATGGGAAGACACCATGCAAGATGCTCGGCTACAAAGAGGACTCTTCTCCATTCATCAAGTGTTGGAGAACGGGACGAGACCCCACGGGGATTGTAGAAAAAGAAGGCTCTACCCTCGAGTCCGATGGGAAGACACTATGCAAGATGCTCGGCTACAAAGAGGACTCCTCTCCATTCATCAAGTCTTGGAGAAGGGTGATTTTGACAGCACTTGATGGCTCTCCCATCTGCGTTGATGATGATCTCACATCCATGCAAGTAGCATACCGTTGTGCATGCATGTCGAGAGTACACCAAGGTCGCAAAGAAGGAAAGAAGGCTTCATACAGAGATGGTCGTGTCATCATTGATGGCAAGGCCATCCCATAGGGATTCACAACTTGTGAGACACTCGACGAGATACAACTTGCAGTTTGGAACTGCAATGGAGATCTATGGACACACCCAGAGAGGTTGGAAAAGGTGCGCAAAGGCAAAGATATAACTATGCTCATAGAGACACATGAGAGCTCGGACCATGGCCTACCTCGAGTGCAAGGTTTCTAGTGGGAGTCCACATACAGAGAATGTACACGTCAGCACACCACCAGAGGATCGAGAGGAGTAGCCATACTCTTCAGAGATGGACTTCAGAGCAGGATGCAGATGGTCGCACATGATTCAGAGACCAAATATCTTTGGATTCGACTCTAGCTCTTACACGAGCGGATCATCTTCATAGCATTATGCTACTTTGCTCCTTCTAGCTCGCGGTTCGCTGTCATAGATCGAGAGGAGGACTCACCATACACTTGCTTGTCAGAAGAAATTACAAAGCACTCTGCATTAGGGGAAGTCTTCCTTATGGGAGACTTCAATCCCAAGACAGACAATGATCAGTGTGAGATATTTGATCCAGAAGACCCACAGATATTGCGTACCATAGAGGATGAGTCTATAGCTCGAGCTTCAACTGACTCTACACACACTCATTATGGCACTCACTTACTCCGACTAGGCTCTCGACATAATCTCGTTATCTATAACGGGATGGCTCAATGGCCTACCTCTAGAGGATTGACATGCATACCACACTCAGTCACAGATAGCAAGGGAAGTACAATAAATTACGTCATGGGATCTAAAGAGGCCGTCCACCTACTTACCTCATTCACCATCCTATCCATATCCATTGGGGCCGATCATACATACCTCATGCTCTCCCTCAAGGGAGACAGCCCTACACGCACACCTGCAACAGGCATCCCACACACCACCATCCACTTCACACACAAGCTAGCTCACATATATGCGGCTCAAGTCGAGAAGGGTCTTCTCTTGCTTCATCCTGATACTCCACTGTCCATACTCATCTCGGAGATAGCATCAATTCTTCAAACATTAGCCATCATCTCCTTCCCACACACCATCCATTCTGGTCACACACCTCCTCTCGGGACTATGCCACAACATCGTTGGTATGATGAGGAATGCAGAGATATTTACCGTTGACTATGAGCTCAATGAGCATTGGGAGAGATCACAGAGAGATGGGGCAAGGGACAGATGAAGACTCTCACACATCAAAAGAGGTGAGCCTTTGAGGAGGCACATGAGCTTGAGCTATACCATCTCTTTACGAGTATGGACAGTGTTGTAGCATGACGTACCCCACGAGAGCCATGCCCGACCATATCTATTTGGGACCTACACACATGGCATGATTATGTTGAGAGATTATATGGGATACTTGGGCAGCCTCCCATTCCCCAACCACTTGAGCCTCGAGTTCTTTCTTCACAGCAAAGATGGTTGAAAGGGTCATAGGATGACTGCGACATGGACGTTTGACACACCACATGGTATTGCAGAACGAGCATCTCATATATGCAGCCACCACTTATAGCCCCGTTGATTGCACATGTCTTCAATCGGGCTATAGGGGAGGGCTTCGCACAGGAGTGGACTAGGCACACCATTGTGCCTATCCACAAATCTGGCGATACCTTGGACCTAGGGAACTACATGACCATCATAATTGGCCAAACCATGGCCAAACTATACGGTGCCATACTTGAGGCAGAGCTCAGCTCATATGCAAAGACTGAGGGGCTACGAGCACGAGGCAAGGTAGGTCCTCGATGAGCTTTCTCTACTATTGATCAGATCTTCATTTTGCGCTACCTCATTGATGGGTAAAGGGTGCAGAAGAAGAGACTATATTGTTGCTTTAGGACTTTCGCAAAGCTTTTGATACAGTGACACGAGAGGCTCTTCCAACTCCTCCAGAGCTTGGGAGTACCATAAGAGATGATTGGGCCATCTATGCACTCTACGAGCAGGTGACTGGGAGGGTACAATGTCCACGAGGTATGTCTGAGGCCATTTCTAGCACCATCATGTGGAGAATGAGTTCTCCTATGCGCAACGAAAATGTGTAGTGAATCACCCTTGTATGTCCAACACTTGGATAAATAGCTGCACCTTAGATAGCTTGTTGCTCTTAATACAAAACTTAAATGGACTTTAGCCTTTAGTCAATCAAAGTAGACAAGAAGAGCTTTCTAACAAGCTATAAATAACTTAATTTGGACAAGTTTTGATTAGGAAACACAACTGACGAAGATGAACTATATGTCCACACAGGTATGTTGAAGAATTGAGCTTCACTCTCGGGCTGATAAATCTTTGAATATACATCCTTTGAGAAAGATATTTGGTACAGAGAAAGTAGACACAAATAGCTTTCCAACAAGCTAAAAAACAAGTAATTTGGATGAGTTTTGGTCAGGGAACTCAACTGACCAAAATAGACCACCTGCACACATAAGTACACTGTAAAATTGGACTTTACGCTTTGACAGATATCTCATAGAATATAAATGATCTCAATGATATATAGGATGTGAAAGTAGATGCCAAGAGCTTTCAAACAAGACAAAAATCACGCAATTTGGATATGTTTTGGTCGAGAAACTTAACCGACCAAAATAGACTACCTATCTGCACAGGTATACTGAAAAATTGGACTTCACTCTTTCACTGATATCTCACAAACTACATAATCTTTCAAAGACATATTTGATATGCAGAAAGAACACGAGATAAGCTTTCCAATGAATGTTTAAACGCACAAAATGGTTACATATGCACTGAGATATGAGCTCTGCAAGAGAGTTGTATACAAACTGACGTGCGGTTGGAAGGAGTCTAAGGGAAGACAAAATGACAAAATGGCTAGATCCGACTACTGGGAGCTCTTGCCTCTTTCTCTCCTTGTGTTGAATGTGCTCACACTTCACTTTTATAACCAATGAGCATGTTAAGAAGTTTGTGCCTTGGTACAGAGAAAGTAGACACAAATAGCTTTCCAACAAGCTAAAAAACAAGTAATTTGGATGAGTTTTGGTCAGGGAACTCAACTGACCAAAATAGACCACCTGCACACATAAGTACACTATAAAATTGGACTTTACTCTTTGACAGATATCTCATAGAATATAAATGATCTCAATGATATATAGGATGTGAAAGTAGATGCCAAGAGCTTTCAAACAAGACAAAAATCACGCAATTTGGATATGTTTTGGTCGAGAAACTTAACCGACCAAAATAGACTACCTATCTGCACTGGTATACTGAAAAATTGCGGTGTACTGAGAAAGCATTAACCTGAGAACGAACAGTAATTCTGTGATAGAATGAAACAGAAGATTGATAGTAATTTGTATGCAGATTTCTGAGTATTAACGTACTACAAAGTAAATGCATTAATTGGGAAAATTAAGTTATAAGGCCTCTGATTAGCAAACCCCTACCACCCCAAGAACTTGAAAGAGTTTAAACGCGCCTATGACGGCAACGCGCGTTCAACACTGGTGCCGTTTGTGGGAAGGTGGCAACAGAGTGTTGCAAATTGATTGTGGGAAGGTGAGAAATTGATTGTGAGAAGGTGACAACAGAGTGTTGTAAAGGTGGCCATAGATTGTGAATCGACAGTAAGGTGAAGTAGTACGCAAGTGTTGCAAAAGGTGATATATGCCGGTTACTCGGTCCGGCGAGTCGTATCCGAAGTACAGGAGAGACCGACAGCCTTGGGAGGTATCAAATTTAGTAGGGACACCCCCAAGAGGCAGAAGCACAGATCGGTTAAGTCCAATCGTTGAAGAAACGAAGCGCGTTAGCAGTGATTTCGGAAGCATTCCGGTGGAACATACTGCAATTCCGGTAGATTCTGGTATAATTTCGGTACAGTCTTCAGAAGGTACAGTAACTTCGGAGTCTACAGGGACACAGTGTGTAGTTGACCCGACACTGTCTGGTCAGGATTTGAATTCGTCTGAGGAAAGAAGTATCTTGCACAGAGAGATTATTGAAGGTGAAAGAATACCCTGGTTTGAGGAAAGTTTGACTAATTCGGGTGACAGTTTGGTCCCAGTTGCAGAAAATTTACAATTTTCCGGTGACGGTGTAATACTTCTTGGTGAATCCTCATTCCGGAAACCACTGTTCGGAGTAAGTTTGCCTACGTTTGATACCAAAGAGTCGGATAAGCTATTTGAATTGGAGATCTGTAAGAGGTTGAACGCTATTTTTAAGCCGGAGAGTGAGCAGTCTGATCATACTGAATCTGAAGGACCGGAAACACCTCCTCAGAACTCAAGAGAAAGCAACGGTACCACTACTAGCACCATGAGTGGACAGCAAGAGCAACAACAACAACAACAACAATAGCAGCAACAGCAGCAAAAGCAAGAGCAGCAAAAGCAACCGCCACTTCCACTTCGACCTGTTCCAACTGGAGTGACGTACACAAAGTTCGGTGGATTTCTAGGTGACGATCCTGATGCCCATGCACGCACCTTTGAAATAAGTTATGCAGTGTTAAACCATCCACCCGATCCGGCATACAAGGCCATCGTATTCCAGTCTACATTAGTCAATGAAGCAGAAAAGCGGTTAACAGAGTATGATATCAATCATTTTGTTACCTATGAGGCGGTAAGGGATGCGTTTTTACAGAGGTTCCGGTTGAAGAACCCTGCTAAAATCTTCGATTACTTGCAGAACAATAGGCAGAAGCTGCATCAGAATGTGCAGGAATATGCCACATTATTTAGAACTCATTTGAGACAACTACCGCCGACACATGCCAATTTTCCGAATGATGTGATAACTCAGTGGTTTATTAATGGGTTAACTCCACAATTAAGACAAATTATGATCATTCGTTATGTGGGAGCTATGACACTGGATGCGGTTATTGCGATGGCCCTGCAACTTGAGCATAAGGTGGGAGGATTTATTGAGGATTTGGAGTGGCTGAAAGCCAGTAAAATTGTTGTAGAGGATCCGACTAAACAGATGTACTGCACTAAGTGCAAAAATTCTGGGCATACCAGTGCTACCTGTGCCCTTAATCAGCTGTATTGCATCATCTGCAATACCACCCGACATTCCATCGAAAATTGTGCGTATAACGCCAAAGTGCAGGGACAAGCAACTGTAAATGCCATTATACAAGAACCAGGACAGCCAGCTACTCACTACGTACCACCGCAGATGCGAAACAATCAACAGCAAGGATATCGAAATTACCGGGGACAACGGAATACCAACTTCAATGCAAATCGTTGGCAGATAGATACATCACAGGAAGGTACTTCCTTGCCACCACCTCGATGTCACTTTTGCGGTGAACTTGGCCACATCCGGAGATTCTGCAAGGATGCAGCCGAATATGATCAAAGAAAGAAAGAACGTCAAAATCCACTGACCAATATGGTCTATATTTCACAAGTAGAAGCCCAAGTAGCAGTGATCCAGACGCGATCCGGTAAGCAGTTGCAACCAACAGCTGAAGTGTTTGAACCTGACATCCGTGAACAACAGAGAATGTATAGAAAAACTAGCCAATGGACCACCAAAGAGCCTACGATGTTCCCTGATCCAGTTCCGGTGACACAGGTTCCCCTGCCAAAGGTGGGAGCGGATGAACAAGATTGTACCCCAGTAACACGAGAATCATCATCGGAACCAGTGAAGAGTGCAATTCCAACAGACCAGGTATGAGATATTCTCTCTAAGGCCTGAATTACACTCCCCTTAGGACAACTACTCGCTTTAGTGCCAGGAGTTCGGCAGTAGTTTCAACAACAGGTTAGTCCCATATCTCCCATTACTCCGACGACTGCAACAATCCAACCGGAAACTGATTCTACGGTGGATCATTCTGTTACCTTAATCACGGTCTGGCATAAAAATCACAAGATTACGCAAGTGCTAATTGATGGTGGTTCCGGTGTGAATATAGCAACTGCAGCTCTCTGCAAGAAGTTAGGGTGGAGCCTGTTCAATTCTTTGTCAGATCAATCCCGAGTTCATCCAGTGGGACTCGTAAGAAATATTCCGATCACTTTGCAGGGTACAACGTTTAAAATGACTTTTGTAGTCTTAGAACTACCGGAATCTAGCCTTGATTACAATCTCCTTTTCGGTCGACCATGGTTGAAACAGGCTAAGGTTATACAGGATTGGTAAGCACAAGAACTAACTTTTAAAGATAATCACCGTAAATATGTTGTCAAACTTGATGCCATTCAGCCCTATGAACTCCATGCCAGACCATATGTAGCAGAGCCGGTCCACATGTTGGATGGCTTATCTGACGATGAAGAAGAAGCATTTCTGAAACACAATGAAGATCTGATTTCCTTAGGTACTATAGACTTGCAATCAGTAGTGGACACCTGGAGTCCGGCAACCTGTACAGTTGTTCCTGTAACCGGAGAGGCAGATACAGATGATACTGTTGCAATGGATGAAGCCCCTCTGCAACACCTTTTTAAGTCAGTTGACGATCCGGGGAAACCTCGTCAATTCTATGTCCTGGAAGACCAGTTAGTCACCTACAATCGGGGAATGATAGTAACCCGCGTCATGTTAAGATGAATGCTAGATTGTCTGAGGAATTTCAAGAAGTTTTGATCAGACTCTTGCATGAGTTTTCTGATGTTTTTGCCTGGGATTACCGCGATATGAAGGGTCTGGATCCTCGGATCTATCAACATCGAGTCGTGCTTAAACTAGAAGCAAAGCCAATTAAACAACCCAGTTACCGAATGAATCCCAACTATGCAGCACAGGTCAAAGCAAAAGTTGATCGCCTATTAAATGTAGGATTCATTGTACCCATTGAGCACGCTGAATGGATCTCCCCGATCGTGATCCCACCAAAGAAAAACAAGCAGCTCCGAATATGTGTAGATTACCAGAAATTGAATGCAGCCACGGTACCTGATCCATTTCCTCTTCCATTTCTTGACACAATGCTAGACAGAGTGGCTGGGCATGAGATGTATTCATTTCTTGATGGTTATAGTGGTTATAACTAGGTCCGAATGGCTGAGCAAGATATACCGAAAACAACGTTTATTACGAATTGGGGTGTTTATGCTTGTATAGTCATGTGGTTTGGGTTAAGAAATGCTCCTAGCACCTTTCAGCGTTGTATGAAAGAAATTTTTTCTCCCTACCTCACCTCTTTTATGCAAGTATATCTAGATGACTTTTCTTTATTCGGTAAGATTGTGGCACACCTGTATCATTTACGGTGTTTTGAGAAATGCCGTGAATACCGACTATGCTTAAACCCGACCAAATATGTCTTTGCGGTTTCTTGTGGTAAACTCCTTGGCCATATTATTTCTGCACAATGCATACAAGTTGATCCAGACAAAGTTGCAGCTGTGTTGGAAGCACCTGTGCCTACCGCACCGAAAGAAGTGATCCGCTTCCTAGGTCAAATACGGTGGCATGGTTGCCATTTATGGTAGTTAGCTCATCTCGCCACACCACTTAATCGACTCATGACGAGCACTCCACGATAGTTTGAATGGACCCCAGAATGTCAAACTGCCTTTGATTATTTAAAAGAATTATTGACTCAGGCACCAATTTTGCAAACTCCGGATTGGGAACGCCCATTCGACGTCTTCATCGATGCTTTAGACATAGCAATTGGAAGTGTTTTAATGCAGCAATCTGATAAGTGGTTCAGGCTTGTCTATTATGCAAGTCGTCGACTCGCTCCTGCTGAAAGAAATTATTCAGTCACTGAAAGAGAATGTCTCGGTTTGGTGTACTCTGTAAAGAAATTCCGGCATTATTTGTTAGGCCAAAAATTCACCTTTCATGTCGATCATGCTGCGCTAGTATATCTGGTCCGACAGCAGCATTTAGGTGGTCGCTTGGCACGATGGGTTCTATTGTTACAAGAGTTCGATTATGAAGTGATTCATCGACCCGACACTGCACATGCATTAGCAGATTTTCTCTCTCGATTAGATTCCGATGAAGCTCCGGTGGGCATTGATGACACCATACCAGCAATTTATATTACTGAACCAACTAGTGATGAATCTGCAGAACCTCATGTGACACCTGCCTACTATGATCAGTTATTAACCTTTCTTACTGATGGATGTCTTCCTTCTCAAACTTCTCCTGCTTTGCGTCGAAAAATTACAGTTTACAATCGCAAATTCTGGTTGATTGCCAGACAGTTGTATTATATGGATCACACTGGGGTTTTGCTTCGTTGTATTCCTCCACATGAATTAAACTCGGTTATTGCTATGGCACATTCAATACCTTCCGGTGGGCATTTTGCAGTAGATTTAACGCACCGAAAAATTTTGCAAAGTGGGCTCTGGTGGCCTACTATGTATAAAGATGTGACTTAGTTTGTGCAGCAATGTGATACTTGTCAGCGATCTCGACAGCCTTTACAATGCTACTTCTTCCCTCTACAACCTGTATTACCTTTGGAACCTTTTCAGAAATGGGGTCTTGATTTTATTGGACCAATCACACCTCCAACAATCCTTAGCAACAATCGCTACATTCAGACATGCACAGATTACGCTACCAGATGGGCAGAAGCTTGGGCCCTACGGTCCGCTACAGCTGTTTCGGTGACAAAATGTCTGATGAAGGACGTGTTTCCATGTTATGGATTACCTCTGGAACTTGTGACATATCAAAGAACACACTTTGTTAACAATTTAATGCGAGTGCTTACACACTCTTTTCAGATTCTGCATAAATTCACTTCACCATATTATCCTCGTGCTAATGGCTTAGCTGAGAGTACAAACAAAACGCTGTACTATGCTTCGTAAACTAATTATGGAATCACCAGAAAGATGGGATCAGTTACTACCAGCAGTCTTATAGGCATACCGGACTACATACAAAGTAGCAACCAGACTGAATCCTTTCAAGGTTGCCTATGGGCTGGAAGCAATAGTGCCAATGAAAATTGTGGTGCCAAGCTTACACGTGGCCATCTCTCAGAAATTGTTACCTGAAGACTCTTTGCCATTTCGGTTGGAAGCACTCAGAGACTTTGATGAACATCGCTGGGAAAGTTTACTAGTTCTTCAAGAAGTTCAGTTGCGGCAAGCTCGTACCCATGATAGATATCTCAAAACTCTAGTTTTTTCGGTGGGACAACTTGTGTTATTTTATAATGCTAATCAAATCGTGCGGCTGAAAAATTCAAATTACAGTGGTTTGGCCCTTACCGGATTAGTGAACAAGTGGGCCCAGCTACTTTTCGGTTGACTACTTTGACCGAAATTCCCCTTCCTAAAGTGATCAATGGTTCAAAGTTGCGACCGTATCATCAAGCACCTGATTCTCGCTGACGTGTTGTCCGTTTTTCCGCGTGTTATTTATTTTCTTTTTATTTTTGCGTGTTAGTTGAATAAACCTGTAAATATCCTCGTTTTGATATCTAATTATGATCAACAGCCGCCCTACATTATCGATTCTGCACATGCATGCACACCATAGTTATGAAGGTTATCATCTCAACATCGCGCGATGATTAGCAATTTCAATCGCCTCCCGTTGCCGAGTATCTACTTAATCTTCTTCTTTTCGCTGTTAATCGCTATTGTGTCTATGTGCTTTGTGTGTTCTGTATTTTCTGTGATTACTGTGTATTCGTGACATTGTGCTTTCGCGTACGCATCATGGAAGCGTTGGCTAATTTCGCTGCCTTCCGTGATGGACTCCCTCACGACGTGAGTGAGTTCTTGCGTATCCGAGGTGTGCTAAACTTTGCTGAATTGCCTTGGCATTCAGCAGAGTGTCATCCGTATTATGCACAAATCATCGCTGCCATTGCCACACCTGCTACAGAGCAGCGTTGGCCAATTACATGTTTATCATCTCATGTAGTAATCACCTTCGAATCAGTTGCTGCAGCTTTCCGACTCCCTCTAGAAGGAGGACAGAATGGTCCTCTCCTTCCGGTAGCTACCATGATGGAATTATTCCCAAGGCACTCATCGAATGAGTATGCCATCTTGTGTCGCCTTGACCCTGAACAAATAGCGTTGCAATTTTTGGTTGCCATACTAAACCTGCAAAAACGTACCGACGGGATTTCTCGCCCGTTCTACTCAATGATTGACATGGCTTCTCGGGATCCTGTTAATTTTACTTCCTATTATTTCCGGCGCATTCACCGTGAATGCGTTACGGTCATAAAGCATGTTAACAAACGAGATCTGCCGCGTTCACGTCTTCCGCACATCCTTACTTTTTTGTTTCCGGCCCTCCAAGCAGCGCAACCGCCTCCAAACGCTCCAATCTTATATCATGAGGAATCTTCTCAAATACTTGAAGACACCAAAGAGGATGATGAAGACCTTTTCCAGCTTCTCCACCAAAAACGCAGACGGATAAGCCCATCTGAGAGTCAAGTACAAGGCTCCACCGTCGGACATGAGGAAGAGACCTTTCACGACACAGCTACTTCAATACATGTGGAGTCTTCTGGTCAATCGTCTACAGATAAGTAGCAAGAACAAAGTGTTTCTAACACCAAATCTGATGCAGTTTCTTCTCGAGAGGAGTCTCAGCACCAGTCCAAAGAAGATCTGCAAGTCATGGTTGCAGAAATTTTCGAAGAAGTGATTGCGGCAGTGGACTCTGTTCTTGCCAGAAAGGACGCGAATATGCAGCAGCCTACTGGAATTGTATTGGTCCCCACCACTCTTATATCCATTCCTCCAACAGTACATCTGGTCGAGCCCATTGTCCCCATTCCACCTATTGTCCCTGAAGCACCGGATTCCTCATCCTCTTCACCTAACTATTCTCCATCCTCTTCCCATCACCTCTTGACAGCTTCTTCATCTCAACCACCTCCTCCTCTTCTGTTTCCTTCGATTCCTATGTTTACTGAGCTCGCATCCATGGGTCATATGTTGATACAACTGTCACGGCAACTGCCAAAACAGATGAAAGGAGTTACTGACAATATCCACCATGAATTACAACACAAAGTGGATGTATTGGAAGCAGATATTATTCCATTACAAGAAGAAGCGGATGTAGTAAAAGGAGAAAATCATGCTCTGCACAAACAGATTCAACAACTCCAGGCTCGACTTGCTGAACAGGAATCATTGATCAGCCAAAGAGATGCCGCGTTAGCTGAAATACAAACCAAAGATGATTTATTAAGTGTTGCTGATGCTGAGATTATCCAGCTAAAACAGTTAGCCCAAGATAGAGAGGATGCTCGTGTAGCACTGGGAAACTTGTTGGAAGAAACTAGAGTACAGTTGGATTGTTGGAAGAAACTAGAGTACAGTTGGATGAAGCCGTGCAGAAAGGACAAGAAATGACAAATTTAATAAAGCAAACCAATACAGAACTCCAGTTCGCAAATGCCAACCTGTTTGAAGCCAATTCTGCTCTTAGAAACCAAACGACTTTGGCTGCTCAACTCCAGAAGGACATTGCAGGAATCAAAAGGGAACAAGATGCTTATTACCAAACCATTCAGTATCAATCACACGAATTGGAGAGAAGAGAAAAGCAGCTTGGTTGTCAAGCAGAAAGATTATCTAGAATTGATAAACAAATTCAAGACATGAAGTTGAGCTGTGACGCAGCCCTTGCAAACGATTTTTACCTGCAAGAGGCCTTTTTGCAGACACAAGCTGAAATTTTGATGAGTCAAGTAATTGCGGCAAGTTCAGTTAGAACTGATGCTGAGCTCGTAGAACCGGAGACCCTAAAAAGGATGTTGGACTCGCTGAAGCAGAAAATTGCCAGAACATTTAAGTTAGCCCGAACAATGTATATTCAAGGTATAGTAGAAGAGCCATAAATTTTGTATTTCTACCATAAATTTTGTATCACTGCGGGTTCAAGTCCACCGTGCGTGCCAGTGTAAGCCGCCGGATTGGCACTTCGTATTTTCATAATTCTTGAATTTTCATATCCCGCATGAATTGAAAGGTTTCATATTCCGCACGAACCGAAAGGTTGTTGTGAAGAGTTGTAACTACTTATAAAGCAATGAAAGGACGCTCCGGTAATGATCAGGAGAATCGCCAGACTGTCTCTCTGGGCGATTGCATTCTGTGAGGTTACCGTGGTGCATTGTTTGAGAAATCTGAGTATTGCTGTTTTTTGTCTCTGTTTGATTACATTAATTGTGGGTAACACAGTTCCATTAAGTTAGAAAGCGTAAGTCTGTATTACGATAATGAATAGCTTCGACGCGGTATACTGAGAAAGCATTAACCTGAGAACGAACAGTAATTCTGTGATAGAATGAAATAGAAGATTGATAGTAATTTGTATGCGGATTTCTGAGTATTAACGTACTATGAAGTAAGTGCGTTAATTGGGAAAATTAAGTTATAGGGCCTCTGATTAGCAGATCTCTACCACCCCAAAGAACCCGAAAGAGTTTAAACGTGCCTGTGACGGCAACGCGCGTTTAACACCACTTTCTTCACTACATGCTACTAACTACAAGGCAAGATATTGTATCTTTTACTCATCATGAATTTTGACTAGACTTTTTCTTTTATTATTTTTTCCTTTTTTCCTCTACTTTTTCTTTATCTTTATATTTGGTAAATATATCCAAGCATGGCTCATATGAAAATGAGCTTGTACATTTATCTTCAACATTCCCCCTCAAGCTCATTTGGGAGTTATCTTCATCCATGTCGTGCAAATTTATCACATCCTTGAAGCCTTTGAGTTTAGAAGCATCCAAGAACTTTGTAAACATATCTGCAACCTGCTCTTTGGTTCTAATGAATTTTATCTCCACATCTTTGCTCAGCACTTTCTCCCTTACATAATGGTAGTGGACCTCTATGTGCTTGCTCCTTGCATGAAACATATGATTGCTTGCCAAGTAGATACTTGACATGTTATCACCGTATATAGGGATGGTTCCAACTTGCACTCCAAGATCAGCCAAAAACTTTTTAATCCACATTGCTTCACATGTGGCAAATGCTAATCCTCTATATTCAGCCTCCATAGATGAAAGTGCAACAGTAGGTTGTTTCTTTGAGCTCCACGTGATAGGTTTGCTTCCTATCATGAATACATAACGTGAGGTTGATCTTCTATCTTCCTTTGAGCCTGCCCAATCCGCATCACTAAAGCCTTTGACTTGCAGTTCTTCATCAAACTTGTAAAACAAAGCATGATTAACTGTATGCTTTATGTATCTCAACACTCTCTTGGATGAATTTAAGTGTTCACTTGTCAGGGCTTGCGTAAACTGAGAAAGTACACCACCAACATAAGACAAATCAGGTCTTGTAATGTTTGCATAGATCAATGATCCTACAATGCTTCTGTTTGTCATTACATCTTCCAATGGTTCTCCATCATTTGAACAAATCTTTGTATTTATGTCCATGGGTTGAGTGAGTGGTTTGCATTCACTCATTCCAAATCTGAAAAGAACATCCAACAAGTACTTCCTTTGCATCAAGTAGATGCCACTCTTTCCATAAACAACTTCAATTCCTAAAAAATATTTCAGCTCTCCAAGATCTGAAATTTTAAACTCCTTACCAAGCTTCCTTTTGATATCTTTAATCCCTATAACATCATTTCCTGTTATGATGAGGTCATCGACGTATATGCAAATATATACCTCTCTATTTTCTTCCTTCTTCATGTACAACGAAGGATCTGCGCTACTTGGGTTGTATCCACACTTAGTTAGATACTCTACCAATCTCTGATTCCATGCTCTTGGTGCTTGCTTCAAGCCATAAAGTGCCTTCTTCAACCTGCAAACAAAATCTGGATGGTTTTCATCTTCAAATCCAACCGGTTGACTCATGTATACCTCTTCTTGTAGTTCTCCATTAAGAAAAGCATTTTTGATGTCGAGTTGATATAATGGCCATCTCCTTGAAGCACCAATTGCGATAAAGGTTTTGATAGTTCCCATCTTTGCAACAGGGCTGAAAACTTCATCATAATCTATGCCTTGTGTTTGTTTAAATCCTTTGGCAACTAATCTAGCTTTATATCTAGCTAGTGAACCATCAGCATTCCTCTTTACTTTAAACACCCATTTGTTTGGAACAATCTTCATACCTTCTTTCTTTGGCACTAGTTCCCATGTGTGATTATCTTTGAGAGCTTTGATCTCCTCTTTCATAGCTTGCTTCCATTCCTTTTGTGTGCAAGCTTCTTCATATGTCTCAGGATCTTTGTCTTTGATAACCTGCATCATGTATGCAAAATGTGTCGCCATAAAACTATCATAACTCAACCTTTGAGTTGGATACCTTGTCCTTGAAGATCTTCTTTCATTTCCTTTAGAGAGTTGCTTCTTTAACCTATTTAGCTTTACCATCGGAGTGATTACCTCTTCATATTCTTCTTCACTTGCATCTACCTCACTGTTTGGAGTAGCACTTGCTTCTTCGGCTCTACTATGAGTTGAATTTGGAGACAAGGAATGAATCCCCCTCCATGTTGAACATTCTTCATTTGATGTAGATGCCTTTGGACCTGAAAGCTTTGTGCTTGATTGTTGAGCTTCTCTTTGATTTGTTTTCCTTCTCTTCTACCTCGAGCAATGACCTTGAAGTCTTCCTTTGGTTCTTTATGAAGCACCCATTCTCATTGAATATGACATGATAACCCTTCTCTACCATTTGTCCTACTGAAATCAAGTTCTTTGAAATTGTAGGAACATGAAGAACATTAGATAGTACCTTTGCTCTGCTTGTATTTCCAAGCCTTATATCTCCAATATGTTCAATCATGTGTTGAGTATCATCACCTGTTTCAACACATCCTTTTCCACTTGGTACCTGTAGATTAGTGAACAAACTTCCTTGGCATGACATATGGTTACTACAACCTGAATCAATGTACCATTTTTTGTCATCTTCACAAGAGCTTCTATACTCATGTCTCATTGCAAGTAGTGTGTCCTTGCTTCCTTCACTTGAGGTGTTTGCATAGTTGCTTTGGTTCCTTTGATTGCCTCCATTTGGTCTTCCATTCTTCAGCCAACAATCACTAGCATAGTGTTCTACTTTACCACAATGATAGCATGTTATACCTTTATGAGAATTGTAGGAGCTTCTGCCTCTTCCTCTACTTCTACCTCAACCTCTTCCTTGTGTGTTGGCATTTGATGCATCCTTGTTGTCTTCCGAATTGTTTTGATTGTAGTTGGAGTGGTTGTGACCTTTTCCTTTTCCTCTTGAGCCTCCTCTTGAGTTTCTTCCTTTACCTCGACCTGCATATACCATTTGGTTGTGGCTGTCCTTTCCTTTAGGACCACCGAAGCTAAGCTCTTCTGTGACAAGATGAGGGATTAGTTGTTCAAAACCTGGATATACATCTTTCAAGTTAATGGAAGTTATAAAAGGCTTCCATCTTTCATCTTCTCTCAGGCCATTGAGAGTATAACACACAAGATCTTCGTCTTCAACCGTTGTGCCAATAGAAGCTAAAGCATCGCTTAGCTCCTTAATCTTCAAAGTATATTCAGCTATGGATTGACTCGAACTTTTCTTGATTGTGTTCAACTCATTCTTGAGTTGAAGTTTCCTAGCTTGGTATTTGTTGAATACATCCTTTCAAGAGCTTCCGAAGCATCCTTAACTTTCTCTAGATGTTGAATATGACCTACCATGGCATTAGTAATGATTTGCAAAATGAGGAACATGACTCTCCTATTCCTCTCTTCCCATTCTTTTGCTTGCCTCCTTTGGACTTCGGTGCCCATTAGGTATTTGGTCATTCTAAACCTCCAAATGGGATAGTTATCCTTATCCAACTTCTCTACTTGTTGACCCAAGTGAGCTTTTGAAGAGTATCAAAGACTTTGAGAGTTACCTCGAATACTTATAGTTCTTTGCTCTTGCGTTTGTGAAGCTCTCTCTTGTTTTGTAGCTCATCTTTTGATTTGCTTCAACTCCAGCTCTGATGATGAAGCTTCAACACCAAGTTCGCTCTGATACCAACTGTGGAGAATGAGTTCTCCTATGCGCAATGGAAATGTGTAGTGAACCACCCTTGTATGTCCAGCACTTGGACAAATAGCTGCACCTTAGATAGCTTGCTGCTCTTAATACAAAAACTCAAATGGACTTGAGCCTTTAGTCAATCAAAGTAGAAAAGAAGAGATTTCTAACAAGCTATAAATAACTTAATTTGGACAAGTTTTGATAGTTTTGATTAGGAAATACAACTGACAAAGATGAACTACCTGTCCACACAGGTATGCTGAAGAATTGAGCTTCACTCTCAGATTGATAAATGTTTGAATATATATCCTTTGAGAAAGATATTTGGTACAGAGAAAGTAGGCACAAATAGCTTTCCAACAAGCTAAAAAACAAGTAATTTGGATGAGTTTTGTTCAGAGAACTCAACTGACCAAAATAGACCACCTACACATATAAGTACACTGTAAAACTGGACTTTACTCTCTGACAGATATCTCACAAAATATAAATGAACTCAATGAGATATTTGGGAGAGTGAAATTAGATGCCAAGAGCTTTCAAAAAAGATAAAAATCACACAATTTGGATATGTTTTGGTTGGGAAAATTAACCGACCAAAATAGACTACCTATCTACACAGGTATACTGAAAAACTAGACTTCACTCTTTCACTGATATCTCAGAAAGTACATAATCTTTCAAAGAGATATTTGATATGCAAAAAGAACACGAGATAAGCTTTCCCGTGAATGTTTGAACGCACAAAATGGTTACATATGCACTGAGATATGAGGTCTGCAACAAAGCTGTGTACAAACTGACGTGCAACTGTAAAGAGTCTAAGGGAAGACAAAATGACAAAATGGCTAGATCCGACTAGTGGGAGCTCTTGCCTCTTTCTCTCCTTGTTTTGAATGTGCTCCCACTTGACTTTCATAACCAATGAGCATGTGAAGAAGTTTGTGCCTTCTTCTTAACTCACCACTTTCTCCACTACATGCTACTAACTACAAGGCAAGATATTGTGTCTCTTACTCATCATGAATTTGACTAGACTTTTTCTTTTATTATTTTTTCCTTTTTTCTTCTACTGTTTCTTTATCTTTATATTTGGTAAATTTATCCAAGCATGGCTCATATGAAAATGAGCTTGTACATTTATCTTCAACACATTAGTGTTAAGCAAGGCTGCTCACTCTCTTCCACTCTATTTGGTCTCTATATCGATGAGATTGAGGACTACATTCACCGAGCTAGAGGAGAGGGTGCAGACCTCGCAGGTACACATGTTGACATTTTATTATATGTCGATGACATTGTCTTGATTTCAGAGTCACCTGAGGGGTTACAACGCCACCTGGATGCCTTGGATGTACACAAAGGGGTTGACAGTAAACCTTGGAAAGACTAAGGTCATGATTTTCCACACCTCCCCCATGGTGAGGAATGGAGCAGGATTCACAGTCGGCGGTGGACAGATTGGGTTGTCACTTCCTATGTCTACCTCGGAGTCACATTCACGAGCTTTCCTGGTCCCTTCACCATGAGACAGGTAGCCACCAATAGACTCACACGAGGATATGCAGATTTAGCCATGTTTGAGCGGAGATGTCACTAGGCACACTTCCAAGAGCCCTGCACGAAGGGGTGGCTATTTGATATACTAGTCAGACCAGTTGTGATATATGCTGCGAGAGTTTGGGCCCCAGGCCTCACAGTCACCTAGTGGAGTGCAATCGAGAGGCCACATGTACGTATGAGCTCGCGACTATTTCGCTAGAAACAGTCGGTACCACATGACATCATCAGGACAAAGCTAGCTGCACCACCCATGGTAGTAGATGCACTATTCTAGACTATCTGCTTTATTCAGAGGGCGAGGGAGCTCTCTATATACACACTCACACATAGAGCCTTTGAGGCATCTATACAGAAATCAGAGTCTGGATATGAGCGAGCCTTGGTACACTCAGGTTAGTGTCTGGTTTGATAGTCATGGACTTGATATGGATAGATTGCCACCTTTTCAATATGACCCAGACTCACCTCACATCCACCTCTCTCATCATGAGAGGAATGTTGTGCTCAGACAGGATCTCTGACAACTCTACATTAGTCAAGCATGGCACACACCACACATGGGATTGAGACTATCGCACTATCGAGACCAGTTTTTAGACATTCTAACGGATAGTTTCATCCAACGACCAAGTTATATGGATACTCACATGCCTCATAGCTCGAGGGTAGTGATTGGCTAGTTGAGAGTCTCATCACATAGACTAGAGATTGAGACAGGCAGAGCTAGACATTCCCAAAAGAGCGGATATGTAGGGTATGCAGAGTAGAGATGGAGGATGAGGAGCACTTTGTATGCAGATGTAGTGCATATGATGGCATTAGAGGTAGATATGAGACTCTGTTTATAGGGCAGCTCACCCTCCGAGAGATCATGGACTCTAGAGACTAGCGATAGCTCGGGTGATTCTTACTAGAGATACATAGTCACAGAGATTCCCTACTCTAGCCTACTGTAGCAGCCCATACAGGAGGGAGACAGAGTCAGCTCACAGAGTTCTTTATTCCACAACATGTTGCAACCCTCCCCCCCTCAACCCACACACCAAGAGGGATGACTCTTCAATAGGTTCACACTTTTCGAGCTAGGAGACGACCCCGTGCTATAGGATATCGGGCCCCAAGACTTCATCGATACCAGATTGCGTAGATCCAGGCTCGTGACCATCACACCATGGACGAGAGACGATCCCACATGATGGCTGATACCGCTGCAGCCATCAAGATGGCCCTGACTCCACCTCCACCTATGTATCACATTTTACACCTGCCCACTAGCACAGGATGGAGCTAGTTAGTCATTTTAGATGCATTCTCCTGCTTGTTGTACTACCCTTTTGCATATAGAATATCATAGATATCGCACTCCATACACCCTCCCACTTTCATGGGTATCTCCACATGCATAATACGGAGATATGTATCAGCTTTACAAGTTTTTTTCAGAACTTTTATATTCTCTGATAGACATGTACATCGATTTGTCTCATAGGCCGAGTTCGACCTCCTAATAGACGTAAAAACACTTTCTTTCTTCTTTCTTTCTCTCTCTCTCTCTCTCTCTCTCTCTCTATATATATATATATATATATATATATATATATATATATATATATATATATATATATATATATATATATATATATATATATATATATATATATATATATATATATATCTTCTTCCCTTCCCCCCTCTCCCTCCCTCCTCCCCCTCTCTCTTTCTCTCTCACTCACACACACACACATACATACATCTTTCAACAATATGAAGGATCAGAGTTCTAACTTTGAGATACCATTAGGGTCGCTACACATACCTCTTATTACACGTCACGCCCAAATACCCATGATGGAGCTAGCATTCCCTAGGCATCTATCATGACCCTGTTCTAACAACACTTGGTTTCCTCTGCGTCCTAACATTGTTTACCTCAATGGCTTATCATATATCCAACACATATCACCGTGCACTGTAAGCCCTGTTTGATGATGCTTATAACTAAAGAAGATACTAGTGGAGATGTCCCATTTGAATCCTCACTACACTTGGTATTTTTGCCCTTTTTGTAATAAAGAAATACATGGCCTTGGTTCACTTGACTACTTTATTTTCCTTTCACCTACTTGATCACTTTTTAAAGATGCCCTATGAATAGGATTATCAAACATGATTTTCTTTTCTTGCTTTTCCCAACTTATTTGCAACTAATTTCCTTGTGTTGCAATCTTTGCCTTGTTGTGTAATCTCATCACTCTTTTTTTAAGATCTTGACCACAACCTTTTCTTATCTACTCAATGCAAACTTTTCCTTCTTGTTTAATGGTATTAGTCCTTGTTGGAAAGCTCGATTAAAACCTTGCCTTTTTTTCTCTTTGCAAACCTTGACTTTCTATGTATCTTGGCCATCCTCTCTTGAGTACTTGGCCCATAAATTTGCTTTGTTGATTAATGAAGATGAGTCTTCCTTCGATCTCTTTTCTTTATTCTTAGGTAGAGAGATAGATAGAGCTATTCCATTTACCTCTACTAAGCCACTATAGAATAAAGACATGATTCCCTCTATGACTTACCACTTCTAGCTTTTGACTATGGCATTCTAATCAAACTTGAATTTCCATTTAATCAACAAATATGAAATCTCTACTTCTTATGGAATAAAAACCTTTGTTCTATACACATAAAAGTGTGAATCTAATACTGATAGTTATCATACCAAGATATCATCATACCAAGATATCTATGATAAGATGAACTCAACCTGGGTCTTAGATTCATGTAACTATAAAGTTATGCTAACTATGTACTTGTGGTAACCAACCATAAATTGGTTACTTAATCAATAAGTATCTTGAACTTGTAGGTGTTCTTAAAGTTTTCTTCTAAGGTTTCAAAATACATAGAGCTCTTATCTAGGTTTTTCAGACATAAGATCTTGGCTTTACTAGCCCTTATCTCAACTAGTCCTTTCATGAAAGAAAGGGAAATCTAGTTTAACTAAAGAAATTAATGTTTTCCACATCCTCAACTCTTTCTATTTGTGTTATTTTATCTTTTTTTTTCTTCATAGTCACAATGCTACTTATATTGCTTTTGAACATCGGATTTTTGAGGAGGGATTATCCTCTGTTCTAGGTTCTAATTAGGCACCATATAACTCCAATCTATATAATTATCTTATTTTTATGACCTTAGCAACACGATCTTATCTTAAGACCTTCCTTGGTCTTGAACTTAAAACTCTTTTGCTCAATCTAAGAGACCCATATGATGATACCATACATGTGGTATCTAACATTCATCTTGATCAGAGTGCTTTTACCATTCATCTTGATATCTATTCTTTTGATGAATAAAAATCATCAAACTTTGTAGACAATGTGTATCTATAGGCGTTCCAGAGTTCTGGCTAAGATCTACTTGACACATACCATTTGGAACCCTCACCTTTATCTTTGTTTATAGGTGCCCTAGAGTCCTTTTCTATGATCTATTGATTCACACAATTAGAAGATCTTAGGACTCAGACCTCTTGAATTACTTGTCATATCTTGGCCTTCACATTATTATGCCCTCTTCTTATTCAATACTCCAATCATAAGAGTATGCCTTTTAGGTCTTATGTTATCTTGAAAGAATAATTATGAGCACTAATGTACCTTCTTCCACATCAAGAAGCTTATGGAAATGACTAACATTCTACTATACCTATCTATATATATTATATTCTACCTTAGAGCATCTATTTGTATACTTATATTCTTATGCGTCTATCAACTAGACAAAAACTTGCTCCCTTATTTTTGTACTTTTTTATGATAGAAACATCAATATATTTATAGGAAGTACATAATCTTAGAATTAGTATATTAGTTGACATCATTGTTGATGTTAGTTACCTCATCTACATGTTTATAATGATCTCTTATGGCATCTTCAAATAGTTCAAGATAACTATTTCTTTGCCATTAATGTAGATGTTCTTCCTTTGTCTCTCTTAGACATTGCTACTACTATTTTAACTATTCACTCCAGCTAAGTGACTCTATACATTTCACTTCAAAACAATCTTGGTTGTTTTGAGGATTTTATATCCCAACCATCTCTTACACATAGACACATATGAAAAAGACCATCTATCTTTTCATCCACTCTCTACATATAAATTATTCTATCATGGTAGACTTATCATTTACTTAGTCATGCTTACGCTAATCTAACTCATCTTGGTAACGATGAAAAATAAAATAATCTTCGTTAGATAGAAAATCTATCACATGCTTCACATTGTAGATGTGAGATAATCTATGCATGCATGCCTTCCTTTTCTGATTAGATTATTATATACACATTTAATCATGCTACTAACTTTTGAGATACACATAATACTTCCTCTTGCTTAAAATCACCTCTCTCTAGTTCTCCATGGCATATATGTAAGGCCATGCAGTTGGAAAAAGTTTGGTAGCATATCCATTGCAAGATGTAGCCAAGAAAAAAATAACTATTATACATTCAAGGCATAACCCTAATGGCATGCAAGAAATTCTATTATTGCACCCATAAACGTGCAAATAACAAACTTTTGCAACATATACTATCGCACTCCATGCCCTCATGAAAGTATCATATTCAAGCACTCTTGCTTCGATGCCTCCAAAGAATTCTAAAACACAAAAAGAAGACCTATAAATGCTTTTATTAACCCTTATGAGCTGCTAAAATTGCATGTACAGAGATGAATGTATGCCATACTTAATTTCCATGCATGTTTGAATGTTACTTACATAGTCTTGGAATGAGAAAAAATATTCAGAATCAAGAACTATGATGAAAAAATTGACCATATGGTTCAGCTTGGAAACAAAAAGTTGGTGTAGAAATACGAAAATGAATGCACTCATATCCCAAGTGATATCTGAGGTGATTAGGAACATGTATGCATCAATTAAGCACTAATCTCTCTCTAAGAGGATCCTTTGCTAGTTAACAAGTACCTAATTTGCAATCATGACTCATAGTAGTTATAATATAGCATGTTACCATTCAAAGGAAAGATCTTGAAGTCTAGAATCTATAGCAAGTTGAAATGCTTGATTTGGAGCTTGGAGTACAAAATAATTCTTAGAAGTAAGGCATGTGGGTACTGCACATTTATTCTCTATAGAGAGGATATGAAGGAAATTGGTTGCAATTCGAGAGAGAGAGTCGTCTGTATCATCCACAGAGTAAACACATTTTGATTAGCCTTGATGTTTTTGTGGAAGATGTAATTCAACCATTAATTTCATGTACCAAGGAGACTTTTGTTAGCTCCAAAGATGTGTATCACACTTTGCTATCTCTTTTTACAAGTGGATAGTTAAGTGTTGGTCCAAATGAGATAATTTCTCAACCGTTACAAGTTTCATGTGATGATGCAGATCATTCCTTTTTGATGCAAATTTATATGATGCACTTGTTGATGAGAGGATTGATATAGATGAGGCAAAGACTATGCCGAAATGGATAGTGCAGACTTTGTGACATAGAAAATTAGATGCACCTCTGCCATATCATACTCATTCAGGCTCTCATAATGCTTCCTTTGCATCAGATCGCTATGCTGTGGTTGCCTTTAGTCTTTGTGATGAGAATGCCTGTTTCGTTTGATTAAGCACAAAATTTAGAAAATTGGATGGCTGCTATGCAATCAGAATATGATGCTATTATGAAGAATGGTACTTGGTCTTTATGTGATTTGCCTCTTGGAAAGAAGACCATTGGCACTAAGTGGGTACACAAGTTGCAGCATAAGCCCAATGGAACAATTGACAGGTATAAGATTAGGCTTGTTGCAAAAGGTTATGCTCAAGAAAGAGGCATTGATTTTGATGATACCTTTGCTCCCACATGACAAATGAATATTGTTGTAGCATTTGTGCACTTGAAACTAATCATGGTTGGAATGTACATTAGTTGGAAATTAAAACTACATTTTTTGAATGGTGAGTTACATGAAGAAGTGTATGTTTATCAGCCTCATGGTTTTGTGAAGAAAGGGCATGAAAACAAAGTGTATAGGTTGAAAAAGGCATTATATGCTTTGAAGCAAGCATCACGTGCTTGGTATGAAAATATACATTCCTACTTGATTGCACATGGTTTTGAGAACAATCCAATTGAGAGCATCTTATATGTTAAGCATGCAAATGATGTGCATCTGATCATTGTTGTGACTATTAATGCCATGCTACTTACTGGTCCTAATGAGAAGCATATTGTTGATTTTAAGGTTGATTTGCATGCTTCTTTTGAGATGTCAGATTTGAGGCATTAGCATCATTATTTGGGCATTTAGTTTAAGCAAGTTGATGGAGGAATAGCTCTGTGTCAAACAGAATATATTCACACATTATTGCAGCAACTTGGCCTTGAATATTGCAAACTTATTGCCACTCCTACGGAGCTAGGTTTACGATTGATTCTTCGTGATGTTGGAGATGCATTTGATGTTGTTCTTTATCAACAACTTGTTGGATGCTTGATTTACTTATGCATAACTTGGCCTGATATTCAGTTTGTTGTCTCATAGATGAGGAGGTTTACAAGTGGTTAAGCATATTTTTAGCTACTTGATTGGTACCCAACTACTTGGATTGTTTTATCCCAAGGGGGGATCACTACTGCTAGATTTACATGCTTTTTTTTACTCTGATTGGGCTGGTTGCTAAGACACTCATGTGTCCACCAGGGGTTTTTGCTTCATGCTTGGTAGCTCATGCATATCTTTGTTGAGCAAGAAGCACCCTATTGTGGCCACTTCTAGTTTTGAAGCTGAGTATAGGGCATCTTTCACATCGATTGTTGAGTGTGTGTGGTTCACATGCCTTATAATGGCTGATATGGGTATTGGTCAGTCTTTTGCCACCACCATCATCATTGATAGTCACAACGCATTGGTAGTTGTGAGGAACCCTGTGTTCCATGATCGAATTAAGCACATTGGTGTACACTATCATTATGTCAGGGAGGGGTTCTCTACAGGAGAGCTCATTTTGGCATACGTGCCCACACAAGAGAATGTTGCAGACCTTTTCATAAAGGCTCTACCTAGGGAGAAGTTTGAAGCTTTCTGCAAATCTTTGGACTTACTTTCTTTTGTGGATTGATACCACATAGGTTGGCACTTCCTTATACATGAGTGCTAGCTCCTTGTTCACCGCATCACTCCTAAGGAGGATTTGTTGATATACTTTGCTAGTGATGTGTGGTACACTCTAAGACCACTGGGGCACTTTTTTCTTGCTTTAGGAGGTTTTTTTCCCCGACTCGTATATGTGCCTATAACCCTAACATGTCACTTATCTTTGTACATTCTCTTGGTAATTAATTCACTATTATGTGTTGTGCTCCAAGCAGCTTCTTCTTCCTTGTGCTATTTGTGTGCTTCCATAGACCTCAAACGCGAACATGAACGTCTTGAGTCATCACTATAAATTGATGATCCCTATCCATTATATGGATTTTCACAATAAAGAGATGTTGTTGTGCCAATCACCCATCTCTCAACCAATGTCCCCAAGCTTTGGTGGCACACTCCAAGGGTAAAGTTACCACTGGTGGCATTGTAATTTTTTGCTATGTAGACATCTACATTCGAAGCATATAGAACTTCATTAGTACTATTAAAACTTTGAGTGATAGTTCAAGGCTTTTTGATTGGTTGCCCATGTAGATAGACACATATCCTTTGTATTTGTTACTCCCCCTGATGTGGACTATATATTGTAGCCTTGTTGGTCCTCCCCTCACCCCCCCTATTTCTTTTTTTGACAATCAAACATCAAAGTTAGTGATAGTCAAAGCAATTGTGAAAAGAAATGTTAGTGTTAGTGAAAAATTATCCTCCTCTAAAAGTACAAGTGAGTTCCTATTACTTCTTGATGAAATGTGCACCACTAGATGGATCAAGAGAAGCAATGTACCAAATGCAAGTCCATGTAGTGTGGCCCTATATGCATACTCTAGGTGCATTCAACCCATTATGTGTGCAACCAAGGAAGATGCTTCTCCTACTATTGACTTGATGGAGTCTTTGTCTCCACACTTATCAACTTGGTTGTCCATTTGTCTTCATTTGCATTGGTTGTATCTCTTTGACTTAAACTATCCATATAAGACTATGCTAAATATTCTTCTTTTTTTATGCTCTTTCCTTGAGTGCTTTACCATTGGTTGGAATCCTTTATGGAGTTCTTGGTTCGTAGGCTAGCCCATTTCTCTCCTCTTATAAGATAGCTTGTATCATGTTGAGAGCTTGTTTTGCTCCCTAGATTTGTTGGTGATGCCATTGAGATTTGTTGATGATGCCATTGAACTTTCAATAGCTTTTTAGGTACCTCGATTTGAATATGCTTTGGAGTAGACTCACAAGTTGATCCAAAAGCATATTGTAGTCTGATGGTAGTGGCTTATTTATAGCTAGCTAATGGTCCTTGAGGTTGTCCAAATATGCTTTACTCTAGTGGTGAAGATACGTTACCAATGATGTAAAAAATGTTCTAGTACATGACGCATCTATAAAGTGAAGATTTGCAAAGGCCATTTTTCATACAAATTTGATTGGCAGTAAAAGTGGTCTTTAAGCTTGAGCAAATTCAAATGAAGTTGAGAAGATCCCATCGTGCCTTTTGGTTCCCGTGAGTGGAACTCCCCCTTTATTCCCAATGATGTCAAATATTTTGTACCATGTTTAAGTCTCCAATTGTGATTGTTGGGGAAGGCAAGGAGACCAATGAAGACTAGGTCTCAATCCTCTCTTGCTCAGAATTTGGGGCATAAAATGACATGATAGAAAAGTTTTGAGGACCTCTAAAGTTATCACATCCTTTATTTCATGTTCTTAAACATTGTTGCACACTTGATAGAAAATCCTATAGCAAGTGGCTTGTGGTGTGATTATCAACGCCCAATATGTATGGTGCTTCTCGCTTCTTTTTTTTCTTTGAAAAATATCAAAGGGTGCAATCATTTCAAAGATCTAAAGAACAAACATGGGATCCAAATAGGAGATGACATAAGACATCTAGTTGAGAAGATAGGTAATGTGAATAAATATAATGGTAACATGAATTTACTAAGCAGAGTCCTTTATGTGCCTACCATCACAAAGAACCTTATTAGTGTAGGTCAGATTGTTGACAAACATTTGCAAGTGAGATTTACCAAAGCATGGAGCATATATTGAGGAACCATATGAGTGATTCAAGAATATGAAAAAGGGAGATAAGTTAGGTAGTATTGTTGACTTTTGAACTCAAAGACACCAATAATATTGCCTTGTTCAACAATGGCACTCAAACTCTATCAAAATTAGAGGTTTGGCATAAGAGGCTAGCTCACATTAGAGAAAGATTCCTCAAACAAATCAGTAGAGATCAGAGTGTACTTGGACTACCTAACATATCAAAACAACACATGATATAAAAATGTAGTGCTTGTCATTTTCTAAGCCACACATGCAACCATTCACCAAGAAAGGATACATACATGGGGATCTCTTGGAGCTTGTCCACATAGATGTTTAGGGACCAAGCAAAGAACCTAAAATTTTTGGATCAAGGTACTATGTGTCATTCATAGATGATTTTAGCAAATGGACTATCTTATATTTCATTAATCACAAGGATGAAGTGTTTTCATGCTTGGAAAAGTACTTAGCTCTTGTAGAGAATATAAGAGATAAAACCCTAAAAAGACTAAGGTCAGATGGAGGAAGAGAATAATTCTCCCATGAATTTGATTCTTATCTTCAAGAGAGAGGAATGAAAAGGTAAATCACTAGAAAATACACTCGTGATCATTATGGAGTGGTAGATAGAAGAAATAGAATAATTATGGAGGCTAAAAAGTCCATGCTTAATGAGAAGAGACTTCCTATCTACTTGTAGGCAGAGGTAGTATCTAATGCCACCTATTTGGTAAATAGACTACGATCAAAGGCTCTAGATGGCATGAATCCATATCAGGCATGCAATGGAAGAAGACCTAGCTTGGATCATTGTAGGATCTTTAATGGGTGCATTGCATATGCACACATACCTTGGAAGATAAGAGGTAAATTGGACCCTAAGGTAGAGAAATTTATGTTAATAGGCTATGACCTTAATTGAAAAGGTTATATATTATATAATCCAAACAATAAAGGGTTCATAGTAAGTCGAGATGTTGTGTTTGATGAAAACTATTCATGGTTTGGAGTTGATTGCAAGAGAATCAAGCTACCTTATGACCTAGAGGAAGGCTTTCCAACTCTATCAAGAAAGAATGACCACACACTTGAAGCATCAAGTGACTTTGAAGATGATTAGAAGACTCCAAGGAGAGGAATTAACTCTTCGAACTCCAAAGGTAAAGAAAGTGCAAGAGTTGATGGATGTAGTAGAATCCTCTCAACAAACCATCAGAAGGTCAACTTGAGAAAAGAAGAAGCCAGAAAAGGTATGTCTATGATACATCATTGGTCACTAAACACTCTATCTATTTAGCAAAGGATTCAAACTTTGAGGAACCCTCATCTTATGAGGAAGCAAAGAAGAAACCATAATGGATGAATGCAATGGAGGAAGACATTGAAGCCCTATAGGAAAACCATACTTGGGAGTTGGTACCCAAGAATTCATCTATGAAGATCATAGGATCAAGGTGGATAGAAAAGGTAAAGAAAACTTTGATGGAACTATCACATGTGTAAATTAAGACTTGCGGCCAAATGATATGCACAAACACAAGGGATTGACTACGGAGATACTTTTTCGCCTGTGGCAAAGATGCCAACTATTAGAGTGCTTATGAGAATTGTAGCTTCCAAGAATTAGAAGATTTATCAAATGGATGTAAAGAATGCATTTCTAAATGGTTGGATATCTGAAGAGGTATATATGGTCCAACTTCTTGTTTTTGAAGATTTATAATTTCATGAACATGTATGAAAGTCAAGGAAGGCCTATATGGTCAAAAAAAAGCTCCAAGGGCTTGAAATTATAGGCTTGTTACCTATTTGCAAGATAAAGGATTCATGCTTAGCAAAGGAGATCCTTCACTTTTTATCAAGAGGAATCAATCTAAAGTCATATAGATATATGTTTTTGTTGATTATATAATTGTTGAGATATCAAGTTCAACATGTGATGATCCAGGATGACATGTATCACCTTCATTTCTCTGACATCTATAGTGGTCATGCCATTATATGTCAAGGATACTTCATTGAGCTTTACTAGATTTACCTATCGAGAGTGATGACACATTTTTTTCTTGCTAACTCACTCATTAGCAAACATTAGGATTTTCCTTATGTATTTTCTTTATATATTGCACTTGTTGTATTGTTGCTTTAGGTCATTCTTGTATATTCCTTTTATGTAATAGAAGAAGAAGAGAAAGAAGAAGAAGAAGATCATTCTTCCTTGCCTCAATCTCTGTGTGTGCTCCTCTTTGATTGTGAGAGTGTGTGTGTGAGCTCTCTTCCTTATCTCCTTCCTTATGACATGGTATCTAAGCTAGTGTGGCTATAGAGAGCTAATGGAGAAGGTCAACAGTGAAGAGTAGGCGAGAAGGCATGGAGAAAGCACGATTCACAAATGACCTCATATTGCTACAAAAATTGTTGTGAAGATAAAATTGAACCCAAAAGCTGGGGCCCATAAAAAAAGTAGGCCATTTTGCAAAATTTTAACTTGTGTCTTGTTCGAAAACACTCATATATTTGAGATCCAAAATTTCAAGTGATTCCATGTATCATTGATATAGGAAAATTGTGTTTTTCATGTTACACTTATGTGTTCCTCGAGTAGCTTTGATGTGAACCTTTTCCCTATACATGGGCACTTTTTACTCTAGTGCTAGCTAGAGGTTTTTTCCCCATGTTACCACATACTTGATACTCTCATATGTGGTGGTACTTTGTACTTAGGGATATCATTCAACTCTTACTTCAGTTCAGTTTTATCGTCAATAGAGAGAGCTATTCCAGCCATTGTCTTCTCCGTGTGTCTTGCTATGATTGTCCTCTTTGTGTGTGCTTGTGTGTCTCTCGCACTTCTACATAGACCCAACAGTGGTATCAGAGCAGGTTCAACTCCTTCTCAAGTTTTGGTTTTTCGCGTCGCGACGCGCGCGCACTTCTAACAGTGTAAATCGACTTCGGAGCATAGAACTGTGAATTTCAGCAACCAATATACATTTCCACCGGGTGCGGTGGGGTTTTACCCCCATTTTGAAGCCATTCGTGCAGATAGAATTGCCGTCAGAGTGACGGTTTATGAGCTGAAATTTCAGCACTTATTTCAGCTTTCGTCAAAGTAAAGTTTTTGTCACATTCTTGTTCTTTTGTGAAATGGCGGGCAGCAATGACTTGTTTGGCATGCTTCAAGCTGAAGATAAGCTTGATGGGACTAACTATCCGATGTGGTCTTACATGATGAAGCATGTTCTTGTTGCAAAACAACTTTGGAACATAGTGGCAGATGTAGATCGAAGACCGGTAAGTTCTTCTACTTCACAATCTACTGTCATAGATGGAGCTTCTTCTTCGAGTACAATGGTTTCTCCTTCTCCACCTACACAGGAGCAACTTAGATGGGATGGAAAAGATGCTCAAGCTCATGCTTTGATTGCGCTTTCAGTGAAACGTCATATAATTCCACACATTCGGTCATGTTCTACATCGAGACAGGCATGGGACACTCTTGCTTCTTTGTATGCCGTGCGTAATGAAGCACGTGTTGCATACTTGAGGAAGAAACTTGAGGATGTATGTATGGCTGAAAATGAGTTATTGGATGTGTATGTGACATGCATCAAGGACTTGAAAGAGCAATTGGTAAACATAGATGAGATCATTCCGGATGCATCACTCATTTCTACATTGTTGAAAGGATTACCGGAATCTTTTCAAAGCTTTGATAATACACTCCATTTGGTTGCAAAAGGAAATCTCAATATGTATGCATTTGATGAGGTTGTGTCTCTTCTTTTGCAAGAAGAGCAATCTAGAGTGAATAGGAGTGGTCTGATTGAGGAAACACAAGCACTTGCTATCTCACAAAAGGGGAAAAGCAAGTATGGTTCAGCTTTGGGTTCATCAAAACCAAAGCCTCAAGCTTCCTCTTCCACTCATTCCTCTAATGATGGTGATTTGCAAAAGAAGAAGAGATGCAAATACTGTCGAAAGGTTGGTCATACTATTGATGAGTGTAGAAAGCTTGCTAAACGCAATGAAAAGAAGAAGGAATCCGGCATGTTTATTGTTGAAAATTTAGCAAATGTAAAGAATGATGAAGCTAACATGGCTCAAGATTTTTGGGCATGTGTTGTTACATGTCATTATGATGCTTCTTTGCATTGTAAATGTATGGTTGTGAGTGAGGCTGATTGGGATTGGTTCTTTGATAGTGGTGCTTCAAAGCACATAACATCATGCAAAATATTTTTTGCCTTTTTGAAAGATGCACCTAAAGGAGGACATGTGGTGTGTGCAAACAATGCCTCTTATCCTATCATTGGAGTGGGAGAAATTGAGCTTACAACTGCAAATGGAGGTGTGATTCTCTTGAAAAATGCATTGTATGTGCCCGGTATCAAGAAGAACTTAATTTCAGTTCGGTTGATTGCCAAAGCTAGACTTCATGTACACTTTGTTGATGATAAGTGTATGGTTCATGATTTTAGCAATGGCGATGTTATCGTGATGTCCGGTACATTATGTAATGGTTTGTATCGCATGGATACATACAAGAGGGCTGCCTTGAATGCCTTAGTTTCTCATACTTCTTCCATCGCTGAAATGGAGCTTTGGCATGCTTGTTTTGGTCACTTGAACTTCAATAGTTTGCTCTACTTGCAAAAGAAGGACATGGTTATTGGCTTGCCTACACTTGAGTTCATTGAAAAGCATGCATATGAAGGTTGCATTCTTGGAAAAATGCATCGTGCTTCTTTTCTAAAAGATGGTCATACACACACTACAAGAAAATTACAGCTTGTTCATAGTGATGTATGTGGTCCCGTCAAGACTCCATCTTTTGGGAAGCATGTATATTTTGTTACCTTCATTGATGATGCTACTCGCCATACATGGGTGTATCCTATGAAAGCAAAGAATGAGGTATTTTCTTGCTTCAAAGCATTTTTAGCTATGGTTGAAAATTTTTCTTCACAAAAGCTTTTGACTCTACGCACGGATTGTGGTGGCGAATACATGCTTTTCTTCGTGAAAGAGGTATTTCACACAAATGTACGGTGCCATATACACCTCAGAAAAATGGTGTTGCCGAGCGTAAAAATAGAACTCTACTTGAAATGGCATGATGTATGGTTAAAGGAAAGCATCTTCCTGATAAGTTTTGGATGGAAGCAGTCATGTGTGCAAATTATGTGCTGAATCGCTGCCCTACAAAAGCATTGCGAGTCATCACTCCTTATGAGGCTTGGAATGGTCATAAGCCTATGGTTAGTCATATGCGTGTGTTTGGTTGTTTGGCATATGCTCTTGCCATCACAGCAACGTCACAAACTTGATGACAAGGCAAAGAAATGTATTTTTGTTGGTTATAGTGTTGAAAGTAAGGGATATCATTTGTACCATCCACTGACGAACACAATTATTGTGAGTTGAGATGTGGTATTTGCTGAGAATTCAGTTTTCCCTCTACTTGAATGCAAAAAATAGTCAACATTTAGCTCACAAGATGTGTTCGATACACTCATGCCTTTGTTCCAAAATGGTGCGCTTGACTATAGCCATGTAGACCAGCCAATTGAGGCTCAAAGGGCTGAACAATTCTAGCCAAATAGGGCTAAAAATGCAGAGAATTTCCAGCCAAACATGGCTTAAAAATTTCAACCAAAAAAATGTCAGAACTGATGGAAATTTCCAGCCACATATGGCTGAACATTTGCATCAAAATATGGCTGAAAATGAGCATGAAATTCAGCCCACGCATGTACATATTGAAGATGTTTTACATAATGAACGCATGTCTATCAAGAGTGCACAATCTATGCGAAAGTGGCTGAAACAAACTTTGCAAGATAGCAAATTGAGTGCACCTTTACTTGGTTGTGCTTGAGGGTGGATTTGATCTACATCATAAGCTATTGCTTGGACTACATCGAAAGAATATCGGTTGGGAAGTTCATTTACTTATGCTCATTTATTGTATTTTTTTAAAAGGTTTTTTATGGATCTTTTACCATTGTAAAAGCCTAGAGCTTTACACGTGTAAAAGGTTTAAGAGAGAGATGAAATTCCATGAATTTGTGGTGGTTGACTTGCAATCAATCAATCAATTAATCACCTAAAGTAGATCAAACTAAATCTTCACTTTTCATAGATTGTAGGAAAGTGAATTGATTCCCTCCAACAACCTTTACCGCCTTCATTTGAATTCCAAATCCACTTGTAGAAGTCGTGGAGCACTTGAAAAGGCTATGTAAAGACTTCAAATCACTTTTACATTATATGGAAGCAATATACATAATATACATACACTTGTGACATTCATTGTCTCGCTCCACTTTTCTGCATCATCTTCTTGAACAATAGTAAGCATGTAGAGGTTGTTGCTCCCTCTACAGAGCTCCAAATAGGATAAGAGAGGACTCATTAGAAAGATATCACTATCTATTTTATGCCTTAAATTTTCAAAGCATTTGATTCAATAGATTGAGAGAAATCTCAGTTTTTTTGTCTCAGTGTCTATCTCTCTGTATTCCTAAAAAATAGGAGGTATCACTATTGAGTGTCTGGTTCATTCCAAAAGCATATTTTGCTTATTCCTTGTACTCTTGTGCATTCTATACACTCAACCCTATGCGTATCATGCCCACACAAGCATTTTTTCTAATTGTAATCACGTTGATCGCTATGAGCATTTGAAGTTCATTGTCTCATTTAAAGATCATAAGTTTTTTAAGCTAGTCGATGCGTAAACCTATCTATTTTGTATCAAATCTTTCTCCTTGATGCTCCAAAGTACATAGTGCATTTTATTGCAGTTATTGCATACCTATAAGGTCTATTTGATTCTCCATAAGCTCAAGGGCTCGTCTTGTGCCGATTGGCTAGACCAAACTTCATCGCTTCGCAACTCACTTTTCTACCTCCTACAAGCTTTGCCAAGTTCTTTCAGTGGTATGAGAGCTAGATCAAGATGGGTAACGACTTTCCCTCAATGATTGAGAAGCTTGATCGACACAATTATGCAGCTTGGCAAATCAGAATGGAGGCCTATTTGCAAGGTAGAAATCTTTATGGAATTGTAGTAGATGATGAAGCTATGCCTATTCCAAGATCCAAAGGAGGACATACATAAGAGGAGAGAGATAAGCTCACACTTTGGTGCACAAGGGATGCTCAAGCAAGGTCGTACATACGAAACTCTATCTTTGAATTTCTATTACCACATACTAGGGGATGCAAGACATCTCAAGCGACTTGGGATGCCTTAGAACTTTGTTTTTTGCTAGTACCAAAGCAAGAAAGAATCATCTTTGGAACAAGTTTGACCAATTGAAGAAGAGACCTAAACAAACCATGATAGATTTTGTTACCAAGTTCAAGGAGGTTGTGGATCAGTTAGCATCCACTAGAGAGCTGACTGAAGAAGAGGCTATCATGAGGCAAATTCTCAATTGGATTCAAAGTGATAAGCAATGGCAATCCTTCACCATGGCTTATGATCTAATCATGGATGTGAAAAATCCAAGCTTCAACATCTTTCTTGGACAAATCTTCAATCAAGAGGCGAACAAAAGCATAAAGGAAGGTAACTCATACCATGTTCATTCAACTAGTTCTCTATATGTGGATAAGAAGGATAAGAAGCTAAAAGGCAAGAAAAAGGAAGAAGATAAAGAGGAGACTTCCCAAGCCAACTTCACAAGCAAGAGCAAATGGAAAGGGAAGAAGAAAGGACCAAAGCATGAAAAAGCCAAACGTTAGAATGTTGAACCTTGTGGCATTTGTGATAAGACCAACCATACCACTCAAAATTGTTGGTTCAATGGGAAGACCTAGAAAGGAAGTGGAAAGAGGCGGATATGGGAGCAATAGAGGTAGAGGTGGACACAATTTGAACAATAAAAATAGAGGCTATAATACAAGGGACTTCAATAATTATTCAAAAGATCAATCACATGAAGACTCATTGCTTCTAATGAATCTAAGCCACAAAGAAGGTGAAGAAGATGATCATTTTCTCTACATAGATTTCGGATGTTCAAATCATGTTGCAGGCAACATTGCTCTTCTATCTGATTTGGAAAGTCCAAAGCATAGACATGAAGTTCAAACAGGGGATCACACAAAGCACAATGTGGAAAAGATTGGTAACGTCAAAGCTTCCAATGGTAGGACAAATATTCTAAGTAAGGTTCTCTATGTACCCACCATCACTAAAAACCTAATAACTGTAGGAAAAATAGTTGAAAAGGGCTTGCAAGTTAGGTTCACCCAACATGGAGCTTTTATGGAAGATTCATTTCAAGGCTTCAAGAAGATAGCCAGAGGTGAGAAGCATGGTAGGCTCTTTTCTTTTGAAGTAGGAGAAACCAGGAACATAGCTCTATTCACTTTTAGGTCTCAAACCTTAAGTGAGCTTGAAGTGTGGCATACGAGACTTGCTCATGTCAATGAAAGAGCCTTGAAGGATATATGCAAGGATCATAGTGTTCTAGGACTACCAAACATATCAAAGCAACACATGATCAATAGATGTGATGCATGTCACATTGGCAAGGCACAAAGACAACCATTCAACCACAAAGGCTACATTCACAACAACTTATTGGACTTAATACATACACATGTATGGGGACCAAGTCAAGAACCTTCATTGGCAAGATCAAGGTATTATGTCTCATTTATTGACAACCATAGTAGATGGACTATTCTATGCTTTATCAAGAGTAAGAATGAAGTGTTTGATTGCTTCAAAAAGTATCTAGCACATGTGGAGAATCATACAGGTAGATCACTCAGGAAGCTCAGATATGATGGAGGGGGAGAATACTTCTCCAAAGAGTTTGATGAGTTCTTGCAAGATAAAGGTATCAAAAGGGAAGTGACTACTAGGTACTCTCCTCAACTGAATGGAATTGCAGAGAGGAGAAACAAGACATTGGTTGGATTAGCGAGAACAATGTTTGAAGGGAAGAGATTGCCACATTATCTATGGGCAAAAGCTATTTCAACTGCTATGACCTTATCAATAGACTACCATCAAAATCACTTCAAGGTATGACTCCTTATGAAGCATGGTATGGAAGAAAACCTAGTCTTGGACATTGCAAGGTGTTTGGTTGTTTAGCTTATGTTCATGTACCATCACAAATAAGAGTTAAGCTAGATGAAAAGGAAACAAAGGCAGTGTTTATTGGGTATGACTCAACTCAGATGGGTTACAAGTTCTATAATCCTTCAACCAAGCAATTCACTACAAGTAGAGATGTTGTGTTTGAAGAACGCAGGGCTTGGTATGATGAAGACAAACAAAAGGCAACTCTACCATATGATCTTGATTTTGATTCTCATCAATTAGGAAGCAAGCATGATACAAAGGTCCAAGATCCAAGAATTGATACAAATGATGACCAAGATGAAAGGGAAAAGGATTACAAGCTATGGAAGTCAAGAGGCAAAGCAAAGATGCAGGAGTGTGAAGAATGCTCCAAGCAAGCACCTAGAAGATCAATGAGGGAGAAAAGACAACAAAAAAGGTATGGATATGATTCCACATTTGTTACAAAACATTCAATCTAATTGGCAAAAGACTCAATTATAGAAGAACTCTCAACCTATGAAGAAGCAAAGGGAAATCCTAATTGGAAAAAAGACATGAAAGAAGAAATAGATGCATTGAGGGAGATGAACACTTGGGATGCATCATTTTGCATGTACAAGGCCAGATTAGTTGCCAAAGGACACTCAAAAACTCATGGTATAGAATATGAGGAAACATTCTCACCAATTGCAAACATGACTACAATCAGAACATTGATAAGTGTAGTTGCTACAAGGAATTGGAGACTCCTCCAACTTGATGTGAAAAATTGCATTTCTAAATGGTTGGATAAGTGAAGATGTATACATGTCACAACCACCAGGTTCTGAAAACCCTAATCATGCATGTCATATTTGTAGACTTAAGAAAGCATTGTATGGATTGAAACAAGCTCCTAGAGTTTGGAATTACAGGTTGATTACATACCTTCAAGATCAAGGGTTTAGACCTAGCAAAACAGATCATTCTCTATTCATCAAAATGGACCACAATGAGGTTATCTATCCATGTGTATATCTAGATGATATTATTGTGACAGTTGATGATCTGAATGGTATCCAAAGGACCAAGAGACACATGTAAGAGGAGTTCAAAATTAGTGACATAGGTGAGCTTACATATTTCCTAGGTATGCAAGTTATATACACAGATGAAGGAATGTATTTGACTCAGAGAAGATACATTCAAGATCTAATTCTTAAGTTCAAAATGGACAACACTAAACCTGCAAGTACACCTTTGGAGATGAATCATAAACTTAGTGTTTATGAAGGTGAGAAAATTGAAGACATTAAAGAATATCAAAACTTGGTAGGTAGCTTGATATATGCTACTCATACAAGGGTAGAGATCTCATATAGTGTGGGAGTGCTTAGTCAATTCATGCACTCGTGAAGAATAGCACACATGGATGCAGCTAAGAGAGTACTTAAGTATCTCAAAGGTATAAACAATGAAGGTATATTCTATCCTTACTCTTTAGATTTGGATATCAAAATCTATTAAGATGCAGATTGGGCAGGAGCTAAGGATGATAGAAGAAGTACCTCTGGTTACTTGGCATTTGTAAATTTGAAGCTAGTGTCATGGAGTTCCAAGAAGCAACCAACAACTGCTTTATCTTCAACTAAAGGAGAGTACATAGGTTTGACCGTAGGAACAACAAGAAGCAATATGGTTAAAAGAATTGTATATAGATTTGGGACTAGTGAGTTCCAAACCTCACATATTTGTAGATAATGTAAGTTTCATGCATCTAGCAGCAAACCCTATTTTCCATGCAAGGACCAAACACATAGAGGTTCATTACCACTTCATTAGGGAGAAGATCATGCCAAAGGAGATTGACATTTCTTTTGTTCCAACTAAAAAGCAAGTAGCAGATATGATGATGAAGGCACTTGATGGAATAAAGCTTTGTAGATTCAAAGCTATGGCAGGTATTCAATCTATTAGAGAATGAAGACTCAATCATACTTTAGCTTGAGGGGGAGCTGTTGAAACATCAAGCTTACACTATGCTTGAGGTGGATTTGATCTACATCAAAAACTATTGCTCGGATTACGTCAAAAGAATATCCATTGGAGAGTTCTTTTACTTATGCTCATTTATTGTATTTTTTAAAAAGGTTTTTAATGGATCTTTTACCATTGTAAAAGCCTAGAGATTTACACATGTAAAAGGATAAAGATAGAACCCAAATTCCATGAATTTGTGGTGGTTGAGTTTCAATCAATCAATCAATCACCTAAACATAGATCAAACTAGATCTTCACTTTTCCTAGACTGTAGGAAAGTGAATTGATTCCCTCAAACAAACTTTACTATCTTCATTTGAATTCAAAATCCACTTGTAGAATTCATGGAGAACTTGACAAGTGTATATAAAGACTTCAAATCACTTGTATATTATATGGAAGCAATATACATACACTTGTGACCATCATTGTCTTGCTCCTTCATTTTTCTACATCATCTTCTTCAACAATAGTAAGCTTGCAGAGGCTATTGCTCTCTCTATAGAGCTCCAACTTGGATGGAAAAGTACTCATTAAAAATATATGAGTGTCTTGTTTATGCCTCTAAATTTTCAAAGAATTTGTTTCAGTAGATTGGGAGAATTCTTAGTTTTTCTATCTCGGGATCAATCTCTATATATTCCTGAAAAATAGGGGGTACCACTCTTGAGTGTCTGGTTCATTCCAAAATTATATTTCGATTATTCCTTGTTCTCTTGTGCGTTCTATACACTTAACCCTATTTGTATCACTCCCACAGAAGGTTTTTTTCTAATTTTAATCACGCTGGTCGCTATGAGCATTTGAAGTTCATTGTCTCATCCAAAGATAGTAAGTTTTTTGAGCTAGTCGATGTGCGAATCTATCTTTTTTGTATCAACTCTTTCTCGTTGATGCTCCAATGTACATAGTGCATTTTATTGCATTTATCACATGCCTATAAGGTCTATTTGAGTCTTCATAAGCTCAAGAGTTGGCCTTGTTCCGGTTGATTGGACCAAACTTCATCGCTTCGCAAATCACTTTTCTACCTCCTACAAGATTCTCCGAGTTTTTTCATATGCACATACTACTCACCTTTTTTGGTGAGTAAACAAGTCAATCTATAAGTTCTAAATAATTGGAAAGGACTCAATTACCATGAAGGGAAAGTCAGAATAACTTAGGAGGTTCATTTGAATTTAAAATATACACCTAACATCAACCATTATATAGGCATATTCGGATGCCAAGTCTAGTGAGTTCATCTTGTTGCTATTTTTGTAAGGATCATTTTCATAAATATCTTATCCTTGTTAGTTCCTAATTGTGTGAGCATTGAGAACTATAACACATTAATCTATTCTCTACATACATTTTGAACTCGTTCGAAAGAAAGTACGAGTACAAGTGGCTATCTAGTGATGCTCGGTAGCAAAGACATCTTATGGAGCTCAAAGAAGCAAACCAGTGTGGCACTATCTTCCATAGAGGTTGAGTATAGGGTATTAGATCAAGTTACATGTGATTTAATGTGCATTAATAAGTTGTTTATAGAGAAAATAGACTAGTGTCTTATAGTTCTCAATTAATGTTTTGTGCACCAACATGTTTCCATTCCACCTAATAAATTTGTAATTGCAAGTGTTCGTGCCAAGAAACTACAACCAAATGTGATGACTTAAAGGAGGGGTTGTCAGATGCATATAACTGATGAATTCTATTCAATGATTATTCTGGTTGTTGGAATTTTGAGTAGATGCAACTAGAGTCCAATGTATAGCAAGATAAATATCAATGGGAAGTTTTTTGCTTTATTTCTAGAAAGCAATTGATTTGATTCATTTGGATTGATCAAAGATTGTCCTATTTCTCCCGGATTGCTAATAGTTGTTCCCAGTTTTCATTCGAAGCAAATAAATGGAATTTATTGTATCAAGATAATGCAACATGTTATGGAAAATAGGATCTTTACAAAAGGTTTTTCTCAAGGAAAAGATAAATAAACTCTACAACTATCTGATGATGTTTATTGGCATGACTTTCAAGTACCTGAAAATTTTCCTCTACCAAGGATTTCATTCATCATTTCTTGATGGGGGTTTCGTCTCTACAATCGAGGGCCATTTCCTTGCTTGTTTTGGAGAGATAGAAATGGAGTTGCCCTACCTTCAACCTCAAAGGTTGTCTTAGGTGTAATTGCCTCTTTACTGGGTGACCTCAATCTTGTGCAAAGACCATACACATAGGACTTCATCGAAACGATCGGTAGATTGTTCTATATATCGTCAAACCGTAATTGAGTGAGAGCTCCTAGTAAGGATGATTTGCATGTGGGTGACCTTCCTCTGTAGCAAATTTTATAGATTTATGTACTGCTTGAGCCATGTTTCCATTTTCGAAAAGTGAGCATAGTCGAGACATATATTCTCAAGGCTCTAATGTACTTAGATGACTTAAGTTTTTGGTTACTAGGAGTGTATCGAATTAATTGAAGAAAAAGTGGGGTGTGAGAGGGGGTTAGAGGAAGTGGGTGAGTGGGGAAAAAAATCAATCGCCTCCATGCTCACTCTCTCTCCCTGGGCTTTTGGGGACAATTAGCTTCTTTGTGGGGATCCGAAGTGAAAGGGGGAGAAGGGAATCAGGGGAGGCTTGTTGTTAGTCTAGCCGCCTTCATCAGAGAGGAAGGATTTTTGGGGAGCATTAAGTAGTGAGAAGCAAGGAAAAATGGGGAAGAAAATGCTTGCTTTGTTTTGGGTTTCTTTCATGGATAATGCAGGTGCACATGGAAAAGATAAGTGGGCTGAAACAGTGAAGAACAAGGTTTGATAAGGAGAAGGGGGATACACATTTACAGGGAGGGATTTGAAGGTTTCATTGATTTGAGCATAAAAAGGGAGTCTTCTTCTTGTGTACCTATTCTTTGGCAGGAGTGCAAAAGATACGAGGGGTGCTTTGCTGCTTCTATTCAGATATATATGGCACAAGGCATCAGAGCAAGGGGAAGGTTGTGGTCCAAAATGGAAAGTTCTTATTGCTCTTTGGGTGCTGCTTATGAAGGGGGAGTTCGACAGTTAAAAAAAACAAGGCTTCTGATTGATCGAGTGGAGGAAAATAGAAAGGATGACTATTACAAAGGAAGAAGAGGTGCTCTTCTCAAAGGGCAAAAATATTGGGAATTTAGCAACCTCCTATACCAACAACCAAAAGGAATTGGTATTGTGATTGAGTTTGTTTGGTCTCCCATAGGCTTGTGTTATACAAGAGAAAACTCAGGTATCCAACAGCTTCCATTCATGAACCAAAAGGGAATATATGTACAATTGCAGAGCTCGTAGGATCGATAGATTGAAGGAGAGTGCTACATGAAGGTCAAGGAGGTAGAAGGGCACAACACAAAAAAAAAAAAAAAATAAATTAAAAAAAAAAAAAAAAAAAAAATATATATATATATATATATATATATATATATATATATATATATATATATATATATATATATATATATATATATATATATATATATATATATATATATATATATATATATATATATATATATATATATATATATATATGTGTGTCAATAATTTCTTGTCATTCATCACTCTACAAATGAATTATTGGGTGGCACTATGGAATACCGGATCGAGTATGATAGAGTTTCAAGGCATATGAATTTTAGCACCTAAGATCATTGTTGTTATGTTATGTTGGATATTATCATAGAGGGATATGCTGAATTCAATGTAGAAGTAGAGGAAAAAGAGGCTAGCAATCATTTGAATAAAGCTAGAGTGAGGAGCGATTGCCATTGAGCTAACAACGATTGCCAAACAATTGTGCATAAGAGTCGACTAAGCACTCAAGCAAAAGAGGGCAAAAAATCGGAGATATGCTTCAGTAATTGTTGAAATTGGCACATAAATCGTTGCAAGATAGAGAACAAAATCCATAAGAAAACTCGAGAGACTGTAAACTCGAGTCTAATGCATGCTTCTATAATATGAGAGTTCTATTGCTTTACAAAGTAAGTTTAATTTCTCATAGTTATAACGTATAAGAACACATTTGTTCCAAGCCATGAATGCACTTTATTTCAGCACTCCGGAAGTACAGAGATAGAATAAACATGAGAGAGACATTTCTCATTACTTGTGGAGGAGGGTTGAGCTTTCCTAGTCTTTGCCAAATGAAGAAAAAGATCTTCCTCAAGATACATTCATTATATGTTACTACTTGCGCTCATTTTTGAATGTGACCCAACTTAGTACAGTCTTGAGGTAAAAAGCTTTGATGATCAAGAAGATGAGTTAAGATTTGGAACAAAAGTGTAGATGGAGATTTATGTACTGCTAGAATATTATATTATGGATGATTTGGAGCATCATTTTCATGGAACATAATTCTTTTTCTGATTTCATGGTTTTCGCATCAACCTTGCAGGCGCAATGCTCTATGCCTTTGCACTAGAAGAGATGAAAACTCTCTTGTGAGTTTTATTTGGGATTGTGGCTATTAGCCTATGATTTCTTCTTTCCAAAATCCAAACCTCATCTTTCTTTGCCCTGTGTTTGGAACTCAAAAACGATATGATTTTTTGCCCTGTGTTCTTCACTTTATTGACCGGTATTCTTTGTGGTTGTTGACAATTGGTAGAGAAGGAAAATAGGTGGAGAGGAAATAAACCGAAAGAGGTTGGAATGCGAAAAGTACATGTAGGCTAAGGTGAGTGAAGGGTGAGTGTGAGAATAACAGGAAGAGGCAAAAACGGGAAGTGTTCAGATAAACATATATGTATGTGGTTGAATCTTTTGAAACCTAAGCTTAATACTTGCAAATGTACATAGTTGTGAAGCTACCTGTATGTGCATGGCTGATCATAAGTTTTCGTCCAAGTACAAATAAAAACAAGCAAGTAATCCCAAGAGTATATGTGTGCCAAGGTTGATCGAGGGATATCTTCATAGGTGAGTAACAATTGAATGAAAATAATAAGAGTGAGTATGTGCATGTAAACACAATCACTATAAAACTTACAAAACCTAGTAGATTTGAGTAAACCTACAAGAGCTCTCTAAAGATTATCGTAGTTATAAACATTTTGAAGATCCTACTGAGGATCGAAAAAGCAAGTGCAATTGTGCACATTCATGAGCCCAAGGTAATAAAAGTTTTTCGAAAGACAAAAACTTAAGAAAATTTAGTTGCAAACATACATATTTCCTCAAGCTCAGACCACTTATTAATTTTGCGATCCTACTAGGGATAAAAAAATTTGCTTAATTGTGTCCATTAACGATCCTAAAGTAAGAAAATCTTGCCAAAATACAGCCAAATGAGTAGATTTAGCTGCGAATATTTGCATTTTTTCCCAGGTTTGAGGCTACATTTATTTGGTGAATCCATTGCGGATAGGTTTGGTTCATCATTTTCTTTTAGAGTACCATAAATTCATTTTGTGCCCCATAGTGTGGCAAAAAATTTCCGCAATCCCAGATATTGAGTGAGAGAGTATGTGGAGCAAAAATCAAATGGCTTGGGTTGGATTGAAAGGACCTATTTGGAATCAATGTTACTTTGCAAGATCACCTCTTCATAGTTTCCCATATGGTAGAAGAGGATTTTAAAGATCATGGAGGACTCAAGTCAACAATCCACCAAATAGGAAGGAGTGCTATCTATAGAGACCTAAGTGGTACAAGCAAAGGATACCTATATGATTTGTTTGGGAGAATAGAAGATGATCTATGAGAAAAGAAAAATTGTATGCATGAATGGGAACCTAAAAATGAGAAATTGTACAAAAGGATAAGGTACTTAGATTGCAAAATGACAAAATGTCAAATTGATATTGAACTATTTAGGTGAGGATTGAGTGGACTAATGGTGGAGGTTCATGAATTGAGGAACATAGCAAATGATAGTGCACAATAATGTAGGTCGTCTCTCGTCCAATTCCAAACAACCGACGCCAACGAACTTCTGCAAAATCAACGAAAAGAGAAATTAGAAACCCTAAAGCATAGAGAAACACAAATGCTAACAGTACGTGCAACACTTACCAAGATGTGAGAGCTAAGCCGAGAGAGAGTGTGTGTGTGTAGAGAGAGAGATCCGTGTGTGTGTGCACAAGACAATGCAGGTTCGCGTGCGCAAGTTTGACAGTAGACCGACAGTACTCAAACACGCGCAGAAATGTGAAGTTTTGCTCTCGGGTTCGCGGTATGTTTAAAAATTTGCCGCCGGTATAGGCGCCGGTATGGACATCGGTATACGGATCGGTAGATGCCAGTAAATTATTGACGCTTATACCGACGCTCATACCGACGCTTATACCGACGCTTATACCGGCGGCTGTGGGCCACACCGACGATCCGTTTAAAACGGTCATACCGACGGTCACTTGACCGTCGGTATCTCTTAGTCAGATTTTTCAAGGGCTATACCGACGCCGACTGTGACCATCGGTATATGCAGCGTCGATATGCCCCTCATATGTTGTAGTGTTGTTGATGCCTCAAATGTGGCTGTAGGAGCAATTCTAATGCAGGAAAAAATGCAAGGGTGGTATAGGCCAATCTATTACGTGAATCGATTTGTTCTTCAAGAGAAAGAAATTATGCCATGACAAATAGAGAAGCCGTGGGAATGGTGTATGCTCTAAATAAGTTTAGACATTATTTATTGGGAAATAAGGTCGTGTTTCATGTGGATCACCAACATTGTTGTATCTCATAAGAAACCTTTCTTAATAGGGAGACTAGCAAGATGGATGCTTTTGCTTCAAGAATTTGACTTTGTTATTGTCCACACTCTAGGGAAGGAACATTCTATGGTATATTATTTTAGCATATCAGAAACAGGTGAAGCACCAATTTGGGTAGATGGTGAGTTACCTGATGCTCCTTTGTTTAATGCACAAGCGACTGAGTCGAATTCATGGTATGATCAATTGCGAGCATTTTTGACAGATGGCATTATGCTAGAAAAGTTTAGCCCAAATCAAAGAAGGAAGATTGCTTTAAAGAGTAGACCATATTTAGTAATTATAGGGGCACTATATAAGAAGGGTATTGATAAGGTAATTAGGCGATGCGTACCTGATTTTGAATAGAAAGAGGTATTGCAGGAAGCTCATTCTAGCTCAACAGAAGGACAATTTTTAGGTGTTATAATAGGGAAAAAAAAATTACAAGCAGGATTGTGGTGGCCAACAATATTGAACAATGCTCATGAATTTGCAAAAAGATGTGTTATGTGTCAGAAGCTTGGTCAACCGGATCATGCAAATAGAATTTCATATCACCCTGTTTTACCTCTAGAACCTTTTGGAAAATGGGGGATGGATTTTGTGGGCCCCATGAAACCAACAACTCAAAGGGGCAATCACTATATTTTGGTGACTATTGATTATTGTTGAAAATGGGTTGAATCAGTAGCGCTTAAAGATAACAAAGCAACAAGTGTGGCTAGATTCTTATATCATAATATAATGACTAGATTCGGTTGTCCGATGGAGTTGGTTAGTGACAGTGGAACTGAATCAATCTTGTAGCCCAAGGAAAATGTATGCTTGATTGCTAATTTTATTGTTGTTTTTACTTATCCACCTTCACACCTTAGGTTGATGCCCAAAGGTAATAAATTCACGCAACTTTAGAAACCATACTCTGAAAGAAAAAATAGAGATACAAATTAACTATCATTGCACTTAAGTCATTACTCAGTGACACCAAAAATTTAGCACAGGTTCAACATGGGAAGCATATTCATAAAAGGGAAGAGACTGACAACACATTGAGCATGCATAGATGGGAAGGCTCACAACGTGAGCATACAATGTTGAATATCAATTGGGTCATAAATACCAGCTATGTGACCTTCCAGGTTCTCCACTACATGTTACCACATCGATAAATTTACTCAAAAACTATAAGTAGATGATATCATAACATGGAGGGAGCTTAGCCATTCTTCTTCATGACTTGGAGAGTCTAAAAGCCTGGCAATTACCTCCAGAGATAATGAGTCCACAACTAAGTTCCTTGAAATGGGCTTTCAAAAACACTCACAATAAATTTTCACCTTTAATACAACTTTTATAGCTGACACAACACCCTTTTTCTCCTCATTGACAACAGAATCAAGAGCCATAATCTAGAAGTTCAATAGAGAGCAGAGTTCTTGACCTTCATCTTCCATCATCAAATGATTCTCCCATTGGGTTGAGAACAACATTTGTGCATCCATAAATTATCGCATAGACAACCATCTTTCCATTACATCCAGCTGCTTTAAATTGTTCTTAAAGAGGTTGAAGCTGGTCTCCAGCACAAACATATTTAGACACTAGTTTTGATTATTTTCTATGGTGCATTATTTATTTGATTCTTGATATCAATAAACTTGACTGATCTTTTCCTTTGACATGTGAACCTCTGCTGTACATGATACCTTCAATATCAATTCAATAACATCTTATATATATCCTTCATCTCTAGTAAAAAACCTATCAATGTTGAAACTTACAACAATTGGAATCAGCTCCAAGAAATATCAGGCACATTTGAGATCCTTCAATACTCTAGTTTCTTATTGAATCCATCCCACATCAACTGAGCTTGAAGAGTGTTCAAAAATCGTTCCCAAAATTGCATTAAAATCAAGCTCCTTGAGCAAAGTGAGTAGTTGCTCTCTTCTAGCCATAGGATCAACTGTGAAATTAACATCATCTTTCTCCAGCAACAATGCAAATTCAAACTCCTACCATACTAGCATCATCATCATCAACTCTCTAAAACAATTTTCCTACTACAAGATCTCAAGTAGCAACCCTGAATGCGTCTGCAAATTGTCCTCCACTTGTGCTCCCCTTTCAGTAGCTTGAATTGCTACCTGCCAAGACTCTTGGTTTGCATTCATTGACTCATTAACCTAAAATTTTGAGCAGCAGATGATTGCAATATCTAGTAGAGGGGTTTCAATATAATATAAGTTGGACTCATTGAACTTGTGAAGCAGATATTGTTGATATATTTAGGTAGTGATGTGTGTGAACAATCTAGGACCACCGGGGCACTTTTTTCCCTCTTTAGGAGGTTTTTTTCCCCCGGCTTGTATATACGCCTATTGCCCTAATGGGCTACTCATCTTTGTACATTGTCTAGTAATACATTCAGTATTGTGTGTTGAGCTCCAAGCTTCTTCTTCTTCCTTGTGCTGTTCGCGTGCTTCCGAAGACGTCTAACTCCAACAATTGGTATTAGAGAAGGTCGTCCCTTCATCTAGGGCGCCATCGACACTCCTCCTATTGCAGTCTGAGAATCGCACAAATTTTGGTGAGCATACTCAGCGTGTTTTTTCGAGATCAAAACAGCTTTAGTGCGTGGTGCCGAAATCGCGATCTGAGCTCGCTTCGGCCTCCGAATGCACTATCGCAATGCTTGTGCAGGCTATTTTGTCTTTTTGTGCCAAAGGTATATACCAGTTTCTGTTCGCCAGTATAAGTGTCTCGAAGTCTGCTACAGGTCTAGCAGAATTCGTATGGGCAATTCTGTTCAACTTTTTGAGATACAGTCAGTTTTTTGCATCAAGGTATTTTAGTCACCGGTCATGGTTGAAAGCAGTGATGTATTCCGTATGTTGGCTGTTGAGGATAAGTTGGATGGTACCAACTACCCGTTATGGGCTTATATGATGCGACATGTGTTGGTTGCAAAAGGACTGTGGAACATTGTGCAAGGTGTCGAAAAACGTCCTATCACACCTGCAACTGTTACAACTGCAAGTATTGAAGCTGATGAAGAAGGTGTCGAAGATGATGATATTCTGCATATTCCTATTCGTGTTGTGCTTTCTGTTGCACCTACTGCAGAGCAGATTTGTTGGGATGGCAGAGATGCCCATGCACATGCATTGATAGCTTTGTTTGTCAAACGTGCCATTATTCCTCACATTCGCTCTTGCAGAACAACTAAGGATGCTTGGGATACACTTACCACATTGTACCAAGCTAGGAATGAGGCTCTTGTTGCTTACCTCCAAAAATAGTTGGAGAGTGAGCACATGAATGAAGGTGATTCTATGGACAGTTTCCTAACGAAGATCAAAGACTTGAAGGAACAATTGATTTCTGCTGATGAGGTTATACCAGATAGCTCACTTGTGCAAACCATTCTGAATGGTCTTCTTGATTCATATCAGAGTTTTGCTTCTACTCTTCGGTTGATGATGAAAGGCAATCCGAATGCCTTATCATTTGAGGAGTTAGTCTCTGTTATGTTGCACGAAGATCAGTCTAGGCAGAACAAGTCCATTATGCGAGTTGCAGATCAAGCTTTCCTGGCTAGTCAGAAGGGCAAAGGAAAATGGAGCTCTTCAACTAGTAAGCAGAATCTGCGAATTCTGCATATTCGAAGAAGGAAGATAAAGATGAGAAGAAATCAGAAAAGCATAAATTGTTTTGTAAGTATTGTAAAGGGAATGATCATATCATAAAGAATTGTCCAAAACTGGCTGCTAAAGAGGCAAAGAAGAAAGAGGCTGGAATGGTTGTTGCAGAGGCCTCTACACCAAAAACAGAGTCTTCTAATCTTATGCAGGAAGAAGAATGGGCATTTACTACTGTCTATAGTTTTGACCCATCTTCTCATGAGCAGTGCATGTCTCCAGTAGACTCAGATGTTTGGTATTTTGACAGTGGGGCGACCAAACATATTACTTCGCAACGCAATTTCTTCTCTTCACGCGAGCCTGCCCCTACAGGGAATACTGGCGCAACTCCTCTTATCCTGTTATGGGAGTTGGTAAGATCATTTTGACTACTACTGATGGTAGTTCTTTCACTTTGTCAGATGCTTTATTTGTGTCAGGGATAAAGAAGAACCTATTATCGGTTTCTGCATTAGCCAAGATTAGCTTGGTTGTGAAATTTATTGATGACAGGTGTACATTTCATGATCTCTCAAATGCCGATGTGATTATTGCTTCTGGCATTTTATGTCGTGGGCTGTATAAGCTCATAGATTATGAAAGATCTGTAAATGATTTGGCATGTGCAGTAAATGATTCTCAGGCTATGTCAGATGCAAAGCTTTGGCATGCACGCCTTGGTCATCTGAATTTTGCTAGTTTGATATGCCTGCAGAAATCTGAAATGGTGTCCTCTTGGCCCAAACTTGAGGCACCTGGAAAACATGTTTGTGAAGGCTGTATTTTGGGCAAAATGAAGCGTTCATCCTTTCCAAAAGATGGTTCATTTTGGGCTACTCACAAATTGCAGCTTGTACATAGTGATGTATGTGGTCCTATGCAGACACCTTCTTTTCGGAATTATCTTTACTTCATGACTTTCATTGATGATTTTTCCAGGCATGCATGGGTATATCCATGGAAGGCAAAGTCGGAAGTGTTCATGTGCTTCAACAGGTTTTGGTTTTGGCTGAAGATCTGTCAGCATGTAAAATGGGCACCCTTCATTCTGATTGAGGGGGGGAATATATGTCTTCTAATTTTGATGCATTTCTGGCTGAACGTGGGATACAACACTAGTATACAGTGCCGTATACACCTCAACAGAATGGAGTTGCTGAACAAAAGAACAGGTCACTCATGGAGATGGTGAGGTGTATGGTCAAGAGTCAGGCTTTACCACATAGTTTCTGGCTTGAGGCTATCATGTGTGCAGCACATGTACTGAACAGGTGTCCCACTAAAGCGCTGCAGTCTATCACTCCATATGAGTCTTGGCATGACCGCAAGCCATCTATTGCTCATCTTCGTGTTTTTGGTTGTTTGGCATATGCATGAGTGCCTGAACACCATCACAGAAAATTGGATGATAAAGCAGTAAAATGTATTTTGTTGGGTACAGTTCTGAAAGTAAAGGCTATCATTTGTATCATCCACAGACTAAACGCATTCTGGTTAGCCGTGATGTTGTTTTTGTGGAGGATGCTATTTAGCCATTGCTTTCATGTACTAAGGAGACATTTGTTAGCTCCAAAGACATGTACGATACTTTACTGCCTCTTTTTACAGGTGGACAGTCTAGTGCTGGTCCTAATGAGGTAACTTCTCAGCCTTTGTAGGTTTCATGTGATGATGCAGATCATTCCATTTCTGATGCAGATTTACATGATGCACTTATTGATGAGAGAGCTGATATTGAGTAGGTAAGAACTATGCCAAAATGGCTGGTGCAGACCTTGCGTGATAGCAAATTAGATGCACCTATGTCATATCGTACTCTATCAGGCTCTCATAGTGCCTCTTTTGCATCAAATTGCTATGCTATGGCTGCATCTAGTCTATGTGATGAGACTGAGCCCGTTTCGTTTGATGAAGCCCAAAATGCAAAAAATTGGATGGCTGCTATGCAATCTGAATATGATGCAATAATGAAGAATGGTACTTGGTCTTTATGTGACTTGCCTCCTGGCAAGAAAGCCATTGGCACTAAGTGGGTATACAAGCTGAAGCGTAAACCTGATGGTATAGTTGACAAGTATAAGGCTAGGCTTGTTGCAAAGGGTTATGCATAGGAAAGAGGCATTGATTTTGATGAGACCTTTGCACCTACATGTTGTATGACTACTGTTCGGAGCATCTGTGCACTTGCATCCCATCATGGTTGGAATGTACATCAATTGGACATTAAAACAACATTTCTGAATGGTGATTTACATGAAAAGTGTATGCTTTTTAGCCCTGTGGCTTTGTGGAGAAAGGGCATGAAAACCAAGTGTGCAGATTAAAGAAGGCATTATATGGTTTAAAGCAAGCAGCACGTGCTTGGTATGAGAAGATACATGCCTATCTGATTGCACATAGTTTTGAGAACAGTCCAACTGAAAGCACCTTATATGTTAAGCGTGATAATGATGTGCTTTTGATCATTGTTGTCTATGTTGATGACATGCTACTCACTGGTCCTATTGAGAAGCATATTGCTGATTTTAAGGCTGATTTGCATGCCTCATTTGAGATATTTGATTTGGGGTATTTGCATCATTATTTGGGCATTCAGTTTATGCATGTTGATGGTGGAATGGCTTTGTGTCAAACGAAATATATTGACACATTATTGCAGCGTTTTGGCCTTGAAGACTGTAAGCCTATTGCCACTCCTATGGAGACAGGTTTATGATTGAGTCTTCATGATGCTGGAGATGCATTTGATGTTGTTGTCTATCATCAGGTTGTTGGATGCTTGATTTACTTATGCATTACTTGGCCAGATATTCAGTTTGCTGTTTCACAGATGAGCAGGTTTATGCATTGCCTAGGAGTCAAGCATTGGTAGGCGGTTAAGCGTATATTTCACTACTTGAGTGGTACTCGGCTACTTGGGTTGTTTTATCCCAAGGGGGGATCACTACCACAAGATTTGCATGCTTTTTCTGACTCTGATTGGGCTGGTTGCTATGACACTTGTGTGTCCACTAGTGGCTTTTGCTTCATGCTTGGTAGCTCATGTATATCTTGTTTGAGCAAGAAGCATCCTACTGTGGCCACTTCCAGTTGTGAGGCTGAGTATAGGGCATCTTTCACAATGACTATTGAGTGTGTGTGGCTGAGACGACTTATGGCTGATTTGGGTGTTGGTTAGTCTTCTGCCACCACCATCTTCACTAACAGTCAGAGCGCATTGGAAGTTGCGAGGAACCTTGTGTTCCATGCTCACACTAAGCACATTGAGGTGCATTATCATTATGTTAGGGAGAGGTTCTCTGATGGGGAGATCAACTTGGCATATGTGCCCATGCAGGAGAACATTGCATACCTTTTCACGAAGGCTCTGCCTAGGGAGAAGCTTGAAGATTTCCGCAAAGCTTTGGGCTTACTTCCTTTTGTGGAGTGATTTCCACATAGCTTGGTACTTCCTTATACATGAGTGCCAACTACTTGTTCACCGCATCACTTCCAAGGGGGATTTGTTGATATATTTAGGTAGTGAGGATTGCCGGGGCACTTTTTTCCCTCTTTAGGAGGTTTTTTTCCCCCGGCTTGGATATATGCCTATTGCCCTAATGGGCTACTTTGTACATTCTCTAGTAATACATTCATTATTGTGTGTTGAGCTCCAAGTTTCTTCTTCTTCCTTGTGTTGTTCGTGTGCTTCCGCAGATGTCTAACTCCAGCAGATATCACTGTGTCCCTTCCATTTAACTGATTTCTTGTTTTGAAGGCATCGATAGTTTGGCTTCTAGATTGTTACCAAAAGTATTTACCAACTCTATGTATACTTTCTCTTGCACTATCCAAACCGCTCCACCATCACTTGACTTCAAAACTAAAAAAACAAGGAGCTGGAATAAGTAACAGCTCAAGCTATCATAGCCTTCCTTTGTTGCAATGACCAAATGCAATGTTGATTCAAGCATGATCCTCTTTTTCTTGAGCCCTAAAGTAAGAGATTCTAATGAGACCTTCTAAATAATTGTAAAAGTGACACGGTAAGCATTTTTCTTTATAATTGATGATTGGTCCATTCCAGCAATCTCTGATGTTACCATACTCCTCTGAGCACATTCCCTTGGAGGGTATTGTAATATGATATTGTTTACATATCCATTCGTGAACTTTACAGGCACTTTCAAATGATGTGAAATTCCACGAAGGGCTTGGCTTCCTGTCCACCACACAAGGGCAAGCTAGTTTATCACTTTTGATGATTCCCAGCTTTCTACAACTTTATCAAGAGCTTCTCCTAGCTAGTTTTTGAAGATCACAATAGCTTGTTGCACTGATTGCATAACTCCTTGGTATTTCTAGAAAGGATCTCCACTATCACATTCAATTGGCAACTCTGCTCTTCAACAAAAATCAGAACGATCGAATCCACAACTTTAATCCTTGCAAGATTTGTCATGCTATCTTTACCAAGACCTTCCCTCTCAAAAGATGATGCACATAATGGGTTGTTCTCAGCCTGAAATCTCTGTTTACTACTCGGCAACTTACTAGTAGACCAAACTGCTTTGGATTCATTATCAAAATCTCTTTCAGTCACAATAACAAATAGGGAACCCTCAAAAGGCTCATTAACATTCTTAGATAGAAGCTTGACATCGTCAATTGAATCCAAATCCAAGACCCCACCTGCAATATCCCCACACAATTCAGGTGACGGTAAACCATCAACACCATTTCTATGCCCATATCCATAATTCGGAGGTATAAATGGATTTGATGGAGGTTCCATTCTACCACTCATTCATTTTACCATCCAAAACGTCTTTTGCCTGTCTTCTGATTTTTGCAAACCATACCTTGCATAATCTTGCATGAGTAAAAATGGAAAATGTCGAGGATCCACGGATGGTGAAGCTATTGGAGAAGCAAGATGCTGCAAACCAGCTGATTGCAGCCAATGTACCATGGCTGCATCTGCCACATTTCCTACTTGCGGCCAAGAAAAGAGACCATATGGTGATCATAATGCGATGCACTGTTGGGCTATTGTACCTATCCTCTTATCCTATATCGCCCATGAAAAAAATTGGATGCACCATAAAAAAAGTATGCGCTAATAGTAAGCCTTCTGCTTAAAACTTGGTTGCGTTCTTTAAAGATTGTGATTCAGCTTTCCTTTCACTTGCTGCATTCCCATTATTCTTCTTCGGCTCAGCTAGCTTCACAGAATCAACTCTGATCCTGAACAATTTGGGAAGAACTTCCATTTACTTTGCAAGAATGGTAGCTAGACTACCAAACTTATTCTTCTTCCACTCAACTAGCTTCATGGAATCAACTCTGGTCCTGAACAATTCGGGAAGAACTTCTATTTCCTTTGCAAGCGCGGTAGCTGGACTGCAAACACGATAGCTCATAGCAATGCCAAGATCAAGGAGCATCACATGTTTGCAATTAGGAGGTAATGAAGAATAGGATAAGACCATGAAGGGTAGACTGCACAGAAAAGAAAGAGTAATAAGGGGCAAGGACACTACAACAGAAGAGAAAGATAGTGGTGGTAATGAAGTGATGGAAGCACTAATGCCATTGTTTGTAGAAAAGTCAATACAGGCTTTGATGGAACCATATGTAGATTTCAAGGTAGAACTTGGCACTCAAGCTTCTATGAATTTAAATTGGTTGCATAAGGTAGGAATGTATGACTTTGCTTTGTTACCTTGGCATGAATGGAAAAATAATTATGATGCTAAGTCATAAGTAGATATTGTAAGAAAAATTAAAGGATGCATATGAGTGAAAGTGCAATTTACACCTGAAATGGTGGCCCAAGTATTCAAGCTACCTTGTGTGGTAGATTTGGCAATACCTAAATGCCCTAGGGATGCATTAAGAAAAGAACTTGGACCAAGAGAAGGTGGAATGCAATATTACATGGTGAAAAACATTACTTATGCTTGAAGAGAACAATTGAAATGGTATCTAGAAAGAATGTGATTTATTATTAAGTTTGATGACATGTATAAGGAGACTTACGTGTCCTTATGGTGGGCATAGAAAGAAGATAAAGTGAACTGGGCACATTGGGTATATGATAGATTGCATGGTGAAATTTTTCTAGTAGATAAAAGGAAACCACAGTCTAATAGTAGATTGTGCTTTTTTGCGGCAATCGTCAAGTATGTGCAAGAAGTTGAGAGGGGTGATATTGTGTTATTTGCAAAAGGAAATAGGACTCTACAAAAGGACGAACAAGGAAAGCAAGATGACCACCAATGGTAAGTATCTAAATTAGATATTGAAAAGCAAGAAATATACAGTATTTTATGTAAGGCAGGTTATATGTTGTAGGAAGCATGCTCAACTATCAATAAAACTCAGGAAACACAAGAGTTGGACAATATAGAAGAAGAATCAGAGTTGGAGATTGCAGGATTAACAACAATAAAATTAGGGAAGCGCTTTAAATTTTCAAAAGGGAGGAAAACAGAGGTAGAAAAATTAGAAGGAAAGTCGGTATCTCACATTACAAGCGAGCACTCTGAAAGGATGGATATAGAGAAGGTTCATTAGCATTTGTAGGAAGTACAACAATTTAAATTAGAAACAACAAAAATCATAAGGAATAGAAGCTATTAAATGAAATTTTGAACTCGAATGAGTATCAACAGAAAAATGTATAGTTAAGAGAACTGCAAGAGGATTTAAGTGTATGTACACAACAATAGAAGGATGATATGGAGAACCAATTGAAAGATCATGCAAAGGAGCTGGTGAAGGTTAAAAATTCATTAGAAGTGTTTAATGACTAGAAAGAGAAGTTGGAAGAAAGAGTGGCAACTGAAATAAAATTTCTAAAAGAAATCAATACATGGTTGCAAGTAAAGAATGAGATTATGAAGCTTAGACTAACACCACTGTAGGAATTGGAAAAGAAAGTATTGCAGCAATAGGAATTGGAAATAAATGTGGTTTTAATGGTTGAAGGAGATCTCATAGTGTTGAAGCAACAACTGCAAGACAAGGTGCAAAAAATGTGGGGACTTGTCAAGGAGAGATTATCCTCTATGATTCAATATCCTTATGAAGTAATGAGGAAAGGTTTTGTTTCATAATATTAAGTTGAGTTACTGGGGAAAATTAATCAGTTGCAAAAAGATAAGGAGTATTTGTCTCAACATATGGAAGAGTTGGAGAATCAACAAATAAAGCAAGAACAAGCAAAACAAATGATGAAGAAAGTACTCAGCAGGTAGTAATAGAAATGGGAGAGACAGATGTTGGTCGCATGGAGCAAATATTTACCAATGTAGTTAAGCACGAAATAATAGAGGAACAGGAAACTTTGAGTAAAGTACAAGTTATTGAAGATACAAGTAAGGAGCAAGTGGAGGAAGGACTGACAAAAAATTAAAGTAGCTTATATATTTTGCTTAAATAACAGGTGTTTTTTTATCAAGGGACTTGTGGATTTAGGTCAGTTTTTTGGCAAAATCTTCCACTAGGTTATGCCAGGTGTTGAACTAGAGATAGAAATGTTTGTAATTGTAATAACTTAGTTTCATACTTGGTACTGCTCAATCAGATATTTTGTAAGTTTGCTAACTTGGATATGTACTGAATCGGATTGTGTTCAATTGAATTCTGTTACAAGTAGTTGTAGTCAGATGTACCTGAAAGTCATGCGACTTAGCCTTGTGTACTGGATTGTTATTGCCTATTTAAGAGGAGGTTGCACCCTCTATGGGAGGTAGTCTGCTAGAGAATATCGAAGGAAGAGCAACAAGGAATGATTGTACGATGAACCTCTCCATAATCTATCGAGAAAATATGTTGTTTTCCAATTTTGTTTTGTCATTGTGACTATTCCTCTATTTTCTAATCACATTTGTTCTGCTCAATGTGTTATGTATCATTTCAAATATGGGTATCCAAGCAAGTTCTAAGAGAGCAACGAGCTACACCACAAGAAACAAAGGATGAGACTACTTATAACCAAAATATGCCATAAGGAAACCACTAACTTGGGCCGATCAATGAAGAAAGGAATACAAGATAAGAGAAGCATCTAGAGGAGTTTGACAAGGAGGATTAATGCAAAGCAAAATCAACCAAAGCAGAGAAAGATGAAAGAACAACAAATTCAACAACAACCGACAATACGACAACAACAATGGACACCAAAGCTCATTAGTTCAAGTCAACAATAGGAGAAACATTTTTTTCTTTGCACACATGGTGGTTGAATGCACCTAGAGTATGCATATAGGGCGACCCTACAAGGCCTCACATTTGGCACCTTGCCTCTCTTGATCTTTTTTAGTGTTGTACTTTTCCTCTTAAAGGAGTATGAATTTCACCTACACTTGTAGGAGAGGAAACTTCCATTTACTAGTAGTCACTAATACTCAAAGTTCTTTTAAAAAATAATATTAAAAAAAGTACATGTTTCAGTTACTACTAACTTTAAGGATTAATTTCCAAAAAAAGGGGGAAATTTCCAACAAGGCCACTGCTCGAGTTAGACATCTGCGGAAGCACGCGAACAACACAAGAAAGAAGAAGCTTGGAGCTCAACAAATAATACTAAATGTATTACCACTAGAATGTACAAAGAAAAGTAGCTCGTTAGGGCAATAGGCGTATATACAAGCGGGGGGAAAAAACGTCCTAAAGAGGGAAAAAAGTGCCCCGACAGTCCTAGTGTGTTCACACACATCATGACCTAAATATATCAACAAATGCCCCGTGGGAGTGATGTGGTGAACAAGGAGCTGGCACTCATCAATAAGGAAGTGCCAAGCTATGTGGAAATCACTCCACAAAAGGAAGTAAATCAAAATCTTTGCGGAAAGCTTCAAACTTCTCCCTGGGCAGAGCCTTCGTGAAAAGGTCTACAATGTTCTCTTGCATGGGCACATATGCCAAACTGATCTCCCCAAGAGAGAACCTCTCCCTGACATAATGATAATGCACCTCAATGTGCTTAGTGCGAGCATGGAACATAGGGTTCCTCGCAACTGCCAATGCGCTCTGACTGTTAGTGAAGATGTGGTGGCAGAAGACTGACCAACGCCCAAATCAGCCGTAACCCATTTGAGCCACACACACTCAACAGTCACTGTGAAAGCTACCCTATACTCAACCTCATAATTGGAAGTGGCCACACTAGGCTGCTTCTTGCTCAACCAAGATATACATGAGCTACCAAGCATGAAGCAAAAGCCACTAGTGGACACACGAGTGTCATAGCAACCAACCAAATCAGAGTAAAAAAAAGCATGCAAATCTGGCAATAGTGATCCCCCCTTGGGATAAAACAGCCCAAGTAGTCGAGTACCACTCAAGTAGCGAAAGATGCGCTTAACTGCCTACCAATGCGTGACTCTTGGGCAATGCATAAACCGCCTCATCTATGAGACAACAAACTGAATATATAGCCGAGTAATGCATAAGTAAATCAAGCATCCAACAACTTGCTGATAGAGAACAACATCAAGTGCATCTCGAGCATCATGAAGACTCAGTCGTAAACCTGTCTCCATAGGAGTGGCAATAGGTTTACAATCTTCAAGGCCAAAACGCTACAATAATGTATCAATATTTTTCGTTTGACACAAATCCATTCCACCATCAACGTGCATAAAGTGAATGCCCAAATATTGATGCAAATGCCCCAAATCAGACATCTCAAATGAGGCATGCAAATCAGCCTTAAAATCAGCAATATGCCTCTCATGAGGACCAGTGAGCAGCATGTCATCAACATAAACCACAATGATCATAAGTACATCATTAGCACGCTTAACATATAAGGTGCTTTTAGTTGGACTATTCTCAAAACCATGTGCAATCAGATAGGCATGTATCTTTTCATACCAAGTACGTGGTGCTTGCTTTAAACCATGTGATGCCTTCTTTAACCTCCACACCTGGTTTTCATGCCCTTTCTCCACAAAGCCACGGGGCTGAAAAACTTACACTTCTTCATGCAAGTCACCATTCAAAAATGCTGTTTTGATATCCAACTCATGTACATTCCAACCATGATGAGCTACAAGTGCACAGATGCATCATACATGTCTTTGGAGCTAATAGATGTCTCCTTAGTACATGAAAGCAATGGCTGAATGGCATCTTCCACAAAAACAACATCACAGCTAACTAGAACGCGTTTAGTTTGTGGATTACAGACGATAGCCTTTACTTTTAGAATTGTACCCAACAAAAATACATTTTACTGCTTTATCATCCAATTTTCTGCGATGTTGTTCAGGCACTAATGCATATGCCAGACAACCAAAAACACGCACATGAGCAATAGATGGCTTGCGATCATGCCAAGCCTCATATGGAGTGATAGACTGCAGTGCTTTAGTGGGACACCTGTTAAGTACATATGCTGAACACATGACAGCCTCAAGCCAGAAACTATGTGGTAAAGCCTGACTCTTGACCATACACCTCGCCATCTCCATGAGTGACCTGTTCTTTTGTTTAGTAACTCCATTCTGTTGAGGTGTATATGGCACCATACACTGGTGTTTTATCCCACATTTAGCCAAAAATGCATTAAAGTCAAAAGACATATACCCCCCCTCCCCCCCTCGATTAGAACGGAGGGTACCCATTTTACATGCTGACAGATTTTTGGCCAAAAACCAAAAAATTTTTGAAGCCCATGAACACTTCAGACTTTGCCTTCAATGGATATACCCATGCATGCCTGGAAAATCATCGATGAAAGTCACGAAGTAAAGATAATTTCCAAAAGAAGGTGTCTGCATAGAAGCACAGACATAACTATGTACAAGCTGTAATTTTTGAGTAGCCCGAACTGAACCATCTTTTGGAAAGGAGGAATGCTGCATTTTGTTCAAAATATAGCCTTCACAAACATGTTTTCTAGGTGCCTCAAGTTTGGGTAAAGAGGACACCATTTCAGATTTCTGTAGGTGTAGCAAACTAGCAAAATTCAGATGACCACAGTAAGCTTTGCATCTGACATAGCCTGAGAATCATGTACTGCACATGTTGAGTCATTTACAGATCTTTCATAGTCTATAAGCTTATACAACCCACGACATAAAATGCCAGAAGCAATAATCACATCCCCATTTGACATATCATGAACTGTACATATCTCATCAACGAATCTCACAACCAAGCCAATCTTGGCTAATGCAAGAACTGATAGCAGATTTTTCTTGATCCCTGGCACAAACAAAGCATTTGACAAAGTGAAAGAACTACCATTAGCAGTAGTCAAAATGATCTTACCAACTCCCATAACAGGATAAGAGGAGTTGTTGGTGCATGTAACAGTATTCCCTGTAGGGGGAGGCTCTAGTGAAGAGAAGAAACTGCGCTGCGAGGTAATATGTTTGGTCGCCCTAGTGTTAGAGTACCAAACATATGAGTCTACCACAGACATGCACTGCTCATGAAAAGATGGTTCAAAATTGCAAACAATAGTTACCACCCATTCTTCTTCCTGCACAAGATTAGTAGACTTTGTTTTTGGTGTAGAGACCTCTGGAACAACCATTCCAGCCTCTTTCTTCTTTGCCTCTTTAGCAACTAGTTTTGGACAGTTCTTTATGATATGATCATTTCCTTTACAATACTTGCAAAACAATTTTTGCTTTTCTAATTTCTTTTCATCTTTGTCTTCCCTCTTTGATTGTGCAAAATTAGCAGATTTCTACTTACTAGTTGAAGAGCTCCATTTTCCTTTGCCTTTCCGAGTAGCCAGGAAGGCTTGATCTGCAACACGCATAATGGACCTGTTTTGCCTGGGCTGATCTTCCTGCAACAAAATAGAAACTAACTCCTCAAATGACAAGGCATTTGGATTGCCTTTCATCATCAACCAAAGAGTAGAAGCAAAACTCTGATATGAATTAGGAAGACCATTCAGAATGGTCTGCACGAGTGAGCTATCAGTTATAACCTCATCAACAAAAATCAACTGTTCCTTCAAGTCTTTGATCTTTGTTAGAAAACTGTCCATAGAGTCACCTTCATTCATGTGCTCACTCTCCAACTATTTTCGGAGGTAAGCAACACAAGCCTCATTCCTAGGTTGGTATAATGTGGTAAGTGTATCCCAACTTCCCAAGCATCCTTAGCTGTTCTGCAAGAGAGAATGTGAGGAATAATGGCACATTTGATAGACAAAGCTATCAATGCATGTGCCTAGGCATCTCTACCATCCCAATGAATTTGCTCTACAGTAGGTGCAGAAGAAACCGTAGCATGAATAGGAATATGCAAAATATCATCATCTTTGACACCTTTTGCATTAGCTTCAATAACTGCAGTTGTAATAGTTGCAAGTGTGATAAGACGTTTTCAACACCCTACACAATGTTCCACAGTCCTTTTGTAACAAATACATGTCGCATCATATAAGCCCACAATGCGTAGTTGGTACCATCCAACTTATCCTCAACGGCCAACATACGAAATACATCACTGCTTTCAGCCATGGCCGATGACTAAAATACCTTGATGCAAAAAATTATCTGTATCTCAAAAAGTTGAAAAGAAATGCCCAGACAAATTCTGCTACAATTGTAGCAGACTTTGAGAGGCTTATATTGGCAAACCAAAACTGGTATATATCTTTGGCACAAAAAGACAAAATAGCATGCACAAGCACTACGATAGTGTGTTCGGAGGTCGAACTGAGCTCAGATCGCGATTTTTGCACTAGATAGCAAAGCTGTTTTGATCTCGAAAACATGTTGAGTATGCTCACCAAAATTCGTGAGATTCTGAGATTGCAACCAAAGAGATGTCAATGATGCCCTAGATGAAGCGGCGACCTAGTTTGATACCAATTGTTGGAGTTAGACATCTATCGAAGCACGTGAACAACACAAGGAAGAAGAAGAAGCTTGGAGCTCAACACACAATACTGAATGTATTACCACTAGAATGTACAAGGATAAGTAGCCCGTTAGGGCAATAGGCATATATACAAGCCGGGGGAAAAAACCTCCTAAAGAGGGAAAAAGTGCCCCGACGATCCTAGTGTGTTCACACACATCACTACCTAAATATATCAACAGCCACAATACAGTCTACATCAAGGGTAATACCTCTCTAATTGATAAACCTTGTCCACTTGAGATTCCTCTATCCATCACTCAAAACCTAGATATATTTAAAGAGAGTCTTGTTGAGTCAAAAACAACAATAGAGGAGAGAAATAATGAAGCACATAAGCTACAAAAAATGCAACATCCAAGGAGCATCCCTACCAAAAACCATGTAGAACAAATTCGAATACCTAAGACCACCTTCATGCACTATCAAAGTGTTGAGAAGTAGCCATTAGAAGAGATCAATCAAATCAAAATAAGAGAGAAATTCATTGGATCAATCCAATAGTCTACTTTAAAGCATATTCAGATATGAGTACTCTTATGAATTATGGAATGTGTTGAACAAGGAACTATTGGAGAGTTAATTTATTAATGTATTAATGTGTTTTTGTGTTTTTGATATAGCAGCTGAAGGTTTGTGAGGAGTGTGAAAGGACAAACATCAATAATCGGATTTATATTATCTATCGTTTGTAAATAAACCCACGTAAAGGGTTTGATTTTTAGAAATAGTTAGTCAAGTTAGTGGTTAGGATACAAATTGCTATAGACCGTGATTTCTATTATTAAAAGCAAAGGATCTCTACAAAAGAAACCAACTTTTACTTTCATGCATGCTTTTCGAAGCCGCTCTCATGTAACCACTATTTTTGACATAATAAAAGACCCTATAAATACATGAACTCTATGGACTGTTGAAGTAGAGTTCATGGGGGGAGATTGCACCCAACACTGCATTCTATCTCATCTTCTGGCATTTCTATTTTCCTATGTGTCTTTAGCATTCATAACCTCTGTGTGTGCATGAGATAAAATCCTGATAACAGTGGTATAAGAGCTCTGTGCATGTCGCTATGGAGGGGTCTGTTTCTATTCGTTTTGTCCTCTGTCCTCTATTCGATCTTTGTTTTCGATCCCAATTCCGATTTGCCATTCTGATTTTGATTCCGGTTCCAGTTCTGTTTTAGTTTTCGATTCCAGTTTCTGTTTTTTATTTTTGTTTTTGTTCCAATTCCAAAACTAGAACCTATGTTTACACCTATCTTGACACCTATCTTTACTCCAGCTTACTCCAAGGCGTCCATTAAGGCATAGAACTTACATATAATTAAGGCATTACTTTGGCATCTTTGGCACCCATGGCTCCCTTGATGACCGTTGGTAGCCATTAGCTACACACAAACCAATCTTAATTTATGAGTGGCAATAAGGAATTTTATATTCACCAAGGTGGGAGGATTTGAACCCATAACCTCACTCTCATAAGGGAAGTGCTTTACCACTACACTATCTCTTTGTGTTGTCAGTCTAGTTCTCTTTTCTTATATTTAACACAACTTGCATCTCTTTCTTACTTTTTCAATTCCCAAGAACAACCCTTCCTTTTACATTTTAATCCAAGCAATCTTAAAAATTGTTTTTACATATCTAGCAAGAGGGTTTTGTTCTCTACATACTGATGGAACCTACGAACACCATGGAGGATCTCAGTAAGTCACCTAAACCTGAGGTAACACTCAAGCAACAACTTGAGCTCTTATGGCACGAACTTCAAGGCACTCATAACAAAATCCAAAAACGTGACAAAGTACTTCAGAAGATGCAATCTCATGAGAATAACCTTGCAAGCGTGGTAAAAGCTATTGTCTCTGCCCAATCAAATGGCACACATTCCAAAATCCATGTTAAAAATTACTAGTTTCTACAATTTGATAGCCGTAAGGATGGCCCTTTAGTTCTTTCATGGTTATCACAATTTGATGATTTTTATATTGATGAAACATATGCTGAAAGTGTAAAAGTCAAATTTGCCAACAACTATTTAGTAGGAAAAGCTAAGCTCTATCTTGCACAACAGTACAGATCATCCAACAACGTGGAAGGCTTTCCAAGATAAACTGAAGGATTCTTTTCTTCCTCCTCAATATCATCTACATGTTCGACATGCATGGGCAACATTTACATGGAAGGAGGGTGACATGATCACTACCTACAAGGAGCATTTTTAGCGAAAATTATTTTTAGCAGTCATAACCTCTGTGTGCGCATGAGATATGATCTTGATAACAGGTACCTAAGAGACTAGTGAAAACTCACCACCATTGTCATCAAATATAGGTATCTAAGCAAGTTCTAACTGACCAAGAGCTATACAACAAGAAACAAAGGATGAGTCTCCTTACAACCAAAATATGCCATAAGGAAACCACTAACCCACTAACTTGGGCCAATCAATAAAGAAAGGAATATCAGATAAGAGGAGCATTGAGAAGAGTTCGACAAGGATGATTAGAGCAAAGGAAACTCAACCAACGTGGAGAAATATGAAATAAAAAGAAAAGTCAAAAACCAAAGTGGAGAAATATGAAAGCTTCCCCTTTGTAGTGTGGACTAAGACTTGTTGTTGGATCCTTGCTCGAGTATGTGGAAGCTTCATTGAATATTACATTCTTTGATATTGTGATGGATTGGTTTTGAGGATCATATAAGCGATACACTTTTGATTGCTCACTATACCCTATGAAGTTGCAATCTTCTTTTGGCACCTAGACAAATGTGTCACTTCATGGGGTGAGATTGCACCCAATACATCATTCTATCTCATCTGTTGGCATGTCTATTTTGCTATATGTTTTCAACACTCATAACCTCTATGTGCGCATGAGATAAGATCCATATAACAGGTACCTAAGAGACTAGTGGAAACTCACTACCATTGTCATCAAATATAGGTATCCAAGCAAGTTCTAAGTGAGCCAAGAGCTATACCACAAGAAACAAAGGATGAGTCTACTTACAACCAAAATATGCCATAAGGAAACCACTAATCCACTAACTTGGGCCAATCAATAAAGAAAGGAATATAAGATAAGAGGAGCATTCAGAGGAGTTCGACAAGGAGGATTAGAGCAAAGGAAACTCAACAGAAGCAGAGAAATATGACAAAAGAAAAAATTCAACAACCAAAGCAGAGAAATATGAAAGCTCCCCTTTGTAGTTGTTGATATATTTAGGTAGTGATGTGTGCGAACACACTAGGACCGTCCGGGCACTTTTTTCCCTCTTTAGGAGGTTTTTTTCCCCCGGCTTGTACATACGCCTATTGCCCTAATGGGCTACTTATCTTTGTACATTCTCTAGTAATACATTCAGTATTGTGTGTTTGTGCTCCAAGCTTCTTCTTCTTCCTTGTGCTGTTTGCGTGCGTCCGCAGACGTCTAACTCCAACAATTGGTATCAGAGCAGGTCGTCGCTTCATCTAGGGCGCCATCGACACTCCTTCGTTTGTAGTCTCAGATTCACACAAAATTTGGTGAGCATACTCAAGGTGTTTCAGAGATCAAAACAACTTTGCTTTGTGGTGCCGAAACCGCGATCTGAGCTCGTTTTGGCCTCCGAACGCATTATCATACTGCTTGTGTAGGCTATTTCGTCTTTTTGTGCCCAAGGTATATACTAGTTTCTGTTCGCCAGTATAAGCGTCTCGAAGTCTGCTATAGGTCTAATGAGGCTCTTGTTGCTTACCTCCGAAAACAGTTGGAGAGTGAGCACATGAATGAAGGTGATTCTATGGACAGTTTCCTAACGAAGATCAAAGACTTGAAGGAACAATTGATTTCTACTGATGAGGTTATACTAGACAGCTCACTTGTGCAGACCGTTTTGAATGGTCTTCCTGATTCATATCAGAGTTTTGCTCCTACTCTTCGGTTGATGATGAAAGGCAATCCAAATGCCTTATCATTTGAGTAGTTAGTCTCTGTTCTTTTGCAGGAAGATCAGTCTCGACAAAACAAGTCCATTATGCGAGTTGCAGATCAAGCTTTCCTGGCTAGTCAGAAGGGCAAAGGAAAATGGAGCTCTTCAACTAGTAAGCAAAAATCTGCTAATTCTGCATATTTGAAGAAGGAAGATAAAGATGAGAAGAAATCAGAAAAAGCAGAAATTGTTTTGTAAGTACTGTAAAGGGAATGATCATATCATAAAGAACTGTCCAAAACTGGCTGCTAAAGAGGCAAAGAAGAAAGAGGCTGGAATGGTTGTTGCAGAGGCCTCTATACCAAAAACAGAGTTTGCAAATCTTGTGCAGGAAGAAGAATGGGCGTTTACTACTGTCTGCAGTTTTGACCCATCTTCTCATGATCAGTGCATGTCTGCAGTAGACTCAGATGTTTGGTATTTTGACAGTGGGGCAACCAAACATATTACTTCGCAGCACATTTTCTTCTCTTCACTCGAGCCTGCCCCTATAGGTAATACTGTTACATGCGCCAACAACTCCTCTTATCCTGTTATGGGAGTTGGTAAGATCATTTTGACTATTGTTGATGGTAGTTCTTTCACTTTGTCAGATGCTTTATTTGTGCCAGGATAAAAAAGAACCTGTTATCAGTTTCTGCATTAGCCAAGATTGGCTTGGTTGTGAAATTTGTTGATGACAGGTGTACAGTTCATGATTTGTCAAATGGCGATGTGATTATTGCTTCTGGCATTTTATGTCATGGGTTGTATAAGCTCATAGACTATGAAAGATCTGTAAATGATTTGGCATGTGCGGTAAATGATTCTCATGCTATGTCAGATGCAAAGCTTTGGCATGCACGCTTTGGCATGCACACTTTGGTCATCTGAATTTTGCTAGTTTGCTACGCCTACAAAAATTTGAAATGGTGTCCTCTTTGCCCAAACTAGAGGCACTTGCAAAACATGTTTGTGAAGGCTGTATTTTGGGCAAAATGCAGCGTTCCTCCTTTCCAAAAGATGGTTCAATTCGGGCTACATAGAAATTACAGCTTGTACATAGTAATGTTTGTGGTCCTATGCAGACACTTTCTTTTGGAAATTACCTTTACTTCGTGACTTTCATTGATGATTTTTCCAGGCATGCATGGGTATATCCACTCAAAACAAAATCCGAAGTGTTCATGTGCTTTAAACAGTTTTTGGTTTTGGCTGAAAATCTGTCAGCATGTAAAATGGGCACCCTCCATTCTGATCGGGGGGGGAATATATGTCTTCTGATTTTAATGCATTTCTGGCTGAACGTGGGATAAAACAAAAATGTACAGTGCCATATACACCTCAATAGAATGGAGTTGTTGAACGAAAGAATAGGTCACTCATGGAGATGGCGAGGTGCATGGTCAAGAGTCGGGCTTTACCACATGGTTTCTGTCTTAAGGCTGTCATGTGTGAAGCATATGTACTGAACATGTGTCCCACTAAAGCACTCCGGTCTATCACTCCATATGAGGCTTGGCATGACCGCAAGCCATCTGTTGCTCATCTACGTGTTTTTGGTTGTTTGGCATATGCACTAGTGCCTAAACAACATCGCAAAAAATTGGATGATAAGGCAGTAAAATGTATTTTTGTTGGGTATAGTTCTGAAAGTAAAGGCTATCGTTTGTATCATCCATAGACTAAACGTATTCTGGTTAGCCGTGATGTTGTATTTGTGGAAGATGCTATTCAGCCATTGCTTTCATGTACTAAGGAGACATCTGTTAGCTCCAAAGACATGTATGATACTTTGATGCCTTTTTTTACAAGTGGAGAGTCTATTGCTGGTCCTAATGAGGCAATTTATCAGCCTTTATAGGTTTCATATGATGATGCAAATCATTCCATTTCTTATGCAGATTTACGTGATGCACTTGTTGATGAGAGAGCTGATATTGAGTAGGCAAAAACTATGCCAAAATGGCTGGTGCAGACTTTGTGTGACAGCAAATTAGATGCACCTTTGTCATATCGTACTCGTTCAGGATCTCATAGTGCCTCATTTACATCAGATTGCTATGCTATGGCTGCGTCTAGCCTCTGTGATGAGAATGAGCCTGTTTCTTTTGATGAAGCACAAAATTCAGAAAATTGGATGACTGCTATGCAATCTGAATACGATGCTATAATGAAGAATGGTACATGGTCTTTATGTGACTTGCCTCCTGGCAAGAAGGGCATTGGCACTAAGTGGGTATACAAGCTGAAACGTAAACCTGATGGTACAGTTGATAGGTATAAGGCTAGGCTTGTTGCAAAGGGTTATGCGCAAGAAAGAGGCATTGATTTTGATGAGACCTTTGCACCTACATGCCATACGACTACTGTTCGGAGCATTTGTTCACTTGCAGCCCATCATGGTTGGAATGTACATCAGTTGGACATTAAAACAACATTTCTGAATGGTGGCTTGCATGAAGAAGTGTATGTTTTTCAGCCCCATGGCTTTGTGCAAAAAGGGCATGAAAACCAGGTGTGCAGGTTAAAGAAGGCATTATATGGTTTAAAGCAAGCACCACGTGCTTGGTATGAGAAGATACATGCCTATCTGGTTGCACATGGTTTTGAGAACAATCCAACTAAAAGCACCTTATATGTTAAGCGTGCTAATGTGCTTCTGATCATTGTTGTCTATGTTGACGACATGCTGCTCACTGGTCCTATTGAGAAGCATATTGCTGATTTTAAGGCTGATTTGCATGCCTCATTTGAGATGTCTGATTTGGGGCATTTGCATCACTATTTGGGCATTCAGTTTATGCAAGTTGATGGTGGAATGGCTTTGTGTCAAACGAAATATATTGACACATTATTGCAGCATTTTGGCCTTGAAGACTGTAAGCCTATTGCCACTCCTATGGAGATAGGTTTATGATTGAGTCTTCATGATGCTGGAGATGCATTAGATGTTGTTCTCTATCAGCAGGCTGTTGGATGCTTGATTTACTTATGCATTACTCGACTAGATATTCAGTTTTCTGTCTCATAGATGAGTAGATTTATGCATTGCCCATAAGCCAAGCATTGGCAGGCGGTTAAGTGCATCTTTTGCTACTTGACTGGTACTTGGCTACTTGGGTTGTTTTTTTCCAAGGGGGGATCTCTTACCGCCAGATTTGCATGCTTTTTCTGACTCTGATTGGGCTGGTTGCGATGACACTTGTATGTCCACTAGTGGCTTTTGCTTCATGCTTGGTAGCTCATGTATATCTTGGTTGAGCAAGAAGCAGCCTACTGTGGCCACTTCCAGTTGTGAGGCTGAGTATAGGGTAGCTTTCATAGCTACTGTTGAGTGTGTGTGGCTCAGACGCCTTATGACTGATTTGGGTGTTGGTTAGTCTTCTGCCACCACCATCTTCACTGACAGTCAGAGCGCATTGGTAGTTGCGAGGAACCCCGTGTTCCATGCTCACACTAAGCACATTGAGGTGCATTATCACTATGTCAGGGAGAGGTTCTCTACTGGGGAGATTAGCTTGGAAAATGTGCCCACGCAGGAGAACATTGCACGCCTTTTCACGAAGGCTCTGCCTAGGGAGAAGTTTGAAGCTTTCCGCAAAGCTTTGGGCTTACTTCCTTGTTCACCACATCACTCCCATGGGGGATTTGTTGATATATTTAGGTAGTGATGTGTGTGAACACACTAGGACCACTGGGGCACTTTTTTCCCTCTTTACGAGGTTTTTTTCCCCCGGCTTGTATATACGCCTATTGCCCTAATGGGCTACTTATCTTTGTGCATTTTCTAGTAATACATTCAGTATTGTGTGTTTGTGCTCCAAGCTTCTTCTTCTTCCTTGTGTTGTTCGCGTGCTTCCGTAGATGTCTAACTCCAATAGTAGTGTGGATGGGTGGACTAAGACTTGTTGTTGGATCCTTGCTAGAGTATGTGGAGGCTTCATTGAATATTACATTCTTTGATATTGTGATGGATTGGTTTTCAAGATCATATAAGTGATACACTTTTGATTGCTCACTATACCCTATGAAGATGTGCTTCTTAGACTTTGACTGCAACTTGTTGCAATCTTCTTTTGGCACCTCGACAAATGTGTCACTTCCAAATACTTGAAAGTAACTGACTTTAGGCTTCTTTTCATAGTATGATTCAAATGGTGTCTTGTTGTGCAATGCACTGGTGAGAACTCGATTAAGTATGTGAACATTAGTATGCACTGCTTCTGCCCAAACCTTGTAGGGTAAATCTTTGTTATGAAGCATAGTTCTCGCCATTTCGATCACACTTCATATCTTTCTCTAAACTACTCCATTTTGGGATGGAGTGTGCAGTTGATTAACTTGTCATTTGATCCTCTTTTGTTTGAAGAAGTTTTCAAAATCATGATTTATGAATTGACCACCATCATCTGATCGGATGGTCTTAACAGACTTAGAAGCTTCATTTTCCACTTGGGTGATCCATTCACAAAACTTAGTAACACTGTCTACCTTTGATTTCAGGAAATACACCCAAATATATCGAGAGTGGTCATCTACTAAAAGAAATAAGTAGAGTGAACCACTGAGAGATGGGGTGTTCATGGCTCCACAAAGGTCAAATGGGCAAAGTGAGGCCCAAAAGTTGATGGCAAAAGGCTTCTCCCAATGAGGATAAAGCACACCACCAAAGTAAAGCACCACCACCACCATCCAAATCACCACCAAATGCACCACCAAGACCTCTATCTAATGCTATAATACCATGTAGAAAGTACACATGGAGAAACAAAATGAAAAGAAGAGTGTAGTCACAAAAGAAAGAGTGTGTGAGACTCAAACTAAGTAGACCATGAAATGGGTAAACTCATGTGGATTAGAAATGAGCTTGCCAAGAGCATGGAGTAGGCTCCTCAAGCTTCTAACCAAGTACAAATGGGGGGAGAGGCTCTCCTTATATAGATTTGGGAGGGGCTCTCCAAAGTACATCTCATGTGGGATAATTCCCTTGAAAGGACAATGAATACAATGGTAGAAGCAAATGGCAAGGTACCCAAATACAAAGGAAATACATTATAAAACGGAAATAAACTGGAAATGGAGTGCCCCTTAGATACAAAATGGAGGTGCACTCATGTGGATACAAATGTAGATGATGTCATCAACAATAGCAACTAGGCCAATTTGAGTCAAAAAATTCATGTAAATCTAGGAATAAGGATCCCTACTTGGGATAAAACAACCCAAGTACCACTCAACTAGTAAAACATGTAGTGAACTGCCTACCAATGCTTCACGCATGGTCTATGCATAAACTTGCTCATCTAAGAGATGGTTAACTAGATATCAAGCCAAGTTATGCATAAAATCAATCATCCAACAACCTAATAATAGAGAACAAATTCTAAGTGTATCTCCGACAACATGAAGACTCAACCATAAACCTATCTCCATGGGAGTGACAATAGATTTTCAACCTTCAAGGCCAAAAGGATATAATAACATGTCAACGTATTTTGTTTGGCACAATGCTATTCCCCCATCATCTTGCATAAATTGAATGCCCAAATTTGGCATATCAAAAGGGGCCTATATATCATCCTTAAATCCAAAAATATGCTTCTTTTTTGAACCAATGAGTAGCCTATCATCAACATATAGAAGAATGATGTGAAGCACATAAACTACATGCTTAACATATAAGGTACTCTTCATTGGGTTATTCTCTAATCCATGTGTTAGCAAGTAGGCATGTTTCTTTTCATAGCAAGCAGATGGTGCTTGCTTCAATCCCTGTAATGCCTTTTCCAATCTGCATATTTTGTGTATGTGTCCTTTTTTCACAAATCAATGGGATTGAAATACATTTACTTCTTCATGCAAATCACCATTCAAAAGATCAATTTTAATGTCCAACTAGTTTTCATTCCAACCATGATGAGCTACAAGTGTATAGATGTTATGTTCAATTATCATTTAGCATATGGGAGAAATAGCCTCATCAAAATCAATGCCCTTCTCTTGAGCATAACCTTTTGCAACAATTCTAGCCTTATACCCATCAACTAGGCTGTCAAACTTACATTTCAGCTTATATACCCACTTAGTGCCAATGCCCCTTTTTAGAAGGTAAGTCACATAGCCCAAGTATGATTCTTCATAATTGCATAAAATGTTTATTGCATCTCACCCATTCAATTTTCTAACTTTTGTGCTTCATCAAAACAAATAGGCTTTTTCTTACCACAAATACTAGAGACAACCATAACAATACAAATTGATGCAAAAAAAAGCATTATGAGAGCCAAAACAAGTATGATATGACAAAGGTTCATCTAACTTGTTATCTCTCAAAGACTACACCATCCGTTTATTCTTTCCCTTTTTCAATGTCAACTCTCTCATCAATAAGAGCATCATGTAAATTTGCATAAAAAATACGATGATATACATCATCAATTGAAACTTAAAGGATTATCAATTGCTCACTGTGAGTAGCATTTTACTTTCCATCTATAAAAAGAGGCAGCAAAGTCTCATGCATATCCTTGGAGCTAATTGATGGCTTCTTGATACATGAAAACAACGATTGAATGGCATCCTATAAGAAAAAAACATAACTAGTAATAAGAGTGCATTTAGTTTATGGATGATCATATAGATGATAGCCTTTGCTTTCAGAACTATGTCCAACAAAAAATACATTTCATAGCCTTATCATCCAATTTTGTATGTTGTTTTTAGGCTTAATGCATATTCTAGACAACCAAATACTCGCACCTATGCAATAGATGGCTTACAACCATGCCGCGCCCTATATGGGGTGATATACTACAATGCTTTGGTGGGACACCTATTAAGTACATATGTTGCTCACATAATAGACTCAAGCCAGAAGTTGTGTGGTAAAGCTTGACTTTTGAGAATACACCTTGCCATTTCCATGACAAACCTATTCTTCCTATCATCAACTCTATTCTCTTGAGGTGTATATGGCACTATACATTGACCTTTTATCCCACATGATTACCAATTACAATATAAGACCTTTACAAAGTGCATGTTTTTATTTTGTATGCCTTATCTACTGGAATTTGAGGTCTTTGGAAGCACATGAACAACACGAAGAAGAAGAACAAGAAGCTTGGAGCACAATAGACAATAACGAATGTATTACCACTAGAATGTAGAAAGGTATGTGACCCATTAGGGTTATAGGCATATATACAAGGCGGGGGGAAAAAACCTCCTAAAGAGGGAAAAAAGAGCCCCGATAGTCCTAACGTGTTAACACACATCACTACCTAAGTATATCAACAACCCCCCCCCCCCTTGGGAGTGATGCAGTGAACAAGGAGCTGACATTGATTATTAGGAAGTGCCAAGCTATGTGGAATCAATCCACAAAAGGAAGTAATACCAAAGCTTTGCAAAAAGCGTCAAACTTCTCCCTACGTAGAGCCTTTTGTGAAAAGGTTCACAATGTTCTCCTGTGTGGCACATATGCTAAGATGATCTCTTCGGTAGACAACCTCTCCCTGACATAACGATAGTGCACCTCAATGTGCTTAGTGCAAGCATGGAACAGAGGGTTCCTCGGAACTGCCAATGAGCTCTGCCTGTTAGTGAAGGTGGTGGTGGTAGAAGATTGACCAACACCCAAATAAGCCATAAGGCATCTAAGCCATACACACTCAATAATCACTGTGAAAGTTGCCCTATACTCAGCCTCACAGCTGGAATTGGCCATAGTAGGTTGCTTCTTGCTCAACTATGCATGAGCTACCAAGCATGAAGCAAAAACCACTAGTGGACACACGAGTGCCATAGCAACCAACCCAGTCAGAGTCAAAAAAAGCATGTAAATCTAGTAGTAATGATCCACCCTTGGGTTAAAACAATCCAAGTGGCCGGGTATCACTCAAGTAGCGAAAGATGAGCACTTAAATGACCGCCAATGCTTGACACCTGGTCAATGCATTAACTTGCTCATTTGTGAGACAAAAAACTGAATATCTGGTTGATTAATGCATAAATAAATCAAGCAACCAACAACCTGCTCATAGAGAACATCATCAATTGCATCTCCATCATCATGAAGACTCAATCGTAAACTTGTCTCCATAGGAATGGCAATAGGTTTGCAATCTTCAAGGCCAAAATGCTACTGCCACAAAGCTATTTTGCCATCAACTTGCATAAACTGAATGCCCAAATAATGATGCAAATGCCCCAAATTGGACATCTCAAATGAGGCATGCAGATCACCCCTCAAATCAACAATATGCTTCTCATGAGGACTAGTGAGCATCATATCATCAACATACACAACAATGATTAGAAGCACATCATAAGCAGGCTTAACATATAAGGTGCTTTCAATTGGATTGTTCTCAAAACCATGTGTGATCAGATATGCATGTATCTTTTCATACCAAGCACAAGGTGCTTGCTTTAATTCATATAATGCCTTCTTCAACCTGCACACTTGGTTTTCATGCCCTTTTTGCACAAAGCCATGGGGCTCAAGAACATACACTTCTTCATGCAAGTTACCATGAAAAAATGTAGTTTTAATGTCGAACTAATGAACATTTCAACCATGATGAGTGACAAGTACACAAATTCTACAAACGGTAGTCATTTGGCAAGTAAGAGCAAAGGTCTCATCAAAATCAATGCCTCTTTCTTAAGCATAACCCTTTGTAACAAGCCTATCCTTATACTTGTCAATTGTTCCATCACGCTTACACTGAAGCTTGTATACCCACTTAGTGCCAATGGTCTTCTTGCTAGGAGGCAAGTCACATAGAGACCAAGTACCATTTTTCATGATAGCATCATATTTTGATTGCACAACAGCCATCCAATTTTCAAAATTTTGTACTTTATCAAATGAAATAGGCTCGTTATCATCATAGAGACTAGAGGCAGTCATAGCATAGCATTCTCAACATGCAAAATAGGCACTATGAGAGCCCCAACAAGTATGATATGATAGAGGGGCATTTAACTTGTTGTCACGCAAAGTTTGCACATGCCATTTTGGCATAGTTTTTGCCTCCTCGATATTTGCTCTCTCATCAAACAAGTGCATCATGAAAGTTTGCATCAGAAATGGAATGATCTGCATCATCACATGAAGCCTATGAAGCCTGAGAAGTTGCCACATTAGGACCAACACTAGATTGTCCACCTGTAAAAAGAGGCAGCAAAGCATCATACATGTCTTTGGAGTTAGCAAGTGTCTCCTTAGTACATGAAAGTAATGGTTGAATAGTATCTTCCTCAAAAACAACATCATGGCTAACCAAAATGCATTTATTCTATGGATGATATAGATGATATCCTTTGCTTTTAGAATTGTACCCAACAAAAATACATTTCATTGCTTTATCATCCAATTTCCTTCGTTGTTGTTCATGCACCAATGCTATGCCAAACAACCAAAAACACGCAACTGAGCAACACATGGCTTCAATCATGCCAAGCCTTATATGGAGTGATATACTTCAATGCTTTAGTGGGACACCTATTAAGTACATATGCTACACACATAATAGCCTCAAGCCATAAACTATGTGGTGAAGCCTCACTCTTGACCATACACCTTGCAATCTCCATGAGTGACATGTTCTTCCTTTCAGCAACTCCATTCTGTTGAGTTGTATACTGCACTCTACATTGATGTTTTATCCCATGTTTAGACACAAATGCATTAAATTCAGAAGACATATACTCCCCCCAATCAGAATGGAGGGTGCCCATTTTACATGTTGACAAATTTTCAGCCAAAACCAGAAATTGTTTGAAGCAGATAAATACTTTGGACTTTGCTTTCAATGGATATACCCATGCAAAATCATCAATGAAAGTCACGAAGTAAAGATAGTTTCCAAAAGAGGGTGTCTGTATGGACTACAAACATCACTATGAACAAGTTGCAATTTCTATGTAGCTCTAACTGAACCATCTTTTGGAAATGAGGACCGTTGCATTTTGCCCAAAATGGTGCCTCAAGTTTGGGCAGAGAGGACACCATTTTAGATTTTTGTAGGTGTAGAAAACTATCAAATTTTATATGAACAAAGCATGCATGCAAAAGCTTTGCATCTGATAGAACCTGAAAATAATGTATTGTAGATGCTGAATCATTCATAGATTTTTCATAGTCTATGGGATTATATAGCCCACGACATAAAATGCCATAAGCAATAATAACATCACCATTTGACAGATCATGAATTGTACATTTGTCATTAACAAATTTCACAACCAAGCCAATCTTGGCTAAAGTTGAAACTGATAACAGATTCTCCTTGCTCCCAGGCACAAATAAAGCATCTGATAATGTAAAAGAACTACCATGAGCAGTAGTTAGAATGATCTTACTAACTCCCATAATAGGATAAGAGGAATTGTTGGCACATGTGATATTATTCCTTATAGGGGCAGGCTAGAGTGAAGTGAAGAAACTGTGCTACGAGTCAATATGTTTGGTCACCGCACTATCAAAGTACCAAACATCTAACTCTACTACAAACATACACTGTTTGTGAGAAGATGGGTCATAACTACAAACAATGGTTAATGCCCATTCATCATTTTGCACAAGATTAGTAGACTCTGTTTTGGGTGTAGAGGCCTCTACAAAAACCATTCCAACCTCTTTCTTCCTTGCCTCTTTCGTAGCCAGTTTTGGATAGCTCTTGATGACATGATCATTTTCTTTACAGTATTTGTAGAACAATTTCTGCTTTTTTGTTTTCCTTTACAGTGTTGGATTACCCAAGAAAGCTTGATCTGCAACATGCATAATAGAACTATTCTACATAGACTCATCTTCCTATAGTAGAACAGAGACTAACTCCTCAATCTTAAGGCATTTGGATTGCCTTTCATCATCAAGCGAAGAGTAGAAGCAAAACTCTCATATTAATCGGGAAGACCATTCAAAACAATCTGCACAAGTGAACTGTTAGGCAAGACTTCATGAACAAAAATAAACTCTTCTTTCAAATCTTTGATCTTTGTTAGAAATTTTTCCATGGAATCACCTTCATTCATGTGCTCACTCTCCAACTATTTTCGGAGGTAAGCAACACGAGCCTCATTCCTTTCTTGGTATAAAGTGGTAAGCATCTCCCAAGCATCCTTAGTTGTTTTGCAAGAGTGAATGTGAGGAATAATGACACGTTTTACAGACAAGGCTATCAATGCATGCACTTGAGAATCTTTGCCATCCCAACAAATTTGCTCTATATTATGTGCAGTGTGAACAGCAGCACGAATAGGAACATGAAGAATATCATCATGTCCAATATCATCTGCATCACCTTCAGCAACTATGTTTGTAGGTGTAATAGGACATTTTTCAACATCTTGCATAATATTCCACAGTCAATTGGTACCATCCAACTTATCCTCAACAACCAACATATGGAACACATCACAACTTTGAGCCATGACCACTAACTAAAATACCCTGATGCAAAAATGACTATATCTAAAAACGTTGAACCAAAATACCCTGATGAGTTCCACTAAACCTGTAGCAGACTTCGAGGCACTTATATTGATGAGTCAAAACCTACATATATCTTTGGCATAAAAATACAAAAGTGCTTGCACTAGTGCTATGATAGTGCATTTTGTGGCTGAAATGAGCTCACCAAATTTCATGCAATTCTAAGACCATGACTGAAGGGGTGTTGACGATGCCCTAGATGAAGTGACAACCTACTTTGATACCAATTGTTGGACTTTAAGGTCTGTGGAAGCACACAAACAACATAAGGAAGAAGAAGATGCTTGGGGCACAACACTTAATACTGAATTTATTACCACTAGAATGTGCAAAGATAAGTGATCCACTAGGGTTATAGGCATATATGAAAGCTGGGGGAAAAAGACTCCTAAAGAGGGAAAAAAGTGCCACGGTAGTCCTAGTGTGCTCACACACATCACTACCTAAATACATCAACATTATCAGTATACATATTTAAATATCATGCTTAGATTGCAAAGAGATGAATTGACCTTTATATTCAAAACTTATAGTATGTGTGTTATAGCCAATGCATGGGTTATAGTTGTGATGAAAAGGCATTCCAAGTATCACATCATATGATTGTAAAGAAGAAATTTGAAAAAGTCTATCATTACTATAAAAACCCATACAACTTTGAATGTTCCTTACCTCTTGTGTTATTGTTTGCAAGTCAAACAACTAGCCTCTTTTCATCCAATTCCTAAGATTATAAGGTGTTGAAAAATGTCCCACTACACCTGTAAATATAGTTATTGATGTGATGCAAACATCATTGAAGAATATGATCCTCAAATTCATCCTTTTGTTGCAGTTCCTCTTGCACCTACTGCAAAGCAACTTTCTTGCGATGGCAAAGATGCTCAGGCATATGCATTAATAGCTTTGCATGTCAAATTTGCCATTATCCCTCACATTCGCTCCTACAAGACATTAGAGGATGCTTGCAATAGATTTAGAATTTTATACCATGCAAGAAATGAGGCTTCTGTTGCTTATCTCCAGAAACATTTGGAGAGAGCATATGAATGAAGGAGATTCCATGGACACTGTTTTGACAAAGATCAAAGATTTAAAGGAACACTTGTTTTTTGCTAATGAAATATCACCATATAGTTCATTTATGGAGATTATTCTCAATGGTCTTCTAGATTCATGATGAAGGGTTTTCTTCTACTCTTTGATTGACAATGAAGGGCAATCCAAATGCCTTAACATTTGAGGAGTTAGTCTCTATTTTGTTCCAAGAAGATCACTCCACGACGAAGAGGTCAATTATGCATGTTCCAAATGAAGCTTTCGTAGCTAGTCAGAAGGGAAAAGGTAAATAAAGCTCATCTATTAGTAAGCAAAAATCCGCTAATGCTACACAATCAGAGAAGGAAGACAAAGATGAGAAGAAAATAGAAAATCAAAAACAATTTTGCAAATACTGTAAGGTAAATGATAATCTCATAAAGAGTTGTCCAGAAATTGTTGCAAAATAGGCAAAGAAGAGAGAGGCTAGAATGGTTGTTGTAGAGGCCTCTACACCTAAAACAAAGTCTACTAATCTTTTTCAAAATAAAGAATGGACATTTACTAGTGTTTGTAGCTATTATCCATCTTCACATGAGCAATGTATGTCTATAGTAGACTCAGATGTTTGGTACTCTAATATGGGGGCAACCAAACATATTACCTTGTAGCACAATTTCTAAGTTCCACTTGAGCCTGCTCCTATAGGAAATACTATCATATGTACTAACAACTCCTCATATCCTATAATGGGAGTTGGTAAGAACATTCTAACTACTATGGATGAGAGTTCTTTCACATTGTTAGATGCTTTGTATATGCTAGGGATCAAGAAATGTTTTTTGTCAATTTAAGCATTAGCCAAGAATGTTGATGATAGATTTACAATACATGAACTCTCAAATGGTGATGTTATTATTGCTTCTGGCATTTGATGTCATGGGTTGTATAAGCTCATAGACTATGCAAAATCTATGAATGATTTAACATGTGCACTTCAAGATTTTTAAGCTATCTTAGATTCAAAGCTTTGGCATGCATGCTTTAGTCATCTAAATTTTTCTAGTTTGCTGTGCCTACAAAAATCTGAAATGGTGTCATCTATGCCAAGACTTGAGGCACCTTACAAACATATTTTTGAAGTGTGTATTTTTTGCAAAATTAAGTATTTCTCCTTCCCAAAAGATGGTTTAGTTTGAGCTTCTAATAAATTTGACACTGTTCATAGTGATGTCTGTGGTCTTATGGAAGCACATTCTTTTGGGAACTACCTTTACTTCATGACTTTTGTTCATGATTTCTCTAGGCATGCCTCTGTGTATCCATAAAAACAATTTCAAAAGTGTTTTTGTGCTTCGAATAGTTTGTGGTTATGGTTCAAAATGTTTTAGCATGTAAGCTCGCATCCTCCAATTTGATCAAGGGGAGAAATGCATTTCTTTTGAATTTAATGCATTTATGAATACATGTGCGATAAAACATGAGTGTAAAATGCCATATACACCTCAAAAAAATAGAGTTTGCAGAAAGAAATAATAGCTCTCATGAAGATAGCAAGGTTTATGGTCAAACTTCAAGCTTGATGTTGGAAGCAGCCAGAGGCACAGACGACACGGAAGCATGTAACGACGAAGCAGGGATCCAGTAGAATCATTTTTCAAAGAATTATGTTTTCAAATACTTTCCAAAAACCTCCAACAGTGATTTTTATCACTATTGTAACATATGTAACATAGAAAACCCCATTTTGTAATCCATAGCTCCATTTTGTGCAAGCCGAGGAGTCCTCGAGCTTGAGGAGCTTAGGTAGAATGTGCGTACCAATTTTCGTTATTTTTAGATACCGTTTACCCTTCCAAATAGCATCTAGGACCTAATTTTTAACTATGCCGGTCACTAGATGTGAAACCGGTCAAAACTAGTCTAGAAACTATAAAAAGAGCTAGAGAGCTCATTTTTGAGGTTAGCTAGTGTGAGCTTAGAGCTATTTTGAGCTTGTAATAGTGTTCTTGAGTAATAGAGTTGATTTCCCACCTTCCATTGTGTCTTGCTTGTCTCTTCGTAGTGTGTGTGTATGTGTGTGTGCATTTCTATGCTTCTCACCTCCTTAATTGTCAATCCGCGGAAGAGATAGGAGTGATATGAAGAGATAGGAGTGATATGAAGATCGTGAGAGTGAAGGACCATTCACGATCTTCATATCACTCCTATCTCTTCCGCGGATTGACAATTAAGGAGGTGAAGCTTCTTAACGTGGTTCTCACCATTGTGCTAGAGCAACACCAAATTTGGCACCGTTGCCGGGGATCGAGTCTAGGACAAATGTGTGATGGTAAGAGTATAGCAAGAAGTGGCGTTGGAAGGTAAAAATTTCAGTTTTTGTTGTTGTTTTTACTTAGTTTTTAGTGTTTTTCACCTCCCCCACACTCCATCTTCATCACCGCATCATCATCTTCATCTCCAAAAAAATAAAAAAATTCACCATATCCACCCATTCTCCTCATTTCCCCTCATTTGTGCATGCGAGAGAGTGAGAGAGAGTTTTTGTGCTTGTGTGTACTTTGGTTTTCTTGAGTTTTCTTGCAGGTATAGAGCTCCACAGCATCAGGAAAGCTTGGAAAAGGTAAAATTTTCAATTTCTGTCAGAAATTTCCGAGTGTGTCAGACCATCGCGATGGTCTGCAAACTTCGGAATTTGAGGTAAGCGACCACACAGGCGTGTAGGCGACCCTTGCACATCTACGAATCCACAGACGCATTTCAGAAATTCTCTGTTTGGTGGACCATCGCGACGGTCTCAGACCATCGCGATTATGTCACACCATCGCGATTGGCTCACGCCATCGCGACGGCTCGGCCGGACCATCGCGACGGTCTCATGCCATTGCGACGGTTCATTTGGACCATCGCGACGGTTCGCGGACCATCGCGATTGCTCGGTTGACCCCACACCATCGCGATTGGCTCATGCCATCGCGCCGACGGTGCCACGTGGCAAGCTAGACCATCGTGACGGTTCATTTTTTGGACCATCGCGACGACACCCTCACACCATCGCGACACTTCAAAAAATTGAGACCATCGCGATTGGCTCACGCCATCGCGCCCAGACCATCGCGATTGGCTCACGCCATCGCGCTCAGACCATCACGACGGTTCACTTTGGACCATCGCGATTGTCCACATTGACCGTTGACTGACGCCATCGCGATTGTCCGCCTGATCGAGCCATCGCGATTGTCCACTTTCACGCCATCGCGATTGTCCATTTTCACGCCATCGCGACGGTGCACTTCAGACCATCGCGACGGTTCACCCTAACGCCATCGCGACGGTCCCAGACTATCGCGATCATCTCAGACCATCGCGATTGTGCACCCCCATCGCAAATTTTAGGGTTTCATTTTTTGGCCAATTTTGGGGCTATTTTTGGGAAATTTTTGGGTGATTAGACTCATAGGAGACCCCTTGGCTCATATTGGGAGAAACATCTGTTTGTCAGTTCTTACCCCCCCAGGGCTTGAACGGTCATAACTTTTTCATCCGAAGTCCGTTTTTTGAGCTTAATAGCTCATTAGAAAGCTCTTGACGAGTACTACGTGACCTCAACTGTTTTTTTCTTAAATGATACATCTATTTTTAGATAAACTATTTTGAGGTTGACCTAGTTTGGGACTAGAAAGCGAGGGGGCAAACATTGAAAAGTTGGGCAAAAGGGAAGGGACTTAAAAGGTGTATATACTCAAGTGCTTGATCATCCAACTGTGAATTGGTGTAATATTGGATTTTTCCAGGTCTAGCAAGGACAATCGAAGGCAACCAAGGCAAGGCAGTGAAGGGCATAAAGCTTGGGAAGCGCGGCTTCTTGGGCATCAGAGCAACCAGAAAAGCTGACTCGAGGTTGGAAGATTACTCAACCCCCTCAGTCAATTCTTAGCTTAGGATAAACGTTAGCATTGTGGATTAAGACGATAGGAACGCCTCAAGTTCAAGAGAGTTAAATTTATCAAGTCTGAGACTAAAGTAAAGGTGTGTGTGACGAAAACCTAAAGGAAAGAACCTAAGTCTGACGGAACGAGAACTCAAAATTATAACGGAAAGTCGAATTCCTGACGCATACATTAAGACAAGAATCGAAAGAAATTTAAAAAAGAATCAAGACAGTAATAACAAAGAATCATTGACGATCTGAGTGAGTACCGAGTGTGCAAGGAACAAAATTAATGAACCTTAGATCGGGCAAACATATAGGCAAGTCAGACCGGAGAAGCCTTAGATCATCAGAGGCAAGTGTAAGAACTACTGCACGATCGTGGGCTCAACAATTGAACACTAGTTATCCCTACGAGAGCTCAGAGACCAGCAAATCAGAAATGGCATTTAGCACAGAAAGACCAGAAGGAGGGTCAAATGTAGCATACTTAGAAAAACCAGAAGGACCCTATAGAACACAACTAGAGTTTCTCCGAACTAACCGATTAGGTGCTCGCATCTATGAGGATGGTTTGCGAAGGCAAGTGGTGCAAATGCACAACCCTGATCAACCCATTGGATTGGAACATCCAGTGGTGAAATTCGAGAGAGACGCATACATAGACAAAGAAGGAACGATGTACATCTTAAGTACGCAGCCAAACAACACCAACGAGTTTGGTGTGATTCAACCAGAGACGGAAACAAAATCTCAAGGAAAAGAACCATTAGAAGAGCCTAGAACACCTAGAGGGAAATCTGTACTGACACGAGTACTAATCCCGGATTGGATCCCTCAAGACAACAGAAGCATAGAGTTGTTTGTAAATAAAGAAACGGATGAAGCCTTTTGGAGGTACAAGACCGAAATACTTAGTGAGGTAGGTATCATCACTATATACGAGTTCAAGGACCCAGATACACCTGGAAAGGTTGTATACCTGGATGAGACTTCAGAAAGAGTCTTTGTGGTGCCTGATCGCGCTAAAACCACATACACATGGAGAGGTGAATTGGTATTCCCTCCATCTAGGACGCACATGAACACAAGTCAACAAGGGGCATGAACATCCTCAGCCCATGGAAATCAAAGAGAGGGAAATAAAGAGAGACCGGAAGTAAGCTTTAATCATCCCATAGGGAGAGATAGAACAACCACAGACACTAATAGAGCGGATAGACAAAGAGATCATGGAATACTAGGTGGTAGAGATGATTTTCCTCTACCTAGACCACGCGAACACGCAAGAATATTGAGACCGACTCAATTAGTAAAATCAATGAAGAATTATTTTGATGGGACAGGAGATCCCTATGACCATGTTGCAGAATTCAAGCAAGTACTAAGAGCCGAACAAGTTGAAGACATGTTCACGCAATACAACGCATTTGGACTAACGTTAAAGAATACAACTTTAACTTGGTTCCAACCTTTGCAACAAAGGCAATTTAGAGACATCCATCACTTTTTAGAGTCATTCATCACCGAATTCTCTAAAAGTGGGGTTAGACATGACACGTCTTCGTTGATTCATAGCTTTAAACAAACCCCTCAAGAAACAGTAAGACTGGCAGGACGTAGGTTTAGACAATATGTTGAACGATGTCCAATGCAAGAGCTACCCTCACAAGCTAAGCAAGTGTCAATGTTTTTAGATGGCTTGTTGAGCTCTAAACTACGCTCCTACGTGTACCTAAAAGAACCCAGAACGCTAGAGCAATGTGTGAGAATATGCATAGACATTGAGGACAACTTAGGAGATGAGTTGGAACTCTCAAAGGTCTATAAGGACTCAGACTGTTCATCTCTAGCATCCACAAAATTGTCTAGCTCAATAGAAGACCTTGCAGAAAAAGTGGCCCAAAAACTAGGAGTTTCTAGTAAACCTAGGGTGCTAACAAACAAGCGTTGTTACACCTGTGGTGGTGACCATATGGAAAATGTGTGTCCCAATGCACCACAACCTCAAGCCAACCCTAGTGGCCAATACTGTACAATTGAGAGAAGATACACGAATCATACGGCTCAGGATTGCCCATACAACAAACAAACCGTGAGACAGAACTACCCGCAAGCATACCCGCAGCCAGGTAGGTATCAAGGCCAATACAATGCTCAGCCTTATTACTATAGGCCTCCTCAGAACTACCCATACCAGGCTCAACAGAGACCTCAACCTGTCTTAGCTCAGCAGCCACCCCCACCAGCGAATGTCATCTCAGTGAAATACGCGGCTGCAGAAGAGAATCTAAGTAGGGCCTTAGTGCCTTCTTCACCTTTGATCACAGAGAGTGACCCACACTCAAACAGTTTTGACTCTACGCACGTAGATAGTCCACCCGCATATTACACAGAGTCACCAGAACATGTGGAGACATATCATTACGATAGTCCACCAATGGAACCTAGTTGGGAGCCAGACTATGCGAATGTGATGTACACAAACCCAAATCCACGGCCCCAATTAAGACAACAAAGACCACAAGGCCCTAGAGGACCATGCTTTAGGTGCCAAGGAGATCATTTCATAAAGGATTGTCCACATCCTCATCACAGTACTACAACATCCAAGGCTTTTGTGCCGATTGTGGCAAAGAGCACATAATCAAAGATTGCCCTAAGAACCCTGTTAACGCTTCGAATGTGACACCGATCAATGTGATAGGTATTGTAAATAACGCAGATGGATCCAACCCTACCTACGTGCCTATCCAAGCTATCATAAGAGCCCAGACGCTCTTACATAACCAACAACTTAATCAAGAGAAAGCGGCCGGAAGTAGTGAAGTTGCAGAATCTAGCAGTAAAAAGACAAAATCCTGGAAAGATTCTAGAGAAAGAATAAAGAGAAAATGGAGTAAAAAGATAAGTGAGTTGGAAGGAAGTTTGAAGGAATCTAGAGCCAAAATCCAAGAATTGACTTCACAGGAATTGAATCAAGAGAATCCAGCTCAGAAATCAGGATCAGTTTTAGCGGAACCCATACCAGAAAATCTAGACATGATGTTTCGTGCATATCAGGCTAGATTAAAAGAGGGACCTAAGGTAGCTGAAATGAGCAAAAACTACCCTCGAGCTGATCTAGAAATTGAGAGAACTAAACTTTGCATGAAGATGGTAGAATTAGCACAAGCTTTGTTCGAAGCCTCTAGATATCTTAATTGGAATAACATGGCAAAACCGGAATTACACTTTCAAGGACTAATGGAGAGGCTAGAATATTTGATTGAAAGCAAAGAGAAAAAAGATCAGCACAGGAACCCTATTGTCCCAGAGACACAGGAAAATAACGCACCATCCCTGTCTCAAGTACCCAATACAGAAAGTCAAGACAATTTGTCTTCCATACATAAATATTCACATGAATTTTTGAGAGAAATACAAGAAGAGAAATGGAGAAAGGAACAAGGAACCCATCCTCCTATTCAAGAAATAGATGACTTGCAGGAGCAATTTCCCCAAGACATTCCCTCTATATACGATGATGTAGAGGAGGAACAACTGAGCGAACACACAGGCTTTGAATCTAATTCCTTACAAGAATTACCTCAGTTCACAGGACCTTGGGAAGCAAAGTCTATTAGTATGAGAGCACCCACGATAATAGTGAGGAATGAAGAATCAGTAATCCCTAAAAACACGGAAGTGATCAAGAACACTAAAGTACAATGTAATCTCACTTTAGAGGAGTTGTTAAAGGTAAAACCAGAATTGTGGAAACATGTAGCAAATCAATTCCCTAAGCTTGCTACTACTCCCTCACAAATAGGATCACAAAATAAGGTACCAGAAATACCCGTAGAAAAGATTGGAGATGTAAGCGAAGGAGAGGAAGGTAACACTTATCTTCCGATAACCCATCAGGGCTACACCACGAAAGCCATCTTAGATTCAGGAGCCGGAGTAGCCATAGCTACCACCGCTTTATGGAAACGTTGGGGTAAGCCAGCATTGAGACCCACCAGGATGAAGCTACAAATGGCTGATGGACACATAGAAAAACCATTAGGCTTACTAGAAGGAATATCTCTCACCACTTGTGGTGTAGAATTTGAGCATACCTTTGCCATTTGTGACTTTGCAAAAAATCATGCTTATGAGATGATATTGGGACGACCATTCATGCGTCAGTTGCAAATTGTACAAGATTGGGGAACTAATTCGTTGTACTTGCAACATTTAGGAGTGACTACCAAAGTCAATCTTAAAGACTATTCACATAGAGACGTACCCCCAATACAATGGAATACCATCCATAAGACACAAGTAGAAACAGAATCCGTGCACTCATTAGAAACAGATCCTTCTTGGTTGCATGAGGATACTCATTTATGGATGTGTAAAGTAGCCAAACAAGAGGAAGAAAGGTTAGAAGCCAGGACCTTAGGTGCAGAACAACATCCACGAACCCTTCAAGATCCAGCTTATGCACCTGTAGTATTCCCTGACGAAGAGTTTGAACCCCATGGTTGGGCAGAAATCCTAGCAACCATGGATGTAGCCATCAATGAAGAACAATGGACACCCCACTGTGACGAGGATGGCTATGATATCTCAGTTTTCACGATAGAGCCAATCATGTGCGATGCAATTTTAGAAGAGTGTGAACCTAACACTGATGCATTTGAGGATGCAAGCGATTTTGATTTAGAATCAATTATCATGGACCCACCCTTTGCATCAGAGGAAGAATATTTTTTCGAGGTAGAAACTCACACTCAAAGGCACGAGGAAATTACGAATGAGGTAAGGTTAGCCACTCAAGTGACTACTAAGAGTGAAGGCAAGAAAAAAAAGAAGAAAGAAACCATGTCAGAAAAAGAAGAATCTTTGTTTGAAGTACCCGAGAACTTCAAGAAATATGAAATTGAAGATAGAAGAATCATGGTACGAATGCCTAATAGAAGAGCGAATGACGGACAAGTATATGATAACCGAGAGAAAACTAAGAAAATAATAGTTGCTATCGAAGGAGAAGAAGAAAAATGTACATACATAGGGCATGATTTGACAACTGAAGAAGAAGAAGAGCTCGTTGCCCTATTGCGCGAATATAGAGATGTTTTTGCGTGGAGTTACAAAGATTTGAAAGGAGTAGATCCAGATATATGTTCTCATAGAATCCCTATGACTCCAGATGCAAAACCTACAAAACAGAAACCGTACACGTACAATGATAACTACGCTGCGAAGATTAAAGAGGAGATAGATCGCTTGATAGAAGCAGGATTCATTTACGAAATTGAGCATACCGAATGGGTATCCCCCATTGTGGTTGTGCCCAAGAAGAATGGAAAATTGCGTGTGTGTATTAACCTTAAAAAAGTTAATGCCGCAACGATTAGAGACAGCTATCCTCTTCCTATCACGGAACATCTATTGGAAAGAGTTGCGGGCAAGGAAGTTTACAGCTTTCTTGATGGATTTTCAAGCTATAATCAAGTAGCCATTGCTCCAGAAGATCAACACAAGACGGCATTTGCCACTGAATGGGGCATATTTGCATTTCGTGTGATGCCATTTGGCTTAACAAATGCACCCGCCACTTTCCAGCGACTCGTGTCATGTTTTCAAGGAATTCCTACGCAAGAGTTTGGAAGTCTATGTCGATGACTTATGTGCACATTCAAATGTAAGACAGACGCATATCCCAGAGTTAAGACAAATATTTGACAAATGTCGAGAATATCAGGTTTGTTTGAACCCAGAAAAATGCGTTTTCATGGTCAGACAAGGCAAAATTCTAGGACACATTGTGTCAAAAAATGGAATCTCTACGGATGAAGAAAAGGTGAAAGTAATTGCAGAATTACCTAGACCAACTAATGTGAAAGAGGTACAAGCATTTATGGGCCATTGCGGTTATTATAGGAGATTCATACACATGTATGCAATCATAGCCAAGCCTTTGTACTCTCTTTTAACCAATTTTGAATGGACAGATGAATGTGAAAATTCATTCAATGAACTTAAACGACGCTTGTGCTCAACACCTATATTGACTACCCCAGATTGGAGTAAGCCATTCCATGTACATGTGGATGCATCCAATTATGCCATAGGATGTGTGTTAGCACAACCCACGAATGAAGGTAACATAGATCTCCCCATAGCTTATGCGAGCAGACAATTGAACGCAGCAGAAAGAAATTACACCACGACGGAACGAGAAGGATTAGGGATGATCTACGCAGTAAAGAAGTTTAGGCATTATTTGTTGGCCAATAAGTTCAAGTTCTTTACAGATCATCAAGCACTATTGTACTTAGTCAACAAACCATGTAACACAGGACGACTGATACGTTGGTTTCTATTACTCATGGAGTATGATTTTGAAGTAGTAGTCAGGAAAGGAAAGACACATCTTAGAGCTGACCACCTTTCAAGATTAACCTCAGGAGAAGCTCCTCAAGGAGTTGCGGATGATCTACCAGATGCATACTTGTTTAATCTTGAGATAGCACCAGAATGGGCTAAGCCTATAGTCCCCGTTCTCACATATGGACCCAAGAATCCTAGGATAAAGATCAAAGAGGGAATAATGGCAGGAAGCATATATAAACAAGATAATCAAAAGATTCTTGCTTGTTGTGTAGATGAATCAGAACATGCGAATTGGTTGCAATTAGCACACATAGGTGCATTAAAGCAACATCATTCAAAACATCGAACATTACAGACTCTGCATAGATTAGGAGTATATTGGCCTACGATGGAAGAAGATGTCTACAGGTTGTGTAAGGAATGCAATGTTTGTTGTGAAAGACCGCCAGTAGAGCATGCTACATTATATCACATGTCTCTCACACCAGACTGGAGTGAACAATTAGTAACATACTTGAGGACGAACACATTCCCTCAAGGAATGACCTTAGCTCGACAACGCAGTCTAGAGCAGGAAGCTCACGACTATTCACTTATTGGCGATAATCTATACAAAAGAGGACGAGATGGATTTCTAAGACAATGTGTTCATGAGAGCGATTATCTGAGCATACTAGAGACTGCACACCAAGGTGTTGCAGGAGGTCATTTTGGACCCGATAGGATAATCAAAGCCATCCTCTTTGCAGGATTATGGTGGCCCACTCTTCACATGGATGCTCATACCTATGTAAAGAGATGTGATGTGTGCCAAAGAACTCAGTTTCCTACTCGCAGAGACGAAATGCCATTGAAACCCATGATGGGCGGACGTGCATTTTCTAAGTGGGGTATAGACTTTGTAGGACCCATTAACCCCCCTGCAAAAGGTACACATGCGGAATACATTATTGTTGCCACAGATTATCTTACGAAATGGGTAGAGGCAAAATCCACGAAAAAGAATGATGCACACACAACTACAAAATTCTTATTTGAAAATGTCTTTACAAGATATGGATTGCCTATAGAGTTAGTGAGCGATCAAGGCACTCACTTTCTAAACCAAGTCATTGAATATTTGTTACAGGATTTTATGGTGATTCACAAGAAATCCGCACCATATCATCCTCAGGCCAATGGTCAGGCTGAAAGCACTAATAAGATCCTTTGTAACGTACTGACGAAACTCGTGAACAACAAACGTTCAGATTGGGACAAACAGTTACACCACGCTGTTTGGGCATATCGAGTGGCCTACAAGACCGTACTCAATGCAACTCCCTTTCAGATGGTTTTTGGTCAGAATGATGTGCTTCCTTTGGACTTCTTGATACCGACCCTTAAGGTTGCACAAGAACATCAGTGGACCGGCCATGAATTATCAGCGAGAATAATGGACTTGGAACGATTAGGAGAAACCAGGCTAAAGGCAGCAGCAGGAATATATGCAGCAAAGAAGCGATAGAAAGCATATTTTGATGCACATGTGAAAGATAAAGGCTTAAAAGAAGGAGATTTAGTTCTAGTATATACGCTGAAACAACACGCACGTAAGTTAGAAAAGCGAGGTTATGGACCTATGATCATTAACAGACTATCAACAAGTGGAGCAGTACAATTAGCCACTTTAGAAGGAGATATAATGCCTAATTATATTAGTGGCTGTAGAGTCAAGCTATATCAGGAACCTCTTACTGAGGATATGCTTAGACGACTCACGTTGGCAAAAACGCGTAAGGAGGAAGAAAATAGAATACGAGCGGAAGCTCAGGCAGAAGCAATAGAACACATTAAACGCATGAAGTTAAGAAGACAAGGACTAGGGAGAGAACATTATAACCATCTAGAAACTACACCCAGATACCCCATGGCCATGTGTCAAGTAAAGTCAACCACTCATCCTAGTATAGTGGACAGGAGACCATTCATTACAGTTAGGCTAGAGCACGGCAACCCTTGCCAAGAGCTCAGGGCTTTAATTGACTCAGGTGCTGCGACTAGTGCTATTAGATGGTCCCACTATAAGGATTCAGGGATAGAAATGCGGCCAATTGAGGCATACCTCATAGGCCTAGGAGGCATGGAAACCCCTTGCATGGGTGAGGTGGACCTTCCTATCCTCATTAAGGATGTGACCATGACAGCGAAGCTACTAGTGTGCCATGATGACGACCTGATAGAACCCCTAATCCTTGGCCAAGATTGGCTATACGATCACTCAGTGGACCTAAATCTTAGACAAGGCTCCTTACAGATTGGAACCTTAGAACAGAAGCGAGTGATACCGCTTGACTTCCCTAACGGCATTCCGATTGAGGTTTGTAACCCTAGACCCTATGAAACGCATGCGACGGAAGACCGGAAGATCTTGGGTCAGACCAGTCACGTTAGGTCTACACCAACCCACTCGAGCTTGGCTATGGACAGTTGTCAATCAGAAGGACGACAGGAGATCTTCCCTGGGGCTTCCTGCAAACTAGAAGGGGCAGCTACCCAACTGCTAGGGCAGATGAACACAATCAGCGGTCAGGTGGGTTGCATCAGCGGCCAAATGAGCACAACTCCCTGCGGTGCTCATCCTTCCAAACTTGCTCCGGACTGGCCTAGATTAAAGATAAAGAATGAATCACTTCCTAATGGGCAGGTCACGCAAGTGTTGGATCTCCTTTCTTTTCCAAAGTAGAGCGTCCAATGGACCTCTCAAACCCAACCACGAACGAGTCAACCACAACAGAGGAACCCAGACCGACGACATCACCAGACAAGGCAAAGAAAGCAGCAGTATCACCATCACAGAACAAGTAGCACGAGACATATATGGGTGCCAAAAGGACAGCATCCACAGGTTATTGGCAACACTGCAGACGAGAACAGGACAAAGTTTCAACAAAAGCAGAGTCAGCATCCAAAGTCCCCTCGATCTTCTTCTACAAGTACTCGACAGATTTGGATCGCCAAGAAATATCTTATCCATAGACCCACTCCCATGCAGATTTGGGTACCCAAACAATGTATTATAGCCCAACCCTCAAGCCATGTAATATATACCCCTCCGAAATCTTTTCATCCTTCAATACCACCAAACCCGATACCACTTTTTGTCCCTCAGCAGAAACATACCACCCACTCCAAGACTCTTAGGAAATGGATTCTCCCAATTCTCCCACCCCGTTTAAACTCCACCCTTGTAATAATTCACCCTCAACCCAACCTTGTATAAATTCATACACCCAAACCCCACATCATGCATAATAAAAGCTCATCAACAATTGTATGCATAATCTGAACCATGTAGGTGTCTAGAGACCTGCATTAGTTTTGCAAATAATCATTGCATCAATCACTTCACGACACTTGGCTACACGGGTTACACATCGGTTATGGAAAGGGATTGTGGTCTCACCTTAATGGGATCATAATTAATTTCCATACTAATGTGTTAATCTTTTGTAGCAGATCTTTTCCATTAGCTCATCAGTCATCATGCAAACCGAAGCAGGCCCATCAGAGGCTGGCCCCAGTGCACCGATGGCCACTATTGGAGAATTACTAGCAGAATCTTATCCTACGGTGCAACCACCAGAGTTTCAAGGTTTTCCAGGACCCATGCCAATCGATGATCCTCCTAGAGGATATACCGAGAAGATTCATCGTAATTCGCACTGGTTTCAAGGCCTACCAGGACCATTAGCTGATGCTGATTTCATATTTGAGGCCAATTTGGCATTTGATTTACGCACATGGGCCAAGTACCAGTTCTTTTCACGAGAATTTGAAGGACTGCAGAATACACAAGATTTAACGCACGTTTGGGCACGAGCGGGATTTACAGAGTATTTTAGTGACCCTCTGCCTAAACCCGATTTTTACAGGTGTTTTTACTTGGTAACCACCTTAACAGCTTCAGAAAACAAGGATCTACCCGGAACATTCATGTTACCATCCTTGGTAAATGATCCTCCATTTAGAAGGTTTTATTTGTCTAAAGATTTAATTCGCGCAGCTCTGAAAATACATGGAACACACACTCCGACGGAGAGAGAACGACTAGTCCCAGAGCAGATGAAACGTGGTGACGTAACTAAGTGGGAGGATATTTCAGCCATAACCCCTGAGCTCTCTAAGCCATTACGGATATGCATGCAGCACTTTGCTTTCCCAGCTCAGGATCATTTTACCATGCCCCACAAGAGAATCTGGTTTGGATTATACTTAGCATGTACTGGACCTCAAACGGTCGATCTAGCTAGCTGGATCATTGATCAGCTCTATTTGGCACAACATAGGTGGGAGCGAAAGAAGGTAATCAATGGGTGCTGCGCCCTCACCAGGATCATATATATGTGCTTGGCATATGATTTACCCATAGAGCGTGCCATGACCAGTGAGGAATTGAAAGCATTCAAAGGGACCACTAGGAAGGCTAGAAAGTCTAGCAAAGGCAGAGCCGGAAAGCGGATGAGAGGTACTATCCCGTGCCTACAAGTCCCAGAATCACCCTCGCCACAACCATCTCCAGAGCAGTCACCAACAGCAGCCACTCCCACGGTACCACCAATTCGTATACGGTTATCAGGACCAGTTACGCCGGAGGGCACCACCAGTACTGTCGCACCCCAAGCAGCCACAACCACAGAACCTATCACCACAGCAGCTGAACTTCCCACCACTATTGGTGCGGAAGCTTTCTCTTTTCCAATACCGCATTTAGAACCAGGACAAGTAGAGCCACTGGACCAAACTTTTGATTTTGAGATGCCCGATGCATTCTCAAATGAGTTCCAATTTTCAGAAGGACAATTGTTTTCTCAAGAATTTGAAAGGCCTAGCTACCCTACCACACCCAGGGATCAGCCACCAGGACAGATCGTGTCCAGCTCTGATGACGAAAGAACAGCAACCGATGACGACGAAGGAGACGACGAAGCTAGCCAGGGGACACATGAATCCCAAGAGCATGAACAGACAGATGGCCAAGGCCAACAAACAGACACACATGGGGATACAAGTACCCATGAAGATGAAACTTACGAAGCAGCAGCTTACACACTGGCTATCAAGAAGCTGTATAGAACTATGGAAAAAGTTTGGGCACGCAAAAAGCTGACAGAGGAAGAGAGTCAAACAATAATAGAACAAGAACTTATCACAGGCGGATTCGAAGACGCATACATCAAAGGATTCAAAGAGTTAGTCAAATCAGTAGGCTCCAACGAAGCACTGAGGTACTTGCAAAGAAAGCCACTACCACAGTTTGACCCCCACAGAGTACGACTACTTTCAAAGCCCGGCGAATACATTCGTGTACCAACAGGAGCACAGTCTTCGGAACAAGCCAGGGAGGCACGCCTCGTCCCCGAAAGTTCGGTGGCAATAGAAACCATCTTTGTAGATTCCCCACCCCGCGCTACAACTGTACATACATCAGTAGTCAGTGAAGTACCGACGACCCCAAACCGCTCCTCCATCACCACCCATTCCTCCAGCCTCCCCTCTTCACCCTCCTTCCCCCATACCAACATCTTCATTCACCGGTGGTGTTGCAAAAATTGTCTTTACGACCACTAACCCCACAATTCCCGCACCCATTAGCCCTAGTCTACCCCCTCCCACATCCACCTTTCTATCCAACCCTTTCCTCCATCCATCTTTTCCATCTTTCCCCACAACTCCAAGACCCCTTTTCTCATTCCCACCGCCCTTAACCTTCTCCCCCGTCTCACCTCCCCGACCCACTATAACCCCTCTTTCCCCTTTCCACCAAGCTGCTCCAGCCAGCCCCCCTGTAAATTACCCCTCAACCTTTGTAAATCCCGTATTTACACCAGCACGAGCACCCACGATCACACCCATATTCACGGTCACCGCACTAGATACGTCCACTGACATGGACATCTCACCACCCACAGCACCATCACTCACTTCACTCACGGCACAAACATTTTTAGGCACATCACAATTTTCAACAATCACTACATCATCCACCTTCCCATCCCCATTCCCCATTCCCGTTGCATCTACACCAACTGCATCTTCATTTAGCACCCCATTAATACTATCACCCACTGTAGATAATGCATTCCGACAGATGTTCATGTGTATGACGTAAGTAAGAGATGAGTTCACATCTCTTGGTGATAATTATCAGCAGCTGCAGAGGACAACCAATGACTTACAGTCGCAGCTTAATTTATTGTCTATTGAGAATGCCTCTCTAAACACCCGATACCAGGAATTACGCGAGGCATATCACAAACTCGAGCTAGAAAGCGAAGAAAAGACCAAGGAAGCCACTGCTGACCTGGATAACTTATTAAGAGCCCAGACAGTCCGCAATGCAACGCTAACACGAAACACGGGCTTACTACGAAGACACCTAGCAGCCGCCAAGGAAGAAAACCAGCGCTTACAGGATCAGAACCGAGAAAACTTAGAAGCAGCGCTCGACCACCCAGACCAACCACTGAGTCCTAGCAGGTTCAAAGCCATTCCCTCAGACTCGATGAGGATGCTGCTAGACGATCATGTAAGATTACTAGATGAATACGACCGCATGAACGAGGAGTTACAGAAACTCAAAGAAGATCATAAATTACTCCAGTTACGAGAACCGGTACACCAAGACATACCAGCACCTGTGGACCCCTCTCTTGACCTCCTAGAGGAACTCCACTCATTACGGGCCCAGGTATCGACCCTTGAATCAAGGATTGCAGTATATGAAGCGCCACCAAGGCCAGATTCCCCACCTGAGCTTCCAGCGGAGGAAGAAACGGTCACCATCCCGGTGGAGGAAACGTTTGAAGAAGCATACGAGCCACAACCCATCCCAGGCGGACGCGTCACGGCCGAAGGTCAGATGACGTACGAACTTCCGACCCCCGCGTGGATGAAGACTATTGAGGAAATTGGAACAACGCACTCAGCTAGAGTAGAGGCACAATTACATGTCATGGTGATGATAGAAGAAAGAATATTACAGTCTCCATTCTTTGCTCATTTGGCCCCGCGATGATACATATCTGGGCATGAGCTACAGTATAAACCGTATTTCATGTTAATGGCCGAATACCAGTTAGCCATTGAGAAAGAGACAGGTAAAAAACCATCGCATGCAACTCAATTCGAGGCGACTGATCTACCACCAGATGCACAGAAAGGAAGGATCTATCAACCAGAGTGGCGAAAAGATTTACTACAGTAGTATCCAGAGATGATGAGTACATGGGTAAAGGCACCTTTGCATTTGAAGTACAATCCGTGTTGGGGACCAGTGCCACGACGCCGCTCCTGGACTGCCTTTGCTATTAAGGTACAAAACAATAAGCAGTGCCAAGACTGGTTGAATTACCCCTATTTTAAGCCACCCATTGAGTTACCAACTGTTGGCTACATGATGGCTACAATTCGCCACTGGCTCCCTAGATTAAAGCATATGGATGATATAGCGGCGCATATGACTGTCAAAATCTTTGACATGATGCAAATGATTTTTAAAGTCTTCCGACGCGTCAAGGCACCACATGTCAACACCCCGGGCTTTGAGCATGGCAATTTCGATCTGGTATATGATATGAGTACAACGCCATCGCTACGGGTGTGTTATGCCTGGCACTGCAGAATAAAGTACCTACCGGCGTGCTACAAGCAGACGTTCGAAGAGATGTTCACAACCGGCTTCTGGGAATACCATTCAGAGGTATTCATAAGCAGGCCTACACATTTATTACACTTATTTGCCTGTGAACGAATGGTCTATTCCACACACTATCAGATCCCGCCACCGGAAGAACCACAACCAATCGACTGGGAGAAACTCGAGGCAGACCTGGCCCAAGGCATTCGTATCTCCGAGCACACCCTCGCTCAAGACCTCCTACAGAACTATATCCGGCAGACCTCACAGCAAGGTTCTGTCAGGGACGATAGAAGCGAGAGGGAGGGGGGTGTTGGAAGCAGCCAGAGGCACAGACGACACGGAAGCATGTAACGACGGAGCAGGGAGCCAGTCGAATCATTTTTCAAAGAATTATGTTTTCAAATACTTTCCAAAAACCTCCAACAGTGATTTTTATCACTATTGTAACATATGTAACATAGAAAACCCCATTTTGTAATCCATAGCTCCATTTTGTGCAAGCCGAGGAGTCCTCGAGCTTGAGGAGCTTAGGTAGAATGCGCGTACCAATTTTCGTTATTTTTAGATACCGTTTACCCTTCCAAATAGCATCTAGGACCTAATTTTTAACTATGCCGGTCACTAGATGTGAAACCGGTCAAAACTAGTCTAGAAACTATAAAAAGAGCTAGAGAGCTCATTTTTGAGGTTAGCTAGTGTGAGCTTAGAGCTATTTTGAGCTTGTAATAGTGTTCTTGAGTAATAGAGTTGATTTCCCACCTTCCATTGTGTCTTGCTTGTCTCTTCGTAGTGTGTGTGTATGTGTGTGTGCATTTCTATGCTTCTCACCTTCACTCTCACTTCATCTCACATTCACGATCTTCATATCACTCCTATCTCTTCCGCGGATTGACAATTAAGGAGGTGAAGCTTCTTAACGTGGTTCTCACCATTGTGCTAGAGCAACACTTGACCACATAACTTCTAGGTTAAAGCTATTATGTGTGTAGCGTATATGCTTAACACATGTGACACCAAAGCATTGCAATCTATCATTGCATATGAGGATTGGCATGGTTGCAAGCCATCTGTTGCTCATCTGTGTGTCTTTGGTTGTCTAGCATATGCATTAGTGCCTGAACAACAATGTAGAAGCTGGATGATAAAGCAATGAAATGTATTTTTGTTGGGTACATTTCTAAAAGCAAAGGCTATCATCTGTATGGTCCACAGATGAAAGGAATTTTGATTTTCCATGATGTTGTTTTTGTGGAAGATGCAATTCAACATGTACTTTTATGTACCAAGGAGACATCACTTAACTATAAAGGTGTGTATGACACTTTGCTACCTCTTTTTACAAGTGGACAATCAAGTGCTAGTCCAAATGAGGAAATTTGTTGGCCTTTATAAGCTCCTTATGATGATGCAGATCAATCCATTTCTTATGTAGACTTACATGATGCACTTGATGATAGTGTTTCCATAGAAGATGCTAAATCTATGCCTAAATGGTTGGTGTAGACTTTGAGAGATAGAAAATTAGATGTAGCTTTGTCGTATTGTACTCATTCATGCTCTCATAGTGCTTGCATCAGATTGTTATGCAATGGTTGTCTCTAGTCTTTGTGATGAGAATGAGCCTATCTCTTTTGATGAAGCACAAAATTTTAAAAATTGGATGGCCCTTATGCAATTAGAATATGATGCTATCATGAAGAATGGTACTTGGTGTTTATGGGATTTTCTCCAAGAAAAAAGGCCATTGTTGTATATCTTGATGATATGATGCTAAGTGTCCTAATGAGAAGCATATTGCTGAATTTAAGACTGATTTGCATATTCTTTTGAGTTGTCAGATATAGAGCATTTGCATCATTATTTGAACATTCCATTTATGCAAGTTGATGGTGGAATAGATAAATTATTTTGAGGGTGATGTAGCATGCTAAACTTTTCTTCTCGAGAGCTCCAGGATGATACCCTCAAAGTAGAAAATTGAGCTCCAAGCACTACACATAGTACTCTATACATGAGGTGCAGATTACAGAGAAAATATAGTACAAAGGGAGCACGAAGATAGATTTCATAGGTGTTACAAATGAGATCAAACTTACTATCTATGGCTAACCACATCGCTATATGTTTTATTAACAAACATATGCAAAAGTTTCTAGTGGCCGTTTGGCCTTTCACATCAACATTAACGATAACAATCTCCCACTAAATGACAATATGGCCAAAGTGAGTATGGGAGAAAAATAAAGAAGTATAAAGAATACGTGAGTGTAAGTATACAAACTATACCTCCCACCTGATGGGCATGTTACATAGTTTACAAGTAACTATGTAAGGTCATGAATAAAGTAACTTCCATCAAGTGACAACAGTGTCAAAAGATATCCTGTGGTAGAGCTGTATAAAATGCATCTGCAAAATTATCTCGAGTATGAACCTTCTCAAGGAAAATGTGCTAAGTGGGGAAGCACTCTCTAATGAAGTGATACATGACCTCAATGTGCTTGTTCTTTACATGATAGACCAGATGATTAGCCAATACTATCACTAATTCAATGAAGTACATGCTAAGGTAGAGCCATATAACAAGCAAGAGGAGAAAGCGATAAAGCTTCCTTACATGCCTCACTTGTTGCAGAATTCTTTCCTTCTGTAGTGGACACAGTTTTACATCCTTGAAGAGGAAATCTCCAAGAGATAGCACCTCTAGCAAAATGAAAGGGTTCCCTAATGTAGACTTATGATTGTCTACACAACAAGCATAATCAGAATCTATGTAACAAATAATGAATGCTTTCCCTCTACCCAAGCATAAACACTTATCCTAAGTGCCACTAAGATATCTCAAAATCATCTTGATTGCTTCCCAATGCTTCTTGCCAGGATTTGACATATATCGACTCAAAACTCCCACTACAAATGCAATGTTTGGTCTCATAGCTACCATAGCATATATGAGACTACCAACAATAGACTCATGAGGAATTCTAGTCATGAATTCCTTTTCCTCATTTGATTTGGGGAAATCATCCTTGTTTAATTTCAAATATGTGGGTAAATGTGTACTTAATGCCTTTCCACACTACACATAGAACTTGTGAAGTACATTGGTTATGTACTCACTTTTGGACAAGTATATGCATCTTTTACTCCTATCACGAGTAATGTGCATGCCATGAATATGTTTGGTGTCCCCCAAATCCTTCATATCAAATGCCACATTCAACTTTTTTTTTGAGAATTGACAAGTCATAAGAGGACTTCCCAGCAATCAACATATCATCGACATAAAGTATCAACCATATCAAGCTTCCATCTGAGCATCTCTTTGTGCAGAGCCAAATATCCTCGTTGCTTTTGAAATAGCCTTGAGACTTCATAAAAGCATCAAAATTTTTGTACCATTGTCTATGGGACTCTTTAAGTCCATCTAATCTCTTCTTTAGCTTACAAACTACACTTTCTTTGCCAAGAAGTACATAGGCCTCTGGTTGTTCCATATAGATCTCATGTATAATATCTTCATGCAAGAAAGTAGTTTTCACATCCATTTGGACTAGCTCTCAGTCCTCCATTGAAATGATGGGATTTGTACTACACATATTAGAGAATATGAATCCTTTGATGAAAATTGACTAAGAGAGCTATGTTACTGCTCGCATGGCTCAATCAGTGAGCATGTCGACCCAAACGACATTGCACCATCTACCTCTGATGGACAAAAGAGAATGAAGAGGGAGGTAGTGTTGAGAGTTCCATGCTCCACCCTTTTGTCCAAGTCCACTTTCATTGTCATGCAAGCTCATATATCCCACATGAAAGGGAATTCTCCCAAACTCCATATAAGCAAGGCCTCCCCTCACTCCTCATAAGTCATTCCACTCTAGCTCATTGCGAAGAGTGTGCACCCTGTCCTCATGGAGTCTCCATGCTCATAGAGCGTCATTTGTAAGTTCATTTCCATTTTAATTCATTCATCATGTTTTGTTATCTTTTCTTCCTTCCTCCATAGCTTGTTAGATTTGTGCATGTGAGTAGACTAGGAGTAGTTTTTTGTTATTTCAACATGGTATCAAGGCATAGGTTCATTTTTTTTTGTTTGAGTTCATGTTCTCATCTTTATTCATTGTCATTAGCATAGATGCATTGTTTCCTTAAACCCTCCCTCCCTCCCTCTATTATAAAGTGCTTCTAAGAACTATCTCCATTCTTCACCAAGCATGGTTATCATAATTATTTGCATCTCATATTTCTCCATTATGTAAAATCAAGTGCTCTTTAGCATTATGATTAGTATTGCAGTGCTTGTGAGCACTCCAAATCCTTCAATGCCTCCAGTGTTCTTCTAAAGTAATCCTTCATTTTATGTTTTCTCATAAGCCCTATGATCAGTCATATATTCATTATTACAAAGTATTCAGTGCAAAGCATATACAATATATCTTGGAACTTTGCTGAGGAGAGAGGAGACAATTATTTCGTCAAGCAAACTGGAGTGAGAGGCCGGTTGTTTGAACGACTCAAAAAGAGGTCTCGGGAGATGTGGATGACATGTGCAAGAGGAGATCACTGTTCTTCTAGATCTTAAAGCAAGATTTTGAGCATGATGATAAGGTAGCGAAGGGAATGATGCCAAGGTTAGGCTACTGAAACACCATTTCTCTTATCCTCAACCACATGATAGCCAGGATTAGCACAGTCAAGATTGATTTGAGTCTGTGGAAGACGTGAGTCTATGAAGATATAGATAGTCACCTCAATGCTAGATCACCCATACCTGTAACGCTTCAAGAGCTTGGCTTGACAGAAGCCAGAGAATAGAGGTGCATCGCTAATCCGAACAAGGACGAGGCTGTGGAGGAAATTGGCATTCATTGTGAGTGTGAGAGTTGCTGCAAGCTGTACCTAACGACATGAAAACCTAAAGTGTATGGAGGAGATTGGTTGTCTTCACCACCATAAAGACAATTACTCACATCGGAGTAGCCAATTTGCTTAATTTCATCACGCAAGTCTCTGGCTACTCCACAGGCTTCCAAGTCTACCTAGAGGACTTCTCAAGAACTCACTGCAATCAGAATACATGCAATGTTCCATGCATACTTGGCATGATGGAAATTGCGAACCCTCAAGGGATTGGCATGCCTGAAAACAATGACCCAAGGACAAGGACAGAGGCAGACAATAGCAGCCATGCGCTGCATGTAGACATTGGTGCATGCACATGCAGTAGTGAGAGGTTAGAGAGCCATCCACTATTGTGCGGATGCCGATGTACTCAACATAACTAGTAATCTACTCCCTCTAATATGGGAAAATTATGGTATCTGAAGGAGTGCAGTGGCTCTTACATACATAGTTTTCAAGAAGGATCCAATTGGAAGGCAATGAGAGCAGTTTGAGAGAGAAAGAGAACCAAAATGGCCGCCTAAAGGGCGGCTACTGGCTCTGCTTGTCTAGTGCTTTATTTTTTTTGTGCTTACATAAGCACTGATGTCGTTTCTTAAAAAACTTAGAGCATGAATTGCTTCTTAACTATGCTATATCCCATTCTCAGGGTGTGCAAAGTTATTCTCTGATAGCCATGCAAGAGATAGTCTAGAGAGAGATTGAGAGAATCTTCATTGAATGGATGTGAACATTGACATCATCAATGATGTCATTCAAATCTGTGGAAATATTTTAACTAGAAATGTTCTCTTATATTTTATCAAATGTTAAGTCCCTATTCAATATTGTACATGAAGAACCTTTGAAAACCATGGTCCATGAGCTCCATAGCATTTTGGAAGTTTGCGAACCTGAAGCCCAAGAGTTGTTTTAGACAAGGACTTAGGTGTTTACAACATTATAAAAAATGAAGGATGTAAATTTAATATGGATCCACCTTTGTATTAAGGATACAAACTTGTACTATGCCTTGTCTTGTCAATGTTTGCACAAGCCCTATGTAAGGGTTTAGACACCGCCTTGAGTAGAACTCAAGGTAGGACCTTCCCAATGCCATGAAAAATTTTCCAAGGCTATGTTCATGCTCTGACACATCAAATATGTATCTTCAAATGTACAAGGAAATTCTCAAAATCAACAACATTGAGTCCACAACAAAGAAGCTAATGCTACCAAAGATCCCATCAATGGATCCAAAGAAGGATGCCTCATCAACAAAGACAACGACAAAAGAAAGAATGATGCTCAAAAGGTGGCAAATGGTTCCATAAGCACTACATACCCCATGTTGTAAACCCTCTTATATGTTTAGGGATCCCATATATCCCTAGATCCCAAAAATCACTTGCATCCCAAATGTCCAAGTATATGTCTTGGGATACCATATGTCCCAAGATCCCAGGGATGCCATATGTCCCAAACTTGGATCCCATATGTCCAAGTTATGTCTAAGGATTCCATATGTCCTTAGATCCTAAAAACCAAATGGGCTAAGTGAGCCCATATGTCACTAGTTCCCATATTAAAAACAAAAGGGTCATCACATAGAAGGGGGGTGCTGAGAGTTCCATGCTCCACCCTTTTTTCCAAGTCCACTTTCATTATCATGCAAGCTCATATATCCCACATGCAAGAGAATTCTCCCAAAATCCATATAAGCAAGGCCTCCCTTGACTCCTCACAAGTCATTCCACTCTAGCTCATTGCCAAGAGTGTACGTCCTGTCCTCATGGAGTCTCCATGCTCATAGAGCATCATTTGTGAGTTCATTTCCATTTTAATTCATTCATCATGTTTTGTTATCTTTTTTTCCTTCCTCCATAGCTTGTTAGTTTTGTGCATGTGAGTAGAGTAGGAGTAGGTCTTTGTTATTTCAACAAGTAGAAGGAAAAGGTACTAGCAACATTACATACAATGAACACATGGGGGAAAATGCTTGAAGTATTTTATGACATGAATGAAGATCAGGATGATGGAGAAGATGTCGTGGGTTCAATGGACATGATAGAATCTCCACGATTGGAAGCTGATGAAGAACACTAGAACATGCAACCACTAGTCCATTTACCACTCTACACTAGGGCAAAGATATTTGTACTACATTCATCACTCGCGATACTCAATCTTCAATCCATTTATGGATGGTCTAATAGTAGTGTCTTTGAATTATTCAAGTAAGTGGATTTGAATTAAACTTTCATTGTTGTATCAAAATAATTTTATTTACTAATATCATTGTTATTGCTTATGTGTGGGGATGGACTACACCAAGATTCATGATTGTCTGAATGATTGCATTCTCTTTTGCAATGAGTATAAGCACCTCCACATGTCCAAAGTGTGGAGTGAAAAGGTTTAGAGAAGACCTTGTGGATGAAGAGGTCCCTGCAAAGGTTCTTTGCCACTTTCCTATCGTTCCAAGAATTAAGAGCATGTTTAGATGCAAATCCATAGCTCAGTTAATGTCATGGCATGTAAAGAGCATGTCTACAGATGGTGTAGCTCAAGCGTCTACTAATTTTGATTCTTGGAAACACATAGATAGTAAGCGGCCAAAGTTCGCTAGAGAGGCTCAGAATATATGTCAAGGCCTAGGTATCAATGGAGTAAATCCATTTCGTTTACGCAGCTCCTCATGGAGCACATCATCTATATGTTTGATCAAGTATAACATCCCACTACGGCTGGCCACAAAAAAGGGCCATTTATTATTAGCTCTTATGGTTTCAGGTAAGTATAAGGTAAAAAACATGAATGTATACCTTTTACAACTTGTGGAAGAGAAGTGCACTTTATGGTATGGCATTACTATGCATAACATGTCTCAGCCTTTAACAAGATACGATGTGCGAGTGCAATGCATATTTATGTGGATGATGCATGACTGATCTGATTATGGTGAATTTTCAATTTTATGAATTTTGGGATACAATGCTTGTCCCTTATGCGAACAATGACTCAAAGCATGCTAGTCCAAAGCACTTTGAAAAACATTCTATGACGAACATCATAGATATCTGCCTGATGGACATGTCTTACATAAATGGAAAATTGACCATCAAGCGCAATGATTAAAGCAACCGATGGGAAGCAACTATGGGATGCAGGAACACCACTCGATGACATAAAGTGGCTATCAACCTTTCATGATCTCCCTTATTGGAGTGAGTTATTGATCAATCATTTGGTAGACCCAATGCATATTTTCAAGAATGTGGGGGAGATGCTTTGGAACACATTGATCGGAAAGAAGGAAAGCAAAGCACGAAGGGAGGACTTGGAAGAGCGAGGTTGTATGCAAGAGTTGTGGGCAATTACCAAGTCGAACAAATGGTGTCTCTATCAAGAGCTCCTTGGGTGCTCCAGAAGATGGAAGAACAACAAGTGAAGAAGGTGATTTTAGAGTTTGGGACACCTACTGTGTGCATGAGGTTTCTAAAGACTACCTTCACACAAAAGGATGATCTTGGAGGGCTCAATTCTCATGATTGGCACACATTTTTATAGTTTCTGCTCTCTATAACTCTGAAAGATTGCCTTTTGGAGGATGTGTGAATAACCATTTATAAAATCAACTTCATGGTATGATGGATCACTTCTAAAGAGATAAGAAGAGATAGAGAATGCCAAAATCAATGCTATAGAAGTTGTCTGTATGGTTGAGAAGTACTTTCCTACAAGTATTCTTATAAGTCAGCTTCATTTACTGGCTCATCTAGTTCATGAAGTCGCAATAGCAAGAACTATCCAGAGTCGATGGATATTCTTCCCGATGCAGTTCGTGAAGACATTAAAAAGGGTTTGTTCTTCAGAGAGCATGTCCATAGGGCGACATGGTAGAGGGGTGGCTCATACAAGAGTCTCTTGTATTCATAAAAGAGTTTCTACACATGTTGGACCCAAAAATGCCTCACTTATGGAGTGATGATGAAGATGTTCATCTCGTAGGCTATGAACCTCAAGGTAAAGGGATGCAAATAAAAATGGATGTAGCTTTGGAAGAGAAGGCAATAAATTCTACATCATTAACTCAGAGCCCATGCAGAGGTGGTTGAAGAGGTATGAGATTCCCAAGAAGGCAAACGAAAATCAAAAAGCACTATTTTGAAAGAATTGTTCTCCTCGCTCTTTTCCTCTTTCAAAAAGTCTTCGACCTCTTCCATCCTTTCCAACAAGCAGATGACTAGATACAGCCATTTCACAAGCAAAGGCACTGGGTGAGGTTATCTCTGAAGAATAGGAGGAACTTGCAAAGAGGTGTGATTTGGAGTATTACAAATACGGTTCACTATGGTCTCATTGAAGACACTTTCGGATCGCATGCATCAACAAAAATAGGTATACTTTTGATAGTGGGGTGATGGTGAACTTTCTCCCAAAAGTAGAGCTAGTACAAGAGATGACAATGCTCAAGAAGGCCATCTCGATTATTGTGGAGTAATCCAAGATATCTTGAAGCTATCCTTTAGGATGTTTGACTACTTTGAAATGCTTCAAAGTACTCATCTCTAGAAGAAATGCAACAATGAGGTGGGTTAAGAGTGATTTGCTTCAAGTAGACTCCACAAAGCTATGGATAGATGAAAAAGATACATTTGTATTTTGTGAACACTCTGAGGAGGTTGTCTTTATGCCAAATTCAAAAGAACCAAAGTGGCTATTTGTTTTACAAGTCTCTCCATTAGTAGACAAATTTTTGAGGATAGTGACATAGAAGAAATTCCATTTGGAGTGGACTTTGAGGTGCATTCGACAATCAAGGAGGAAGAGATCATTGTCTGAGAAGAAGAGTTCTTTGAAGAAGACAAGGTACATGATGAGGTAATAGATGATATGTTGTATGAGGATGATGATCAAGAAGGGGTGACCATACCAAGAGATCTAGAAGCTGCCAATGTAGAGATAGACATCCTCTACATGTCAGATCTCCAAGAGGATGTTAAAAATGAGGATTTATGAAGCAAACATGTGTACTTACGTATTTGCATTTACTTATTTTGTTACATTTTTTATAGACTACTAATTTTTATAAATTACAATTATTATCGTATGCTAATTATTTGAGTTTTCTATTGTAGAGCATTATGGGAGATAATCCTCCAATCATTGCACATTCGATGATAGAGCAACAATTTTTATAGTTTATATCTCAGGCTCCTCTTGCTTATATGATTGTTGTGTCACAATACTTGATCGCTCGCGTTAGCACTTCCCTCGACCTCACTCCCACCAGTGGCACTCCCAATGACGGCACTCCCTTTGATGGGACTAGTCTTGTTGGTAGTAAACCTTTTGGCAGGCCTACTCCCGCTAGTCGTACTCCCTTTGATGGGATTGCTTCCATCGAAGGCACTCCTACCTTTATGACTCCACCACGATCGCCTTCTTAGCCATCCCCTAGTGGCTCAAATAGTCAACATATGTGTTTGATACCACAACACGATACATGTGCTAGCCCGTTTCGTTCGTCCTATCTATCGAGCTAACATCGTTCTCCACATGGTGGTTGTGGAGGATGTTAATTGGGAAAGATGGATGGACACTCTAGAAACTGAGTTGGTAATGCTAATCCTTGCTTTGTGCTAGCCCTTCTTCACTTCAGAGTTGAGTTGTAGGCCCTCTAAGCTATCCAATGGCACTAAATAAGTGTCTATGTACTTTGGAAATGATGCAAGTAATGTTTGATTCAAAACAGACTACTTCCCAATTCACACTTCATGAAAAAACTTCTTTTTTGGTACACACACTTGCCGATTGTTAAGCTTAGTGCTCCCAACACAATAGGAATTAGAGTAATTTCTTTTGGTGATATTAAATTAGCTTAGAGAGCTAATGATTGCAAGTGGAATCACTTAAAATGATTGACTATACACAAAGCAATCAATTTACCAAGTGTAGCATTACCCCTGTTTTTTTAGAACATCTGCAGAGATTGACTAGTGACCACTTTGATGTGTATTTCTCCCAATCCACTGAATGGAATGTCTTCAAAATTTTTCAGCCTATAGTATACTTAGAGCTGATTCCAATGAGTTATAGAACATTGAAAATTGGAGTAATGACGGAGATATGAGCAATACAAAATGCCTGTTCTAAGTGACTATGACATAGAGAACAATAGATGTAAGAAATGACCTATTGTATGATAAAACAATGTTGTACATGATCATTGGTATGATAATCAATGCCCAATGATGATGAGAAGTGTAGGCTATGAAGTGAACCTCACTCGCTTACAATGTGATCAACAAAAGCTTCAAAATTGGAGTGATCTATGCCACGAGATTTTACATTCATCTTTTATAGATGCTTCATTCAAAATTTGAATTTGAATTCAACTTTGCCTCTCACTAAAAAGTGGTCCAGTAATCTAGGAGGTATTCTCTCTAAGAAACTCGTAGCTTTTCAATTCATCTAACTCCACAAGTTTTGTGGATTTACAAAGACTCTTTTAGCCTTTTACAAAGGATAAAAAAGTAACTATTCTTAAATAATAGCTCTCATGGGTCTTCAATCATTCACATGAAGTCTTGTCATGCCTAGCCAAGTGTGTAGGATTGGATTTCGCACCAATAGCTCCCCCTCAAACCAAAAGTGTTGGTTTGGTCTTGTTCATAAATCTTCTTGAATATCCTGCAATCCAATCATAGCTTTAAACCTGCAAAGTTTAGTACCGTCAAGTGCTTTGGTGAATAAGTTTGCACATTGCATATTGGTTGATACATATGCCAACTGAATGCAATGTAATGAACTTGTATTATCTCCAAAAATCATTGCATATTGGTTGATACATATACCAACTGAATGCAATGTAACGAACTTGTATTATCTCCCAAATCTGCATATAGCAATCTGATCCATATGGTCTCTTGAGTGGCATTGGCCAATCCTCTATATTCTGCCTCTGTTGAAGACAAAGAAATAGTAGGTTACTTCTTGGAAGACCATGATATAGGCTTGTCACCTGCAAAAGATAGATAACCTGAGGTACTCCTTCTATCATCCTTACAACTTGCCCAATCTCCATCTGAGTATATCTTGATATCCAAATCTGAAGTATAAGGGAAATATAAACCTTGATTTTGAGTGCCCTCAAGGTACTTCAAAATCCTCTTGGTAGCTTCCAAGTGAGGTGCCCTAGGTTTTTTCATACATTGGCTTAAGACACTTACTCCATAAGCAATATCAATCCTTGTCAATGTAGCATAGTTTAGGCTTACCACTATGCTTTAGTATCCTGCAATATTCTCAAGTACATCACCTTCATGAGCACTTAATTTTTGGTTTACCTCCATAGGAGTGCTTGCTACCTTGGCATCCTGCAAATGAAATTTCTTCAACATGTCCTGTACATACTGTCTTTGAGTAATATAAATTCCAGAGTTAGTATAGACTAACTCAAGTCCAAGGAAATACTTTAGTGACCCTAGATCACTGATTTTGAACTCCTTCATCATTTGATTCTTAATCTGTTTGATGCCATTGGCATCATTACCTATAAGTATGATGTCATCAACATACACACATAGATATATCACCTCTAAATTACTCCTCTTAACAAACAGAGAAGTATCTTCTTTACTCATGATGAATCCTTGATCCTAAAGATATGTAGTCAACCTATGGTTCCATGCCCTAGGTGGATGCTTCAATCCATAAAGAGCTTTGTCCAGTTTACCTACATGGTTTACCTTGATTGGGTCCTCATATCTAGGAGGTTGAGACATGTACACCTCCTTTGAAATCCAACCATTAAGAAATGCATTTTTTACATCCAATTGGTACATTTTCCAATTCTTTGATGCAACCACTCTTACCAATACCCTGATGGTTGGAATTTTGGCCACAAGTGCGAAGGTTTCTTCATAATCAACTCCTTGGGTTTGTACAAAACCCTTAGCCACAAGTCTAGCCTTGTACATGCTTATTGATCCATCATAATTTCTCTTGATCTTGTAGATCCATCTGGAACCAATTACCTTCATAGACTCCTTCTTTGGCACTACCTCCAAAGTATCATTCTCCTTGAGTGCTTCAATTTCTTCATCCATAGATTCTTCCCATTCTGCCTTGGTCTTTGCCTCTTCCTATGATGATGGATCTTCAAGTGATAAATCTTTGGAAAGATAAATAGAATGTTTAGTAACTAAGGAAGTGTCATACCCATATCTGATTGGCTTCTTGCTCTCCCTTTGTGATCTTCTAACTGCTTGGTTGGATGATTTAGGTATATCCTCAAACTTCTTCATCTTGGCTTTGCCTTTGGATTTCCATGCCTTCAATTCTTCTAGGTTGATGATGTCCTCATCATCTAATTTGATGTCTTTAATCTAGTTTGGCTCCTCCTTGGTGAGGCTTGGAAATTCCTCTTCCAATTCATAAGGCAACTTTACTTTCCTGCATTCACTTTCAAACCAAGAATCATTCTCATCAAAGACAACCTCTCTACTGACCATAAATCCTTTGTTGGAAGGATTGTAAAATCTATATCCTTTCTTATTCAAGTCATACGCTATGAAGATGCACTTCTCTGCTTTAGGGTCTAGCTTACCTCTAATTTGAGATGGTATATGCACATAAGCAAGACATCCAAAGATCCTGCAATCATCAAGTGAAGGTCTTCTACCATGCCATGCTTCATATGGGGTCATCCCATCAAGAGACTTTGATGACAACTTGTTAACAAGATAAGTGGTTGTAGATACACTTTCTGCCCACAAATAAGTAGGTAATTTTTTCTCATTTAGCATTGACCTAGCTGTTTCAACAATTAATCTATTTCTCGTCTCTACGATCCCATTTTGCTCAGGGGTATACCTTGTTGTAACTTCTCTTTTGATTCCTCTATCCTGGAAGAATGCATCAAACTCATTTGAGAAGTACTCACCTCCTCCATTTGACCTTAGCCTCTTTAGGCTTCTTCCTATTTGATTTTCAACAAGTGCAAGATATTTCTTAAAGCAACTGAATACTTCATCTTTGTGCCTCATAAAATATAAGAGAATCCACCTACTGAAGTCATCAATGAAGGATACATAATAACTTGATCTAGAAATTGAGGGATCCATACTTGGTCCCCATACATCTATATGGACAAGCTCTAAGTAGTCCTCATGCATGTAGCCTTTCTTTGAGAAGGGTAACCTGTGAGATTTTCCAAACTGACAAGCATTTATAGATCATGTGTTTCTTGGATACATTAGGTATCCCAAGCACACATTGATCTCTAAAAATGTGCTTTAACGTTCTCTCATGAGTGTGTCCTAATCGCTTATGCAAAATTTCAAGCTCTGACAATGTTTGATCTTTGTAGCTATAAAGTGCAATATTCCTTGTATCTTCAAGTTCAAAAGTAAATAATCTACCTGTCTTTTCTCCTTTGGAAATTCTCTTGAATCCATGTTGGGGATCTTCCACGAATGCTCCATATTTGCTGAACCTGACCCGCAAACCCTTTTCCACAATCTGCCCAACACTCATCAAATTTTTGGTAATTGTAGGTACATATAGAACCCTGCTCAACAGATTTCTACTTCCATAAGAGGTTTTAACATTTCCTACCTTGACCATTGAGTGCTTGGTGTCATCACCTGTTTGTACCTGATGTTTTCCCTTAGATTCCTCAAGGTCAGAGAGAAGAGCTACATTGCCTGCCACATGGTTTGAGAATCCTGAGTCAGTGTAGAAGAGATGGTCATCATTCATACCTTGCTTTGAAGTCATATTCATAATCAGAAGGGAATCTTCTTGTTCCTCTGTATAATTGTTGTAATCTTTCCTTGATTTGTAGCCTCCTTGGTAGTTTTTATTGTAATTGTTGTTGTAGTTGTTATTGTAGCCTTGATGATGTTTGAATCTTCCTCTTGATTTTGTATATCCACCTCTTTGGAAACCTCTATCTCTTTGATTCTTGAAGTTCTTGTAACACTCATCTCTAGTACGATTTGAAAAACCACAAATATTACATGGGGAAGAGTTGAAAGGTCTCCCCTTACCTTGCTTACCTCCTCTGCCCCTACCTCTTGAGTTTCTACCTCTCCCTGCATAGTTGGCTTGAAAGGTAGCTCCTTCATCCTCAATCTTCTTGCTTTTCCCTTTATCTTTAGACTTGCATTTATCTATGTATAGGGCATAAGAGCTATTATATCTTGATGAATCTCCATTCTTGTTGAGCTTGGCTTCATGGCTAAAGAGTTTCCCCATGAGTGTGGTAAGATCTGGAATCTGCATGTCCATGTACAAGTCCATGGCAGTTGTGAAGCTCTCCCATTTGTCATCTGCCTTAATGCCATTGATCAATTGTCTCACAATTCGCTCCTCTTGAATTTCCTCTCCTATGCTTGCCAATTGGTCAACCACATTCTTGAATTTGGTCACATACTCTGATATGCCTTGCTTGGGTTGCTTTCTTTGAGTGGTAAACTCAATCCACAATTGGTTCTTCCTAGCCCTTGTGTTGGAAGAGAAATATGAAGACAATGTTTCCCAAGTTTCTTGGGATGTTTTACAGTTCCTAATGTGTGGAAGAAGAAAATTAGAGATTGAGTTAAGTAATTATGACCTTGCTAATGCATCTTTGGCACACCATGAATTGAGTCTTTCATGCTCCTCTCTTGTAGGTTGTCCTTTGCTTCTGAAAATGGGCATGTCCTCATATCATGAGATGTATCCATAGAGGCTCCTTCCTTGAAAGTATGTCTTCATCCTCAAGCACCATGCTTGGTAGTTGTTCCTGTCCAATTTATCACTAAAAGAAGGAAAACCATCTCCCATTTTACCTTAGATTTGCTCTGATACCACTGTTGCAAAAGATGGATGGATACTCCAGAAAATGAGTTGGTACTGCTAATCCCTACTTTGTACTAGCCCTTCTTCACTTCAAAGTTGAGTTGTAGGCCCTCTTAGCTTTCCAATGACACTAAATAAGCGTCTATGTACTTTGGAAATGGTGCAAGTAATGTTTGATTCAAAACATACTACTTCCCAATTCACACTTCATGAAAAAACCTCTATTTTGGTACACACACCTGCTGCTTGTTAAGCTCAGTGCTCCCAACACAGTAGGAATTAGCAATCAATTTAAAATCGCTTAAAATTATTGACTATACACAGAGCAATCAATTTAGCAAGTGTAGCATTACCCTGTTTTTTAGGACATCTCTAGAGATTGACCAATGACCACTTCGACACACTTTTCTCCCAATCCACTAAATGGAATGCCGTCAACATTTGTCAGCATGTAGCAGACTTAGAGCTGATTCCAATGAAATATAGAACATTGAAAATGGTGGTGTAATGACTGAAATATGAGCAATACAAAATGACTGTTCTAAGTGACTATGACAGAGAGAACAATAGTTGTAAGAAATGATCCATTGTATTATAAAACAATGTTGTACGTGATCATTGGCATGATAATCAATGCCCAATGATGATGAGAAGTGTAGGCTATGAAGTGATCCTCACTCTCTTACAATATGATCAACAAAAGGTTCAGAATTGGGGTGATCTATGGCACAAGATTTTACATTCATCTTTTATAGATGCTTCATTCAAAATTTGAATTTGAATTCAACTTTGCCTCTCACTAAAAAGTGATCCACAAATCTAGGAGATATTCTCTCTAAGAAACGTGTAGCTTTTCAATTCATCTAACTACACGAGTTTTGTGGATTTACAAAGATTCTTTTAGCCTATTACAAAGGATAAAATAGTAACTATTCTTAAGTAATAGTTCTCATGGGTCTTCAATCATTCACATGAAGCCTTCTCATGCCTAGCCAAGTGTGTAGGCTTGGCTTTTGCACCAGCAGAAGAGGTAGATGTTGTGAAGGCAGTGCAACTGACATTGTGTCACCCACTTCTACTCCTAGAGCGAGTACCTAAAATGCACGTACGCTACATAGTACACCATGTACACCTTGGGGTGCTCATGACCATGATGACTCCAAGGTGTATCGTATACATGATGGAGATCCAGTGATGGATGCAACCCGAAAGGCCATGCATCAATGCATACGTCAATTGTGCTCCATACAGTTTGGACACATTGTCATGGTGAAATGGAGTGAAAGGACAAAGATCACAAAAATTACATCATAGAGGCAATCCATCACAAGTACCAGCTAGCATCTAGTCACCCTATTGTCAGCTCATAGTGGATTTAGCACTCGGCATGTGAGGTGATGTCCCATCAATGATCAGAGGCTCGTGAAACTTTTAGAGGAGGCTTCACAAAGCTTGCATGGTTAGAGCACGAGGAGAGGGAGATGATTCGTGATGAGCAATAGTAGACTCCTGAACAATATCATCAATAGTGAGATGTGACGACCACACATCTAGATACGATCAAAACATCATATTTGGGTAGCGATAGGAACAACACTATGTATCACGAGTTTGTAAGTATTATTTTGGTGATTGAATTTGCTTGTTTTATGCACATCATGTTGGTGATCTCACGTTTTGCATGTTTTTTGTAGGAGTTCGCAGTGAGTCATCTTTTGACATATGCAGAGGAGGCTTATGGATATCGTCATGGATTGGTTGCACCGTTGGAGGACTTGGCGGGATGGATGAGGTCATTTCATGGATGCATCTATGATGAGATGAGCTTTTGAACTTGGTTTAGCATTTTTAGTTGTTGTTTATAAATATCATGTCGATTTGTCTCATTTCATGAATGTGCTTTGTTGAAGGACTATAGACATAAATGTTTGGATCCCTTTGGGCATATGTATGGTAGTGGTGTGCCAGAATTTTGTATTTGGATCATATATGGTAGTGGTGTACCACAATTTTTTATTTTGTTCATATATAGCTGTGGTTTGCCACATTTTTTATCTGGCTCATATATGACAATGGTTTGCCACGTTTTGTATTTGGCTCATATATGGCAATGGCCTACCACACTTTTGTACATGGTTTAATTATGGAATATATATCTCTTTTGTACATGATTCATGGTTCATTCTACTCCTAGATATCTCTTTTATGTTCGACAATGTGTTTTGCTTTATCAAATTATGCTTTGGTTGTAGGTCATCTAAACCCTAAATCAGCAACCACTAGAGTACATCTAATATTTACTCGTTTTTTTTGTAGAGAGTGGATTGTCATTTGCTATACATTGGCATTATCATGTTGTTGTAGCAAGAGACAACACACTCTTCCCAAAAAAAATTTACAGATATGGGTTAGTATAGGCATTGATATGAGCATGGATATGCCCAAGGACGTACCGATGGTTATGCCCAAGGACGTGGATTCTTATACTAGTGATTTTAATACCAATGCTAGCACCATTTCTTATATCAATGGTTTGCAGTAAATAACAATGTCTATATTGACAAAAATATACTAGCATCCATACCAATGCTTATATCAATGGTCCTAGCGAGTATCACCATGTATACCGGCATCCATACCGATACTTATACTAACCTTATTGTACCAACGTGTATATTGGCTTATACCAATGTTGAGCATAAATTGCCCCCTTGTATTTGCACCATTATAAGGCCCGATATGAACCTCATTGTTATAGTGATCTCAAAGCTTACTGAAAGGCTCTCTCATCCTGCAAGTAGAAGGTGGCCTTTTTATACATGATTTTGAAGTTTCAATATGGGTAAATCATCACCTAAAAGTGATCCCTTGTTACATTAGAGCTATTTCTATAAAAATATACTTTTGCTTTATACATGGGAGGCAAAGACTTTAAAAGTAACTCATGTACTAGTGTATGCAAAATACAATCAAGTGAGCCCCCATCATCATGCAAAATGATAATAGTCCTCTAATTAATAGTTTCCACCATGGTAAATAAAGAATGAGTTGAAATTCATTGCCCAAGGTAGCTAAATCCTATTGATATATTTAGGTAGTGATGTGTGTGAACACTCTAGGACTGCCGGGGCACTTTTTTCCCTCTTTAGGAGGTTTTTTTCCCCGGCTTGTATATACGCCTATTGTCCTAATGGGCTACTTATCTTTGTACATTCTCTAGTAATACATTCAGTATTGTGTGTTTGTGCTCCAAGCTTCTTCTTCTTCCTTGTGCTTTTCGCGTGCTTCTGCAGACGTCTATCTCCAACAATTGGTATCAGAGCAGGTCGTCGCTTCTTCTAGGGTGCCGTTGACACTCCTCCATTTGCAGTCTCAGATTCGCACGAAATTTGGTGAGCATACTCAGGGTGTTTCCGAGATCAAAATAGCTTTCCTGTGTGGTGCCGAAATCGCGATCTGAGCTCGTTTTGGGCTGCAAACGCACTATCGCAGTGCTTGTGCAGGCTATTTTGTCCTTTTGTGCCAAAGGTATATACTAGTTTCTGTTCGCCAGTTTAAGCGTCTCGAAGTCTGCTACAGGTCTAGCAGAACTCGTCTGGGCAGTTTTGTTCAACTTTTTGAGATACAATCAATTTTCTGCATCAAGGTATTTTAGTCACCGGCCATGGCTGAAAGCAGTGACGTATTCCGTATGTTGGCTGTTGAGGATAAGTTGGATGGTACCAACTACCCATTATGGGCTTATATGATGCGACATGTACTGGTTGCAAAAGGATTGTGGAACATTGTGCAGGGTGTTGAAAGACGTCCTATTACACCTGTAACGACAGGTACTGCAAATACAGGTGTTGGAGCTGATGAAGATGGTGTCGAAGATGATATTCCGCAGATTCCTATTCGTGCTGCTGTTTCTGTTGCACCTACTGCAGAGCAAATTCGTTGGGATGGCAGAGATGCCAAGGCACATGCATTGATAGCTTTCTCTGTCAAACGTGCCATTATTCCTCACATTCGCTCTTGCAGAACAGCAAAGGATGCTTGGGATACACTTACCACTTTGTACCAGGCTAGGAATGAGGCTCGTGTTGCTTACCTCCGAAAACAGTTGGAGAGTGAGCACATGAATGAAGGTGATTCTATGGACAATTTTCTTACAAAGATCAAAGACCTAAAGGAACAATTGATTTCTGCTGATAAGGTTATACCAGATAGCTGACTTGTGCACACCGTTCTGAATGGTCTTCCTGATTCATATCAGAGTTTTGCCTCTACTCTTCGGTTGATGATGAAAGGCAATCCGAATGCCTTGTCATTTGAGGAATTAGTCTCTGTTCTATTGCAGGAAGATCAGTCTAGGCAGAACATGTCCATTATGCGTGTTGCAGATCAAGCTTTCCTGGCTCGTCAGAAGGGCAAAGGAAAATGGAGCTCTTCTACTAGTAAGCAGAAATCTGCAAATGCTGCACAATCGAAGAACTAGGATAAAGATGAGAAGAAATCATAAAAGCAAAAATTGTTCTGCAAGTACTGTAAAGGAAATGATCATATTATAAAGAACTGTCCAAAACTGGCTGCTAAAGAGGCAAAGAAGAAAGAGGCTGGAATGGTTGTTGCAGAGGCCTCTACACCAAAAACAGAGTCTGCAAATCTTGTGCATGAAGAAGAATGGGCGTTTACTACTGTCTACAGTTTTGACCCATCTTCTCATGATCAGTGCATGTCTGCAGTAGACTCAGATGTTTGGTACTTTGACAGTGGGGCGACCAAACATATTACCTCGCAGCGTAGTTTCTTCTCTTCACTCGAGCCTGCCCCTATAGGGAATACTGTCACATGCGCCAATAACTCCTCTTATCCTATTATGGGAGTTGGTAAGATCATTCTGACTACTGTTGATGGTAGTTCTTTCACTTTGTCAGATGCTTTATTTGTGCCAGGGATCAAAAAGAACCTGTTATCAGTTTCTGCATTAGCCAAGATTGGCTTGGTTGTAAAATTTGTTGATGACAGGTGTACAGTCCATGATCTCTCAAATGGCGATGTGATTATTGCTTCTGGCATTTTATGTTGTGGGCTGTATAAGCTCATAGACTATGAAAGATCTGTGAATGATTCGGCATGTGCACTTCATGATTCTCAGGCTATGTTAGATGCAAAGCTTTGGCATGCACGCTTTGGTCATCTGAATTTTGCTAGTTTGTTACGCCTGCAGAAATCTGAAATGGTGTCCTCTTTGCCCAAACTTGAGGCACCTGGAAAACATGTTTGTGAAGGCTGGATTTTGGGCAAAATGCAGCGTTCTTCCTTTCCAAAAGATGGTTCAGTTCGGGCTACGCAGAAATTGCAGCTTGTACATAGTGATGTCTGTGGTCCTATGCAGACACCCTCTTTTGGAAATTACATTTACTTCGTGACTTTCATTGATGAGTTTTCCAGGCATGCATGGGTATATCCACTCCAAGCAAAGTCTGAAGTGTTCATGTGCTTCAAACAGTTTTTGGTTTTGGCTGAAAATATGTCAGCATGTAAAATGGGCACCCTCCATTCTGATCGAGGGGGGGAATATATGTCTTCAGATTTTAATGCATTTTTGGCTGAACGTGGGATAAAACACCAGTGTACAGTGCCGTATACACCTCAACAGAATGGAGTTGCTGAACGAAAGAACAGGTCACTCATGGAGTTGGCGAGGTGCATGGTCAAAAGTCAGGCTTTACCACATAGTTTCTGGCTTGAGGCTGTCATGTGTGCAGCATATGTACTGAACAGGTGTCCCACTAAAGCGTTGCAGTCTATCACTCCATATGAGGCTTGGCATGACCGCAAGCCATCTGTTGCTCATCTGCGTGTTTTTGGTTGTTTGGCATATGCATTAGTGCCTAAACAACATCGCAGAAAATTGGATGATAAGGCAGTAAAATGTATTTTTGTTGGGTACAGTTCTGAAAGTAAAGGCTATCGTCTGTATCATCCACAGACTAAACGCATTCTGGTTAGCCGTGATGTTGTCTTTGTGGAAGATGCTATTCAGCCATTGCTTTCATGTACTAAGGAGACATCTGTTAGCTCCAAAGACATGTATGATACTTTGATGCCTCTTTTTACAGGTGGACAGGCTAGTGCTGGTCCTAATGAGGCAACTTCTCAGCCTTTGCAGGTTTCATATGATGATGCAGATCATTCCATTTCTGATGCAGATTTACATGATGCACTTGTTGATGAGAGAGCTGATATTGAGCAGGCAAAAACTATGCGAAAATGGCTGGTGCAGACTTTGCGTGACAGCAAATTAGATGCACCTTTGTCATATCGTACTCGTTCAGGCTCTCATAGTGCCTCCTTTGCATCAGATTGCTATGCTATGGGTGCATCTAGTCTCTATGATGAGAATGAGCCTGTTTCTTTTGATGAAGCACAAAATTCAGAAAATTGGATGGCTGCTATGCAATCTGAATATGATGCTATAATGAAGAATGGTACATGGTCTTTATGTGACTTGCCTCCTGGCAAGAACGCCATTGGCACTAAGTGGGTATACAAGCTGACGCGTAAACCTGATGGTACAGTTGACAGGTATAAGGCTAGGCTTGTTGCAAAGGGTTATGCACAGGAAAGAGGCATTGATTTTGATGAGACCTTTGCACCTATATGCCATATGACTACTGTTCGGAGCATTTGTGCACTTGCAGCCCATCCTGGTTGGAATGTACATCAGTTGGACATTAAAACAACATTTCTGAATGGTGACTTGCATGAAGAAGTGTATGTTTTTCAGCCCCGTGGCTTTGTGCAAAAAGGGCATGAAAACTAGGTTTGCAGGTTAAAGAAGGCATTATATGGTTTAAAGCAAGCACCACGTGCTTGGTATGAGAAGATACATGCCTATCTGATTGCACATGGTTTTGAGAACAGTCCAACTGAAAGCACCTTATATGTTAAACGTGCTAATGATGTGCTTCTGATCATTGTTGTCTATGTTGATGACATGCTGCTCACTGGTCCTATTGAGACACATATTGCTAATTTTAAGGCTGATTTGCATGCCTCATTTGAGATGTCTGATTTGGGGCATTTGCATCACTATTTGGGCATTCAGTTTATGCACGTTGATGGTGGAATGACTTTGTGTCAAACGAAATATATTGACACATTATTGCAGCGTTTTGGCCTTGAAGACTGTAAGCCTATTGCCACTCCTATGGAGACAGGTTTACGATTGAGTCTTCATGATGTTGGAGATGCATTTGATGCTGTTCTCTATCAGCAGCCTGTTGGATGCTTGATTTACTTATGCATTACTCGGCCAGATATTCAGTTTGCTGTCTCACAGATGAGCAGGTTTATGCATTGCCCAGGAGTCACGCATTGGAAAGTGATTAAGCGCATCTTTCGCTACTTGAGTGGTACTCGGCTACTTGGGTTGTTTTATCCCAAGGGGGGATCACTACCGCCAGATTTGCATGCTTTTCTGACTCAGATTGGGCTGGTTGCTATGACACTCATGTGTCCACCAGTGGTTTTTGCTTCATGCTTGGTAACTCATGTATATCTTGGTTGAGCAAGAAGCAGCCTACTGTGGCCACTTCTAGTTGTGAGGCTGAGTATAGGGCAGCTTTCACAGTGACTGTTGAGTCTGTGTGGCTCAGACGCCTTATGGCTGATTTGGGTGTTGCCAGTCTTCTGTCACCACCATCTTCACTGACAGTCAGAGCGCATTGGCAGGTGCGAGGAACCCTGTGTTCCATGCTCGCACTAAGCACATTGAGGTGCATTATCACTATGTCAGGGAGAGGTTCTCTGCTGGGGAGATCAGCTTGGCATATGTGCCCACGCAGGAGAACATTGCAGACCTTTTCACGAAGGCTCTGCCTAGGGAGAAGTTTGAAGCTTTCGGCAAAGCTTTGGGCTTACTTCCTTTTGTGGAGTGATTTCCACATAGCTTGGCACTTCCTTATACATGAGTTCCAGCTCCTTGTTCACCGCATCACTCCCAAGGGGGATTTGTTGATATGTTTAGGTAGTGATGTGTGTGAACACTCTAGGACCGTCGGGGCACTTTTTTCCCTCTTTAGGAGGTTTTTTTCCGCCGGCTTGTATATACGCCTATTGCCCTAATGGGCTACTTATCTTTGTACATTCTCTAGTAATACATTCAGTATTGTGTGTTTGTGCTCCAAGCTTCTTCTTCTTCGTTGTGCTGTTCGCGTGCTTCCGTAGACGTCTATCTCCAACAAATCCTTTTGCAATGCTTCCGAGTCCAAGTAGGATGATCGTCCTTTTGATTTGCTTCAATGTTATGAATTTGACATATTATAATTTTCATGTTAGCACTTTGATTTGGTGTGTCTAAATTTGCCATAATTCGAACACATTATGCATGGATTCTTTTGTTGATTCTTTTCTTGATTCTATTGTTGAGCATCCAATTTTGAGGTGTGTGGGTTATGAGACTTAGTATTTTGGATAATGAGGCTAGGGGGGTTGATGACAAATTCAAAGAAGGGGCCCCTTGTAAAGTAGAAGTGAAAGAAGTAGATAAAGTGCACTATGAAGGAAAATTAGGATTAATCACTGATTGGTTTTTGAAGATGAAATGCCTTTGGAGTTGATTGAATTCTTCCCCCATAATAAGGAAAAAAATAGCTTTATAGATACTTGTACATTAGCTTCTTTAGGAACCGCCTCTAGCATTTGAACAAGAAGTAATCATTGCCAATAGAACTCAATATACATTGTGATAATATCACCCTACCTCTATCCAAATGTGTTAGACATTGATCCATAGGGATCATGACATTCATCCATAGGGATCAGTTCATGTGTGTGAGGGACAAAGGCCAACTAGCGAAGGTCCGAAGCTCGGGCGATATCCTAAGGTACTTGGTAGTAATGGGAATAAGTGTTGCATGATTGCCACATGTTCACACTAGATTATTCCATAACATTGCTATTTTTAGAGTACAAGAGGGTATATATGGATGGGAGGTGAGCCACATACACATCAGACAAGTCTTTATCTTATGATTGGTATGAGAGCGAGTCAGATTCTCTTGTATTTTTTTTGTACGCCATCATCGTCCTCATTGGGCTTCGTGCATTTGTGCTCATCTTCATCATTGAGATGTCTTTGCCACCGTGGGGAGTCTTGTGCAGATGCTAGAGTAAAAGAATGCTTTCTAGAGCCCATAGGATCCACCTTTGCACAAACACACAGTTCAAAGAAGGCACCCACATGACCGACTTTTGGGTCGTATGCACGCAAACATACATGAACAATTGCCATCATCCATGAACAATTCAAAGAGTAGAAGCACTTCCTGCTCACGGACTTTCCACTCTTCTTTGTTGTTGAAAAAGTTATGCGGGGGAGAGTAAATATCTGTTGGTCATTGGTGTTCTTTGCAGGACATATGGGTTAATATCTAAGCTGAGCGTCCTTGTCTAGGAGCTTATTGGCGTAGATATTTGAACCTTCTTGAAGATCATAATCAAGGCTTGCTTGATTGAGTTGTTTTAGACTCCATATATCCATTGTTTTAGCCAAATCTTGAGCATATCGCCTCCAAATCTTGAGCTTTTTGTTGCTTTGGCAAGATCTCTCAGAGACCTTTTCATAGATTGGCTGCATGCCATAGTTTGACGTCAGTCTTAGTTACTTTTAGAGCCTCAAGTTTGACTCTTCTTCATCTATAAACCTCTTTTGAGTATTGTTTGGAAGCACAACCTATCAAGAGAGTCTTGGGAAGCTATTCAGAAGGTGTGTGGATCATCTTTAGTACGTGCACACATCTGCAAATTAATTTTTGAACCCTGAGATAAGTCTCTTGTCAATTTATATGCATCCTTACTTTCTTTTTGCATTATATTCCATATAGAACATGCAATTTTGCATAGTACCTAAATTATGCGCATAGTCAAGACATGGATTCATATTGTACGGTGCATGTATTCTTCTTTGCAAGGATAGATAAGTATTTTCTTGTAGGTTAGCGAGAATAGAAATCTAAAATTATCGGGGTGTGTAATCCCCTTTTGGTCTATATGTAGCTAGATTGTGCCTGTCGGCGTCATTATCACGGAACTTGCTTATTGATTACTTGGTATAGTTTTTTTAGTTTTCAAAATTGTGTCGTTATGCTACCAAAATTTTTAGAAAATTAGTATACATTGAGCAAAGGCTTGTAATTTATTTCTTTTCTGCTGCCAATTCCTTGTTTTAAGTATACATAGAATATCCAAACTATATAATGATCAAGATGAATGATTAGTAGCAGTTTGACCAAAGAATCATATAAGCTTGTGGATATCTAGTAGATATCACTATTTGGGAGAAATTAATTCAAGGATAAGCCCAAGGACAGTCTTAATACAAGGGCAAATGTTGCCAAGATCATTAGAATGAGGAACTTAATAGTTTCATAGCTAAGACTTCTAGGATTTCTAGTTAGACCCTAGAATAGAGGATAATTTATCCTCAACAACTCCATGATCTAGAAGAATGCACGTGGAATTTTGATAAAAAGGAATAAAGTCAAGAATTGAAACATGTAAAGTAATACATTTAGAAAGAGATGGGAATTTTCAAGTAAAAAGAACTGTACTTTTGCAAAAAGGACAAATTAAGACAAGGGCTAGTTTTACCAAGGTCTCATGAGTTAGAAACATAGAGGTGAGAGGTCTCAAGATAATTTGGAAACTTAGAAGAGAGCTCTAAGAACACCTACAAGTTTAGGATGCTTATAAATTGAGTATCTACCTCATAAGTAGTTACTATAACTACATAACATGAGTTCTAGTGCACAATTTTGTGTGTATAGAACAAAAAAGTTTATTTCATAAGAAGTATAAACTTCATATTTATGGAATAAAAAGGGCAAATGGAGTTTGATTAGAACGCCATAAGTAGATATAGTAAAAGAGAAGTCATGTAAGAACTTCCTAGATCTAGAGGTTGAGACATATAATTTAAAGTTATTGGTTCTATAAAAGGAATCATATCTTCATTTTATAACAGTTTAATATGGGAAAATGGGGTAGTTCTGTCTATCCATCTAACTAAGAATGAATAATAGAGATCCTAGGTGGACTCATCTTCATTAAGCAAGCAAGGTAATTCTGTAGGCCACGAATTCAAGCATGGCCAAGATACACAAAAATGCAAGGTTTGCAGAGATCAAACAAGGAGAGTGGCCAAGATATAGAGAAAGGCAATTTTTGCACAGAGCAAACAAAGCAAGGCTATCGTCTAAATCCCTAGGAAGGAATGAGACAAGGCTATATAACAAGGCACGGTTTGTAGTAAGTAAACATAGCAAGGTTGTGGTCAAGAGTCTTAGTAAAGAGTGATTACACAACAATGCAATGTTTGCATTTATTATACAAGGAAAGTTTCTCTCCAGTAGGGAGTGATTTTGCGACAGTGCAAGGTCTGCAAGTAAGAAAGTTAGTTCCAAATGGAAGAGAAGTTGAGAAGCAAGTTTGATGTTTCTATTTATAATATATCATAATTAGTGACCGATTAAAGTAATCAAGTGGATTCATGCTTTATGTTTAAGTATCAAAAAAGGATGGAAAGTATAAGTATGTTAGTAGTTTACGAAGAGAGGATACCCACCAAGTTTTCAAACAAAATACTTCAAGAAATTAGAATAAGATAATGTTAGAGACACTATCTTTATGGTGCAGACTTTAAGCTATACACAGATCAATACACATAAGTATTTTTGGTAGTGAGCTAGATCATTGAGGCAAATAGGCTTTTTGGGCAACACTCATGCAATAGTTTCACATGGAAATCCTATATGGAAGAGGCAAAGAGAATATAGTAGCTAATGCATTATCACCGATAATGTATCTAATGATGTTTACAGTTCTAGCAAGCTCATTGCTTCAAGAGATAAAGGAAGCATAAGTGGAAGATCCACATTTGTTACAGATTATTAGAGCCATAAGGGATGAATCTATTATAGGAGATGGGATAGCTCCAGCTACTTCTTCCCCTAGTAGAGCGAACAAGTCCATTCCGTATTCCAATTTCTCATAGGAGAATGGAATAGTCAAATGGAAAGGAAAAGTTTGCCTACTAGATTCCCAGGATTTGAGAAGAAAAGTCATGCATGATAACCATGATGTTCCTTGTACATGACATCTAGTTGTTGACAAGGCAATACATCTTGTTAGAAGAACATTTTGGTGGCCTAGATTAGCTAGAGATGTCCACATCTATGTTCAATAATGCTTTATGTGTCAAGTCAACAAAGAAGAAAAGGTAAAGACACCAGATCTTTTGCATCCTTTACAAATTCCAGATCAGAACTAGGACAATGTATTCATGGACTTCATGGTCCGATTACTACGGACCCAAAGGAAGTGGGATACTTTCCTAGTTGTGGTAGACAGATTGAGCAAGATGGCTCATTTCATACCCACGCACGAGACGATATAAATTCCATAGGTAGCAAAGTTACTGACATCCATAATTTCAAATAGGGAATTATCTACTTATAGGTTTTAGAAATTTGAAAACAAATCAACACAAATGCCAAATCTACTTCAATGAAAGCTAATTAAATGAAGGATGTCACATTATACACACTAGAATTGGATACTTTCTAAATGCAAACCTATTACTAGGCTAGACTTAGCATACCAAGTAGAGAACTAGCAAGGTTTCATTCTTGTAAATAAAAATATCATTGTCCGTATGTATTCCATTGTATGTGTAAGGATAGTTTGTATAGGTGAAATTATGCTAGTGTGTGTGCGTATATATATATATATATATATATATATATATATATATATATATATATATATATATACACATATATATGTTTGTGTGTGTGTGTGTAAACATACAAAAACCCACACATATGTTCATACATATACACACACACAAACATATACTCATGCACACACATATATATGTGTGTGTATATCCTAGAATGTATGTGTGTTTGTGTTATTTTTGTTGAATACATGTGAGCATGTAATGTGTGTTTGTTTTACATTTGTATATCTAATGCAGTTGTGTTCTTATGTACAATGAATTGTGTTATTATGTGTAATGGTGTGAGTTTTTTCTTAATGTACGTATGTATGTGCATTCCATGTTAAAAATTACTAGTTTCTATAGTTTGATAGCCATAAGGATGGCCCTTTAGTTCTTTCATGGTTATCACAATTTGATGATTTTTATATTGCTGAAACATATGCTAAAAGTGAAAAGGTCGAATTCGCCACTAACTATTTAGTAGGAAAAGCTCAGTTCTCGTGGAATATCTTGCACCAGAGTACAGATCATCCAACAACGTGGAAGGCTTTCCAAGATAAACTGAAGGATTCTTTTCTTCCTCCTCAATATAATCTACATGTTTGACATGCATGTGCAACATTTACATGGAAGGAGAGTGACATGATCACTACCTACAGGGAGCATTTTTGGCAAAATTTATTTTCAGCATTCATAACCTCTGTGTGCGCATGAGATAAGATCCTGATAACAGGTACCTAAGAGACTAGTGGAGACTCACCACCATTGTCATCAAATATAGGTATCCAAGCAAGTTCTAACTCAGCCAAGAGCTATACAACAAGAAACAAAGGATGAGTCTACTTACAACCAAAATATGCCATAAGGAAACCACTAACCCATTAAGTTGGGCCAATCAATAAAGAAATGAATATCAAATAAGAGGAGCATTGAGAGGAGCTCGACAAGGAGGATTAGAGCAAAGGAAACTCAACCAAAGCAGAGAAATATGAAAGAACAAAAAAGTAAAAAACCAAAGTGGATAAATATGAAAGCTTCCCCTCTATAGTGTGGATGGGTGGACTAAGACTTGTTGTTGGATCCTTGCTAGAGTATGTGGAAGCTTCATTGAATATTACATTCTTTGATATTGTGATGGATTGGTTTTCAAGATCATATAAGCGATACAGTTTTGATTGCTCACTATACCCTATGAAGTTGCAATCTTCTTTTGGCACCTTGACAAATGTGTCACTTCATGGGGCGAGATTGCACCCAATACAACATTCTATCTCATCTACTGGCGTGTCTATTTTTCTATATGTTTTCAACATTCATAACCTCTATGTGCGCATGAGATAAGATCCTGATAACAGGTACCTAAGAGACTAGTGGAAACTAGTCACCACCGTTGTCATCAAATATAGGTATTCAAGCAAGTTCTAAGAGAGCCAAGAGCTATACCACAAGAAACAAAGGATGAGTCTACTTACAACCAGAATATGCCATAAGGAAACCACTAACCCACTAACTTGGGCCAATCAATAAAGAAAGGAATATCAGATAAGAGGAGCATTCAGAGGAGTTCAACAAGGAGGATTAGAGCAAAAGAAACTCAATGAAAGCGGAGAAATATGAAAGAACAAAAATGTTAACAACCAAAGCAGAGAAATATGAAAGCTCCCCCTCTCTAGCATGGAAGGGTGGACTAAGACTTGTTGTTGGATCCTTGCTGGAGTATGTGGAAGCTTCATTGAATATTAGATTCTTTGATATTGTGATGGATTTGTTTTCAAGATCATATAAGTGATACACTTTTGATTGCTCACTATACCCTATGAAGATGTGCTTCTTAGACTTATATTGCAACTTGTTGCAATATTCTTTTGGCACCTCGACAAATGTGTCACTTCCGAATACTTGAAAGTAACTGACTTTAGGCTTCCTTTCATAGTATGCTTCAAATGGTTTCTTGTTGTGCAATGCACTGGTGAAAACTCGATTAAGTATGTGAACAGTAGTATGCACTGCTTCTGCCCAAACCCTATAGGGTAAATCTTTGTGATGAAGCATAGTTCTCCCCATTGCCATCATACTTCGGATCTTTCTCTAAACTACTCCATTTTGAGATGGAGTGTGTGGTTGATTAACTTGTCATTTGATCCTCTTTTGTTTTAAGAAGTTTTTAAAAATCATGATTTATGAATTCACCACCATCATCTGATCAGATGGTCTTAACATACTTGGAAGCTTCATTCTCCACTTGGGTGATCCATCACAAAACTTAGTAAAAGTTTCTACCTTTGATTTCAGAAAATACACCCAAATGTATCGAGAGTGGTCATCTACTAAAAGAAAGAAGTAAAGTGAACCACTTAGAGAGAGGGTGTTCATGGCTCCACAAAGGTTGAATGGGCTAAGTGAGGCCCAAAAGTTGATGGCAAAAGGCTTCTCTCAATGAGGATAAAGCACACCACCAAAGTAAGGGACCACCACCACCAAAATCATTGCCAAAGGCACCACCCTACCTAGTGCTCTAATACCATGTGTAAAGTACACATGCAAAAGCAAAATGAAAAGAAGAGTGTAGTCACAAAAGAAAGAGTGTGTGAGACTCAAACTAAGTAGACCATGAAATGGATAAACTCATGTGGATTAGAAATGAGCTTGCCAAGAGAATGGAGTAGGCTCCTCAAGCTTCTAACCATGTACAAATGGGGGGAGAGGCCCTACTTATATAGATTTGGGAGGGGCTCTCCAAAGTACATCTCATGTGGGATAATTCCGTTGAAAGGAGAATGAATAAAATGGTAGAAGCAAATGGCAAGGTACCCAAATACAAAGGAAATACAATATAAAACGGAAATAAACTGGAAATGGAGTTCCCGTTAGATATAAAATGGAGATGCACTCATGTGGATACAAATGTAGATGATGTCATCAACAATAGCAACTAGCCTAATTTGAGTCAAAAAATGCATGTAAATCCTGTTGGAAAAACAATGCAATATGAGTACAATATTCCATGTCCTAAAAATTGGACAAGTAGTTAGTCCATATAGCTCACAGGCTAGAGGATATGTACCACTCCTTATGGCTCTTTAGTACAACAGAACGGCTGGGCGCCTTGATTACGCCATATCACTCTCATACAAGCGACCACGATTCGATTCCTGCAAAACGCATCACGCAACGCCGTAACAAAGTTTTTATGCTTTTCACTTACGATAAAGGAAATAACACGGACAGTGACGCCAATCGCGTGAGCTTTCTTTTGATATAGATTTTGCTTTAATTCAGATAACGGCGGGTTGATTTTCGTAAACGATCGTGGAGAATATAGCTTTATTAGCTTTTGGTTAAGCTTTTCAAGTTTATACCAATGCTATATAAGAAGACCCTCATGCTCATTGTAATCATCCTTCACCTGGTATTCAACACAAGCTTGGAGCTTGGACCTCAATAGAGGTGATGTTTCTTCTAGCACATGGGGCAGCCATGGTGCTAACTTGAAGCATGTTGAGGAGCAGCTATGGAGTTCTTCTTAATGATTCTTCTTGGAGAAGATGAAGGGTGTGCTCACACTCTAGCTCATGGAGAGGAGGTTATCTCTTGTTCATGGCAAGAAGACTTGGTCATTAGCAGCTTGATGGTGAGGATCGACCATCTACATGGTGTATTTGAAGATTATCTTCTATAGGAAGATATTAGGTTGAAGATTGTCTTCTACAAAAAGATGTCGGGCTACTTCAAAGACATTGGATGGTGCCATCTACATGGTGTATTTGAAGTTTGTCTTCTACAAAGAAGATATCAGGTTGAAGATTGTCTTCTACAAGAAGATGTCGGGCTACTTCAAAGACATTGGATGGTGTTTAACATAAGATTTACATCTTATGTTAAGTATTCAGGTACATATTCTCTTTATGCACACAGGTACTACTTGAATTTTATGGAGGCATTAGCGTTCATATCAAGAGGAGTCCTATTCAACATAGGTACAAGAGAAACAGTACATATATGCTTTATGCATATTTTGATGAGGTGTTTAAGAAGGTGTGTTCACATGAGTTTGAGGATTTCTAGCAGCAAACTTGTTAGCATTCTATGCTAATTTATAAGTATGTGATCTTTTCACACACGTATCTAACTTAGGGTCTTCCATAGCCTAAGGTTAGATGAGGGTTTGTTGACTATCAGTTTCACACTGATCCTTCCTCTTTCAGTCACTCATATTCACTCTTCTATAAACTATAAGGTCACACATCTCATGTATATTCAGATTACTGCCCATACATCTGAATATGTTTGTTACATTGTACATTCACTCATACATCTATTTCTCATCACATAGAGTGGTTGAGAGTTTTGATCCCACATTGTACATTGAACATTGGTATATATGATACTATGAGTAAGAGATGGCTTACGTAACACCTTACACATGTCGTCACCATTTGGTATCAGAGCTCTAAGGTTTTGGTTTCAGAACTTTAGATCTTTGGCATCAATGCATTAAGGCTCATTCATAATCCCAGGTTCCCAGACTTCCAGATTTACAACATATGATTTGAAAGCATCTTCTAACATTTGACATTTGACATACACACTTAATCTAGATGAGTAAGAGATTTGAGAATTAGACAACTCAGTTACATGTGTATTCATCAGTGTGGAGTATGAAGTTGATGATCTGTTAGCAGCCAAATATTTTTGGAAGAGTATTCAAATACTTTACAAAATTATTATTTGAAGACCCAGACTTGATGAAGAGAAGACTACTTCAAATTCAAGGAAGAACAATGGTTTAGAGAAGATGAAGAAATCAGATCAACATCAAATCACAGGTATCAATTTTTACTATCAGATTATCATTTACAGGTCATGTCTTAGAAGAGCAGTTATGAAGAGATTTGAAGAAATTCAAGGAATGCTTTTGTACACTTTCATTATTTGAAAGTTAAAGGCTACATCAAAACAGGTATCTAGAGGTTTTTCTAGAGAGTTTTTGAGAGATCTCTTTCATGGCAAGAAAGTTCATCTAAGAAGACAAGTGCAGAGATGAGATGAGTTTTTCAGCCAATTTTGTGTTGTAAGTTGGTTGGATATCAAGGTACAAATGTATCTAGAGAAGGTAACTCTAGAAGGGTAATTCATTATTCAGACAACGATTGGTGAAATTAGTCATTTCAGACATTTGAAGCAGAATTTTTATTCAGAGATATGAGGAGATGGTAAAACATGTTTTTATATTCACTTCCATTTGTATACCATGTTTGTTTTATCTCTTACTCTTAGCATTAGAGGAAGAGAAAAGTTCATTCGAAGAAGTCAAGAGTGTTTGCTACTTCAAGATGAAGAGAAAAAAAGGTATGGAAGAGAAATTTGAAGATGTTGACATCATCAGGTGGAAGAAAGATGCAGAAGAAGAAAGTCCATCATTTCCAAAAGAAAATTAAGACTTCCTTTTCTCTCATATTTTCCATATACTTTTCCTATTTTATCCTCTACATCCAAAGACAAGTCTACGAGAACATCTTGTTTAAAGAAGAAGCAGTTTCTTGTTTTGCATTACACTTGGTCATGATTTAGTAGATTTGACAAAGAATTGCATTGAGAGAAACAAAAGCACTCATATGTGTATGAGTTATGTTGAAGCTTTTTAATCAGGCAGCTTATATGTTCCCTCAAAGAATTCTTGGACTGTCAATACAGAGCTACTTGGTATATGACAAGTTGTAGAGAAGTATATTTCTTCTTTATCTAACTCTTAAGGTAAAAGAGTTTTGTAGCAGAGGTTGAAGACTTGGGTTGAGGTTTTATGTTTGGAAAAGGTTACCTCATATTCCGTATTTTCAGAAAACTTCAAAAAAATCAGCTTGTTGATGTATCAGTCAGTTGAAGAATCTACTTTCTATGATTGTCTTGATTTTTTGGATACATGTTTGTATTCAAAACGGTGTTCCATCATATCCTATCACTTGATTGAGAAGTGGAGTTAGCCAAAAGAAAATCAAGCAGGTACTATCACATTTCACCCGGGTAAAATATGAAAGTTATGAAGTATCAAACTTGTAGCTTTTGGAGTTCTCAAGGTGAGAAGTTTGTCCACTTATGTTTCAAGTAAGGAGTTACAGATTCCTTGAAGGATTTTTTTGAAGAAAAGTTTTACAACTTTGTAAGAAGCATGGACACTTGGAGACATTCAGGTAAACAAATCAAACATTCAGTCTTGAAGGTTTGATAAGACATTAGGGGAAAAAATGAACCCTGCATGGGCCTTTTAGATTAAGGGGTGATTAGTGATGGACCAATGAGAGGAGGGTGGTGGCCACAGTCTAGCCCTCAATCTTGTAGGCAAGGCCTAGGTTTCCTTGGTTTTGGGCTAGTCAAAACAACCAAAATAAGATGCTAGAACTGGTATTTCCTTACTTAGTGGTTTCAAAGACCACGAAATTCGAATTTCACCATCCATAATTGATTTGGGCTGTTGGATATGAATCGAATCCAATGGTGAAGCTTGAAAAGACAAAAAAATTGCGCCTTTTATTGTCCATCATTGGATATCCTTGTCAATCCAACGCCCACGATTTTTCTAGAGCCAGATTGAGCGCGCTTCCATCTAAGACGTCCGATCAGCAAGAATCCAATGGAGTACAACTGTTTGCATCCCCATGTAATCTCTCTCTTGGTTTTCCCACTTCACATGAATTTAATGAGGCCTATTTTTGTCTTTTTGTGCCAGACAATTCAGCCCCAATCGGCGTCGTCGATGAGAAAGATCTAAGGGTTCTCATTGCCCACGAATTTGAGTCTCTCTCTTCCTTTTTCCCATCTCCCACAAATGATGTGACTTACCAGTTTTGTCGTTTTCTGCCAGATTTTTCGCTCTAATCGTGTTCGCCGACGATGAATATCCAAGGGTTCTAAATGCCCACGAACCTTTCCCAACTGAGAGCATTATTTTGTCTTCTTTTGACAGACATACTTGTCCAATCTTGTCCATCCATTTGAAACATCGGATGGCCACGAATTCCCTGCGGATTTATGAATCAAATGATGCCCTTTCCAAATAATACTTTTATATGAAATACCACTAGTGGTTTTTTATGCCTCCTCAACACTAGGCTTGATTAATTTTAATCCCTAAAAATTAGGGATCCTTACAAGGCCCATGCAGGGTTCACTTTTTCCCCTAATGAGCAGATTCTACATAGGAGAGATCATTGATCTTGAATAGATCTTGTATGATCTTGAGTATTTATGATTCAGTTGTCTATCCTTTGTTTGTGAAGATTCTTAGCATTGGGAGAGAAGTAAGTCAAAGATTCAGATTCGATCAGATTTGTGTTGCACTGAGATAGAAATACTTGTTATGTTACAAAAGGTTATGAATCCTAAAAATGCTTTCAGCAAGGTTTTGTTATGTTAGGATCAGCTAACCTTATTCTACAATTTGGAAAGCTGAAGACTTACAGTGAAAGCTATTAGCAACTACAATGTTAATAAAAAGGGTTCAGAGATTTTGTTTCACATACAGGTATTGATCACTGACCATCAGATTTATGAAGGAAGACGTTCCAGATTTCATAAAGTCTGATATATTTGAAGAATACTGGATACTAGTGTTAAGTCATCCAGGGGGTGATTAAACACGAAGACTTATTTTCAGCCATATGTAAAAGAATGCAGAGTCATACCTACAGGTATTCCTATTTCAGGTATTCCTATATTTCCTTTGTCAGGTTCTCTTTATGTTCCAGCTTTGAAAGAAGGAGGAAGAAGAAGAATGTTTGGAGAAAATTCCTGTTAGGATGTTCCTGTTCAGGAGAAGGTTCCAAAATTCTATTGAAGAGAAGCTTGATATTTCAGAAAGGTATATTTCAAAAGTGCGCACATATATGTTTATACCAAGTTCTGAAGGAAAGAGGTATGAAGGATTTAAAGGATGAAGACATGATGACATCATAGATTTTTTGACTCATATTTCAATTGAGTTGAGTTGATTTGACTTGAGTACAGTCAAAGATGAACCAGCAGTGTTCATAATGCACTAAGTTGTGAGTTGTCAATCACAGGTTCCAGGATCCAGTTCCTGATTTTGTTTAGTGTATTTACATGACGCAGCAGAAGTACGTTGAGAAACCTTTTTAAGTCAAGCAATGATTGCTTGATAAGATCACTATTGGATATCTAGTTTGCATATTTTCTCAAGTATTATGGTTCATATTCAACAAGTTCAAGTTTTTTGAAAGAAAGTCAAATTCAGTTTTGAAGAAGACTTTTTGAAGAACAAGTTCTGAAGTGCAGGAGTACAAGCTTGAAGCTTGTGACAGGCTATAAGAAGCTTGTGATAGTTTGTTGATTATAAAGTTTGCAGATTCAGTTCAGATTGTACCAATATGACATTGCAGGGGGGACTGTTGGAAAAACAATGCCATATGAGTACAATATTCCATGTGCTAAAAATTGGACAAGTAGTTAGTCCATATAGCTCACAGGCTACAGGATATGTACCACTTGTTATGGCTCTTTAGTACAACAGGATGGCTGGGCGCCTTGATTATGCCATATCACTCTCATACAAGCGACCACGGTTCGATTCCTACGAAATGCATCGCGCAGCGCCATAATAAAGTTTTTATGCTTTTCACTTACAATAAAGGAAATAACACGGACAACGACGCCGATCACGTGAGCTTTCTTTTGATATAGATTTTGCTTTAATTCAGATAACGACAAGTTGATTTTCGTAAACGATCGTGGAGAATATAGTTTTATTAGCTTTTGGTTAAGCTTTTCAAGTTTATACCAGACCCTCATGCTCATTGTAATCATCCTTCACCTGGTATTCAACACAAGCTTGGAGCTTGGACCTCAATAGAGGTGATGTTTCTTCTAGCACATGGGGCAGCCATGGTGCTAACTTGAAGCATGTTGAGGAGCAGCTATGGAGTTCTTCTTAATGATTCTTCTTGGAGAAGATGAAGGGTGTGCTCACACTCTAGCTCATGGAGAGGAGGTTATCTCTTGTTCATGGCAAGAAGACTTGGTCATTAGCAGCTTGATGGTGAGGATCGACCATCTACATGGTGTATTTGAAGATTATCTTCTACAGGAAGATATTAGGTTGAAGATTGTCTTCTACAAGAAGATGTCGGGCTACTTCAAAGACATTGGATGGTGCCATCTACATGGTGTATTTGAAGATTGTGTTCTACAAAGAAGATATCAAGTTGAAGATTGTCTTCTACAAGAAGATGTCGGGCTACTTCAAAGACATTGGATGGTGTTTAACATAAGATTTACATCTTATGTTAAGTATTCAGGTACATATTCTCTTTATGCACATAGGTACTACTTGAATTTTATGGAGGCATTAGCGTTCATATCAGGAGGAGTCCTATTCAGCATAGGTACAAGAGAAACAGTACATATATGCTTTATGCATATTTTGATGAGGTGTTTAAGAAGGTGTGTTCACATGAGTTTGAGGATTTCTAGCAACAAACATTCTATGCTAATTTATAAGTATGTGATCTTTTCACACACGTATCTAACTTAGGGTCTTCCATAGCCTAAGGTTAGATGAGGGTTTGTTGACTATCAGTTTCACACTGATCCTTCCTCTTTCAGTCACTCATATTCACTCTTCTATAAACTATAAGGTCACACATCTCATGTATATTGAGATTACTGCCCATACATCTGAATATGTTTGTTACATTGTACATTCACTCATACATCTATTTCTCATCACATAGAGTGGTTGAGAGTTTTGCTCCCACATTGTACATTGAACATTGGTATATATGATACTATGAGTAAGCGATGGCTTACGTAACACCTTACATATGTCGTCTATTCTTTCTCTATCTTTATCTCATCATTTGTATGATTAAGTTGTGGTATGTTCATGTTTTGTCAATATGGAAGATTGCTGGAATTAATGTTGTACATGACTGGAACTATGGAACCATGGACCTGTGACATGAGCCTAAGGGCCTACCTCACTTCCAACAAATCTTGGAATAAGGATCCCTACTTGGGATAAAACAACCCAAGTACCACTCAACTAGTAAAACATGTAGTGAACTACCTACCAAAGCTTGATACATGGTCTATGCATAAACTTGCTCATCTAAGAGATGGTTAACTAAATATTAAGCCAAGTTATGCATAAAATCAGTCATCTGACAACCTAATAATAGAGATCAAAATCAAAGTGCATCTCCAACAACATGAAGACTCAACCATAAACCTATCTCCATGGGAGTGACAATAGATTTTCAGCCTTCAAGGCCAAAATGATATAATAACATGTCAATGTATTTTGTTTGGCACAATGCTATTCCCCCATCATCTTGCATAAATTGAATGCCCAAATTTGGCATCTCAAAAGGGGCCTATAGATCATCCTTAAATCCAAAAATATGCTTATTTTTTGAACCACTGAGTAGCCTATCATCAGCATATAGAAGAATGGTGTGAAGTAGATGGTGCTTGCTTCAATCCCTGTAATGCCTTTTCCAACCATATTTGGTGCCAACTAATTTTCATTCCAACGATGATGAGCAACAAGTGTATAGATGTTATGTTCAATTATCATTTAGCATATGGGAGAAATAGTCTCATTAAAATCAATGCCCTTCTCTTGAGCATAACCTTTGGCAACAATTCTAGAATTATACCCATCAACTAGGCTGTGAAACTTACATTTCAGCTTATATACCCACTTAGTGCCAATGCCCCCTTTTTAGAAGGTAAGTCACATAGCCCAAGTACGATTTTTCATAATTGCATAAAATGTTTAATGTGTAGTAGCCATTGAATTTTCTTACTTTTGTGCTTCATCAAAACAAATAGGCTTTTTCTTACCACAAATACTAGAGACAACCATAACAATAGAAACTGATGCAAAAGAAAAGCATTATGAGAGCCAAAACAAGTACGATATGACAAAGGTTCATCTAACTTGTTATCTCTCAAAGACTACACCATCCATTTATTTTTTCCCTTTTTCAGTGTCAACTCTCTCATCAATAAGAGCATCATGTAAATTTGCATAAGAAATAGGATGATATACATCATCAATTGAAACGTGAAGGATTATCAATTGCTCACTAGGAGTAGCATTTTACTTTCCATCTATAAAAAGAGGTAGGAAAGTCTCATGCATATCCTTGGAGCTAACTGATGGCTTCTTGATACATGAAAATAACGATTGAATTGCATCCTCTAAGAAAAAAACATCACCAGTAATAAGAGTGCATTTAGTTTATGGATGATCATATAGATGATAGCCTTTGCTTTCAGAACTATGTCAAAAAAAAAACATTTCATAGCCTTATCATCCAATTTTCTATGTTTTTTTTAGGCTTAATGCATATTCTAGACAACCAAATACTTGCATCTATGCAATAGATGGCTTACAACCATGCTGCACCCTATATGGGGTGATATACTGCAATGCCTTGGTGGGACACCACCTATTAAGTACATATGTTGCTCACATAATAGACTGAAGCCAGAAGTTGTGTGGTAAAGCCTGACTTTTGAACATACACCTTGCCATTTCCATGATAAACCTATTCTTCCTATAAGCAACTCTATTTTCTTGAGGCGTATATGGCATTATACATTGACCTTTTATCCCACATGATTACCAATTACAATATAAGACCTTTACAAATTGCATGTTTTTATTTTGTATGCCTTATCTATTGGAATTTGAGGTCTCTAGAAGCACGTGAACAACACGAAGAAGAAGAAGAAGAAGAAGAAGAAGAAGAAGAAGAAGAAGAAGAAGAAGAAGAAGAAGAAGAAGAAGTAGAAGAAGAAGAAGAAGAAGACGAAGAAGAAGAAGAAGAAGAAGAAGAAGAAGAAGAAGAAGAAGAAGAAGAAGAAGAAGAAGAAGAAGCTTGGAGCCCAATAGACAATAACGAATGTATTACCACTAGAATGTAGAAAGGTATGTGACCCATTAGGGTTATAGGCATATATACAAGGCGGGGGAAAAAAAAGCTCCGAAAGAGGGCAAAAAGAGCCCCGATAGTCCTAACGTGTTAACACACCACTACCTAAGTATATCAACAAACCCCCCCTTCAGAGTGATGCAGTGAACAAGGAGCTGGCACTTATGTATAAGGAAGTGCCAAGCTATGTGGAATCAATCCACAAAAGGAAGTAAGCCCAATGCTTTGCGGAAAGAGTCAAACTTCTCCTTAGGTAGATCTTTTTGTGAAAAGGTTCGCAATGTTCTCCTATGTGGGCACATATGCTAAGATGATCTCTCGAGTAGAGAACCTCTCCTTGACATAATGATTGTGCACCTCAATGTGCTTAGTGCAAGCATGGAACAGAGGGCTCCTCGCAACTGCCAATGCGCTCTGATTGTTAGTGAAGATGGTGGTGGTAGAAGATTGACCAACACCCAAATCAGCCATAAGGCATCTAAGCCACACACACTCAACAATCACTGTGAAAGTTGCCCTAGTATACTCAGCCTCACAACTGGAATTGGCCATAATAGGTTGCTTCTTGCTCAACCAAGATATGCATGAGCTACCAAGCATGAAGCAAAAATCACTAGTGGACACACGAGTGCCATAGCAACCAGCCTAGTCAGAGTCAAAAAAAGCATGTAAATCTAGTAGTAGTGATCCCCCGTTGGGTTTAAACAATCAAAGAAGCGGGGTATCACTCAAGTAGCGAAAGATGAGCACTTAAATATCTGCCAATGCTTGACACCTGGGCAATGCATTAACCTACTATCCGTGAGACAACAAACTGAATATCTGGCTGATTAATGCATAACTAAATCAAGCGTCCAACAACCTGGTCATAGAGAACATCATCAATTGCATCTCCAACATCATGAAGACTCAATCGTTAACTTGTCTCCATAGGAATGTCAATAGGTTTGTAGTCTCAAGGCCAAAATGCTACAATAATGTGTCAATATATTTTGTTTGACACAAAGCTATTCTGCCATCAACTTGCATAAACTAAATGCCCAAATAATGATGCAAATGCCCCAAAATGGACACCTCAAATGAGGTATGCAGATCAACCCTTAAATCAACAATATGCTTCTCATGAGGACTAGTGAGCAGCATGTCATCAACATACACAACATGTCATCAACATACACAACATGTCATCAACATACACAACAATGATTAGAAGCACATCATAAGCAGGCTTAACATATAAGTTGCTTTCAATAAGATTGTTCTCAAAACCATGTGTGATCAGATAGGCATGTATCTTTTCATACCAAGCACAAGGTGCTTGCTTTATACCATATAATGCCTTCTTCAACCTGCACACTTGGTTTTCAATGCCCTTTTTGCACAAAGCCATGGGGCTCAAAAACATACACTTCTTCATGCAAGTCACCATGAAAAAATGCAGTTTTGATGTCCAACTAATGTACACAACCATGATGAGCTACAAGTGCACAAATTCTACAAATAGTAGTCATTCAACAAGTAAGTGCAAAGGTCTCATCAAAATCAATGCCTCTTTCTTAAGCATAACCCTTTGTAACAAGCCTAGCCTTATACTTGCCAATTGTTCCATCACGCTTACAGTGAAGCTTGTATACCAACTCAGTGCCAATGACCTTCTTGCTAGGAGGCAAGTCACATAAAGACCAAGTACCATTTTTCATGATAGCATCATATTTTGATTGCACAACAGCCATCCAATTTTTAACATTTTGTGCTTCATCAAACGAAATAGGCTCATTCTCATCATAGAGACTAGAGGCAGTCATATCATAGCAATCTACATGCAAAACAGGCACTATGAGAGCCTCAACAAGTATGATATGATAGAGGGGCATTTATGTTGTTGTCATGCAAAGTTTGCACATGCCATTTTGGCATAGTTTTTGCCTCCTCAATATTTGCTCTCTCATCAACAAGTGCATCATGAAATTTTGCATCAGAAATGGAATGATCTGCATTATCACATGAAACCTATGAAGCCTGAGAAGTTGCCACATTAGGACCAACACTGGATTGTCCACTTGTAAAAAGAGGTAGCAAAGCGTCATACATGTCTTTGGAGCTAACAAGTATCTGCTTAGTACACGAAAGTAATGGTTGAATAGCATCTTCCTCAAAAACAACATCATGGCTAACCAAAATGCATTTAGTCTGTGGATTGTTGATATATTTAGGTAGTGATGTGTGTGAACACACTAGGACCGCTTGGGCACTTTTTTCCCTCTTTAGGAGGTTTTCTTCCCTCGGCTTGTATATACGCCTATTGCCCTAATGGGCTACTTATCTTTGTATATTCTCTAATAATACATTTAGTGTTGTGTGTTTGTGCTCCAAGCTTCTTCTTCTTCCTTGTGCTGTTCACGTGCTTCTGCAGACGTCTAACTCCAACAATTGGTATCAGAGCAGGTCGTCACTTCATCTAGGGTGCCGTCAACACTCCTCCGTTTGCAGTCTCTGAATCGCAGGAATTTTGGTGAGCATACTCAGCATGTTTTCGAGATCAAAACAACTTCGCTGTGTGGTGCCGAAATCGTGATCTGAGCTCGTTTCGGCCTCCGAACGCACTATCGCAGCGCTTGTGTAGGCTATTTTGTCTTTTTGTGCCAAAGGTATATACTAGTTTCTGTTTGCCAGTTTAAGCGTCTCGAAGTCTGCTACAGATCTAGCAGAACTCATCTCGGCAGTTCTGTTCAACTTTTTGAGATACAGTCAATTTTTTGCATCAAGGTATTTTAGTCACCGGCCATGGCTGAAAGCAGTGATGTATTCCGTATGTTGGTTGTTGAGGAGAAGTTGGATGGTACCAACTACCCATTATGGGCTTATATGATGCGACATGTTTTGGTTGCAAAAGGATTGTGGAACATTGTGAAGGGTGTTGAAAGACGTCCTGTTACACCTATAATGACAGGTACTGCAAATACAGGTGCTGGAGCTGATGAAGATGGTGTCAAAGATGATATTCCACAGATTCCTGTTCGTGCTGCTGTTTCTGTTGCACCTATTGCAAAGCAAATTCATTGGGATGGCAGAGATGCCCAGGCACATGCAATGATAGCTTTGTCTGTCAAACGTGCCATTATTCCTCATATTCACTCTTGCAGAACAGCTAGGGATGCTTGGGATACACTTACCACATTGTACCAAGCTAGGAATGAGGCTCGTGTTGCTTACCTCCGAAAACAGTTGGAGAGTGAGCACATGAATGAAGGTGATTCTATGGACAGTTTCCTAACGAAGATCAAAGATTTGAAGGAACAATTGATTTCTACTGATGAGGTTATACCAGATAGCTCACTTGTGCAGACCATTCTGAATGGTCTTCCTGATTCATATCAAAGTTTTCCTTCTACTTTTCGGTTGATGATCAAAGGCAATCCGAATGCCTTATCATTTGAGGAGTTGGTCTCTGTTCTATTGCAGGAAGATTAGTCCAGGAAGAACAGGTCCATTATGCATGTTGCAGATGAAGCTTTCTTGGCTAGTCAGAAGGGCAAAGGAAAATGGAACTGTCCAAAACTGGCTACAAAAGAGGCAAAGAAAAAGGAGGCTGGAATGGTTGTTGCAGAAGCCTCTACACCAAAAATAGAGTCTGCTAATCTTGTGCAGGAAGAAGAATGGGTGTTTACTACTATTTGGAGTCTTGACCCATCTTCTCATGAGCAGTGCATGTCTGTAGTGAATTAGATGTTTGGTACTTTGACAGTGGGGCGACCAAACATATTACCTCGCAGCGTAGTTTCTTCTCTTCACTCGAGCCTGCCCCTACAAGGAATACTGTCACATGCGCCAACAACTCCTCTTATCCTGTTATGGGAGTTGGTAAGATCATTCTCACTACTGCTGATGGTAGTTCTTTCACCTTGTCAGATGCTTTATTTGTGCCAGGGATCAAGAAGAATATGTTATCAGTTTCTGCAATTGCCAAGATTGGCTTAGTTGTGAAATTCGTTGATGACAGGTGTACAATTCATGATCTATCAAATGGCGATATGATTATTGCTTCTGGCATTTTATGTCGTGGGCTGTATAAGCTCATAGACTATGAAAGATCTGTGAATGATTCGGCATGTGCAATTCATGATTCTCAGGCTATGTCAGATGCAAAGCTTTGGCATGCACGCTTTGGTCATCTGAATTTTGCTAGTTTGCTACACCTGTAGAAATCTGATATGGTGTCTTCTTTGCCCAAGCTTGAGGCACCTGGAAAACATGTATGTGAAGGCTGTATTTTGGGCAAAATGCAGCATTCCTCCTTTCCAAAAGATGGTTTAGTTCGGGCTATATAGAAATTGTAGCTTGTACATAGTGATGTCTGTGGTCCTATGCAGACACCCTCTTTTGGGAATTACCTTTACTTCGTGACTTTTATTGATGATTTTTCTAGGCATGCATGGGTATATCCACTCAAAGCAAAGTCCGAAGTGTTCATGTGATTTAAACATTTTTTGGTTTTGGCTGAAAATCTGTCAGCATGTAAAATGGGCACCCTCCGTTCTGATCGAGGGGGGGAATATATGTCTTCTGATTTTAATGCATTTCTAGCTGAACGTGGGATAAAACACCAGTGTACAGGGCCGTATACACCTCAACAGAATGGAGTTGCTGATCGAAAGAACAGGTCACTCATGGAGATGGCGAGGTGCATGGTCAAGAGTTAGGCTTTACCGCATAGTTTCTGGCTTGAGGCTATCATGTGTGCAGCATATGTACTGAACAGGTGTCCCACTAAAGCGTTGCAGTCTATCACTCCATATGAGGCTTGGCATGACCGCAAGCCATCTGTTGCTCATCTACGTGTTTTTGGTTGTTTGGCATATGCATTAGTGCCTGAACAACATCGCAGAAAATTGGATGATAAGGTAGTAAAATGTATTTTTGTTGGGTACAGTTCTCAAAGTAAAGGCTATCGTTTGTATCATCCATAGACTAAACGCATTCTGGTTAGCCGTGATGTTGTCTCTGTGGAAGATGCTATTCAGCCATTGCTTTCATGTACTAAGGAGACATCTATGAGCTCCAAAGACATGTATGATACGTTGATGCCTCTTTTTACAGGTGGACAGTCTAGTGCTGGTCCTAATGAGGCAACTTCTCAACCTTTGCAGGTTTCATATGATGATGCAGATCATTCTATTTCTGATGCAGATTTACATGATGCACTTGTTGATGAGAGAGCGGATATTGAGCAGGCAAAAACTAATCCAAAATGGCTGGTGCAGACTTTGCGTGATAGCAAATTAGATGCACCTTTATCATATCGTAATCGTTTAGGCTCTCATAGTGCCTCCTTTGCATCAGATTTCTATGCTATGGGTGCGTCTAGTCTCTGTGATGAGAATGATCCTGTTTCTTTTGATGAAGCACATAATTCAGAAAATTGGATGGCTGCCATGCAATCTGAATATGATGCTATAATGAAGAATGGTACATGGTCTTTATGCGACTTGCCTCCTGGCAAGAAGGCCATTGGCACTAAGTGGGTATACAAGCTAACGCGTAAACCTGATGGTACAGTTGACAGGTATAAGGCTAGGCTTGTTGCAAAGGGTTACGCGCAGGAAAGAGGCATTGATTTTGATGAGACTTTGCACCTACATGCCGTATGACTACTGTTCGGAGCATTTGTGCACTTGCAGCCCATCATGGTTGGAATGTACATCAGTTGGACATTCAAACAACATTTCTGAATGGTGACTTGCATGAAGAAGTGTATGTTTTTCAGCCCCGTGGCTTTGTGTAGAAAGGGCATGAAAACCAGGTGTGCAGGTTAAAGAAGGCATTATATGGTTTAAAGCAAGCACCACGTGCTTGGTATGAGAAGATACATGCCTATCTGGTTGCACATGGTTTTGTGAACAGTCCAACTGAAAGCACCTTATATGTTAAGCGTGCTAATGATGTGCTTCTGATCATTGTTGTCTATGTTGATGACATGCTGCTCACTGGTCCTATTGAGACACATATTGCTGATTTCAAGGCTGATTTGCATGCCTCATTTGAGATGTTTGATTTGGGGCATTTGCATCACTATTTGGGCATTCAGTTTATGCATGTTGATGGTGGAATGGCTTTGTGTCAAACGAAATATATTGACACATTATTGCAACGTTTTGGCCTTGAAGACTGTAAGCCTATTGCCACTCCTAAGGAGATAGGTTTACGATTGAGTCTTCATGATGCTAGAGATGCATTTGATGCTGTTCTCTATCAGCAGCCTGTTGGATGCTTGATTTACTTATGCATTACTCGGCCAGATATTCAGTTTGCTGTCTGACAGATGAGCAGGTGTATGCATTGCCCAGGAGTCACGCATTGGAATGCGGTTAAGCACATCTTTCGCTACTTGAGTGGTACTCGGCTACTTGGGTTGTTTTATCCCAAGGGGGGATCACTACCGCCAGATTTGCATGCTTTTTCTGACTCAGATTGGGCTGGTTGCTATGACACTCGTGTGTCCACCAGTGGTTTTTGCTTCATGCGTGGTAGCTCATGTATATCTTGGTTGAGCAAGAAGCAGCCTACTGTGGCCACTTCCAGTTGTGAGGCTGAGTATAGGGCAGCTTTCACAGCGACTGTTGAGTGTGTGTGGCTCAGACACGTTATGGCTGATTTGGGTGTTGCCAGTCTTCTGCCACCACCATCTTCACTGATAGTCAGAGTGCATTGGCAGTTGCGAGGAACCCTGTGTTCCATGCTCGCACTAAGCACATTGAGGTGCATTATCACTATGTCAGGGAGAGGTTCTCTGCTGAGGAGATCAGCTTGGCATATGTGCCCACGCAGGAGAACATTGCAGACCTTTTCACGAAGGCTCTGCCTAGGAAGAAGTTTGAAGCTTTCCGCAAAGCTTTGGGCTTACTTCCTTTTGTAGAGTGATTTCCACATAGCTTTGCACTTCCTTATACATGAGTGGCAACTCCTTGTTCACTGCATCACTCCCAGGGGGGATTTGTTGATATATTTAGGTAGTCATGTGTGTGAACACACTAGGACCGTCGGGGCACTTTTTTCCCTCTTTAGGAGGGTTTTTTTCCCCGGCTTCTATATACGCCTATTGCCCTAATGGGCTACTTATCTTTGTATATTCTCTAGTAATACATTCAGTATTGTGTGTTTGTGCTCCAAGCTTCTTCTTCTTCCTTGTGCTGTTCGCGTGCTTCTGCAGACGTCTAACTCCAACATGGATGATATAGATGATATCCTTTGCTTTTAGAACTGTACCCAACAAAAATACATTTCATTGCTTTATCGTCCAATTTCCTTCATTGTTGTTCATGCACCAATGCATATGCCAAACAACCAAAAACATGCAAGTGAGGAACATATGGCTTCAATCATGCCAAGCCTTATATGGAGTGATATATTTCAATGCTTTAGTGGGACACCCGTTAAGTACATATGCTACACACATAACAACCTCAAGCCATAAACTATGTGGTGAAGCCTGACTCTTGACCATACACCTTGCAATCTCCATGAGTGACATGTTCTTTCTTTCAACAACTCCATTTTGTTGAGTTGTATACTGCACTGTACATTGATGTTTTATCCCATGTTTAGACACAAATGCATTAAATTCAGAAGGCATATACTCCCCCCCAATCAGAATGGAGGGTGCCCATTTTACATGTTGACAAATTTTCAGCCAAAACCAAAAACTGTTTGAAGCACATAAATACTTTGGACTTTACTTTCAATGGATATACCCATGCATGCTTGGAAAAATCATCAATGAAAGTCACGAAGTAAAGATAGTTTCCCAAAAAGGGTGTCTATATAGGACCACAGACATCACTATGAAGAAGTTGCAATTTCTCTGTAGCTTTAATTGAACCATCTTTTGGAAATGAGGACCGTTGCATTTTGCCCAAAATGGTGCCTCAAGTTTGGGTAGAGAGGACACCATTTCCGATTTCTATAGGTGTAGAAAACGATCAAATTTTGGATGAACAAAGCGTGCATGCAAAAGCTTTGCATCTGATAGAGCCTCAAAATCATGTACTGTAGATGCTGAATCATTCATAGATTTTTCATAGTCTATGAGCTTATTTAGCCCACGACATAAAATGCTAAAAGCAATAATGACGTCACCATTTGATAGATCATGAATTGTACATTTTTCATTAACAATTTTCACAACCAAGCCAATCTTGGCTAAAGTTGAAATTGATAATAGATTCTTCTTGCTCCTAGGCACAAATAAAGCATCCGATAATGTAAAAGAACTACCATCAATAGTAGTTAGAATGGTCTTACTAACTCCCGTAATAGGATAAGAGGAGTTGTTGGCACATGTGACAATATTCCTTGTAGGGGCAGGCTCGAATGAAGTGAAGAAACTGTGTTAGGAGGCAATATATTTGGTCACCCCACTATCAAAGTACCAAACATCTAATTCTACTACAAACATACACTATTCATGAGAAGATGGTTCATAACTACAAACAATGGTAAATGTCCATTCTTCATTTCGCACAAGATTAGTAGACTCTGTTTTGGGTGTAGAGGCCTCTGTAACAATCATCCCAGCCTCTTTCTTGCTTGCCTCTTTAGTAGCCAATTTTGGATAGCTCTTGATGACATGATCATTTCCTTTACAGTATTTGTAGAACAATTTTTGTTTTTTAGCTTTCCTTTATAGTATTCGATTAGCCAGGAAAGCTTGATCTGCAACACACATAATGGACCTATTCTACCTAGACTCATCTTCCTACAATAGAACAGAGACTAACTCCTCAATGTTAAGGCATTTGGATTGCCTTTCATTATCAAGCGAAGAGTAGAAGCAAAACTCTCATATGAATCGGGAAGACCATTCAAAACAGTATGCACAAGTGAACTATCACGCAAGACTTCATCAACAAAAATAAACTCTTCTTTCAAATCTTTGATCTTTGTTAGAAAGTTGTCCATGGAATCACCCTCATTCATGTGTTCACTCTCCAACTGTTTTTGGAGGTAAGCAACACAAGCCTCATTCCTTTCCTCGTATAAAGTGGTAAGCATCTCCCAAGCATCCTTAGTTGTTTTGCAAGAGTGAATGTGAGGAATAATGGCATGTTTTACAGACAAGGCTATCAATGCATGCACTTGAGAATTTTTGCCATCCCGGAAAATTTTCTCTATATTAGGTGCAGCATGAACAGCAGCACGAATAGGAACATGAAGAATATCATCATGTTCAATGTCATTTGCATCACCTTCAGCAACTATGTTTGCAGGAGTAATAAGACATTTTTCAACACCTTGCACAATAGTCCACAGTCCTTTTGCAACCAATACATGATGCATCATATAAGCCCATAGTGGGTAATTTGTTGAAGAATCACTCACAAATTTGACATACAGACAGACATAAAGACGAAGAAAGACAAAGAGAAGCAAAAACAAAGCATTCAGAAAATCAAGCCTTAGTGAAGGGACAAATTCAGGACTGTAATATAGTTCATAGAAACTTCCAGAAATACGAGTTTTGAATCTCGGAACAAAATGTATATATAAGAGTGAAGAAGAGAGCAAAGAATGTGCATAGAACCGAAATAGAATAGCGCATATAGAAACTGAGGATAGTGATATAGAAGACGCCAGAGATTGCGTATGTAGAGATGAATAATAGAACTTGAACTGTCAGGTATTCATCTAAGAGAGATAGTAAGGAATAACTACTCAGAATATGAGAGTTTTCCATAGCTATGAGCAAAGTGAGGCCAAGCTATTTTTGTACACATCTTCTCTAATAGAAAACACATGTTCATGTGGAAGTTTGAGTGCATTCTTCGTATGTGAAGAAATCTGAGTGATTTCATGTTACTGTGAAAGTTACTTAACAATTACAATTTTCTCAGTAAATGTGTTCCGGTACATCTACAAGTTAGATCTCGCAACATAGTGAAAAATTTTTCATGAGAGATAGCTCATCTTGAACCAGTAGTCTCAACTATAAGTTGATCAAAAGACTTCTATGAAACGGGACAAGTACACACAATACTGTGTCTGAAAGTAATTAAGACATCCAGGACTGGTGAAGTTTTTTCTTAAACTTCAGAAAGAGTTCATTTACTAAAGGAAGCTCAGGTATAACTTCCTTACTTCATCTACAATCATTTGAAGTAACTACAAACAGAAGTGAAGTTGATTCCGGTAAGATTCCAATACAATTACGGTGACAGTCCGATGAAGTTCCAATGAAATTCTGGTGAGTTTAAAACACAGTTTTGATATAGTTAAGTGGCTGGAAGATTATCTAACAATAATCAAGCACTGAAAGATAAAGTTTGAAGTAAATCAGATCAGAATTGAAGCTTGAAGGAAAGACGAAGTTTCCTGTAAAGTGAATTTTGAATTTCACTAAACACAGTTGTGAAGTTTTCAGTTTCAGGAAACTCGCTAAGCTATTGATGATTATAGAGGTGTTCTAACATCACTTTAGCTTAGTTCTTGTGGCGTGGTGAATTCCGTAGTTGAGCTTTAGCTAGTTAAGCTCGCTCGGCGCGTCAACAAATAGTACAAGAGCTCAATAGTTGATGATGATAACTTGTTAAAGCTCAACAGGTGGTATCAGAGCAGAAAGATTTTGAAGAGTAGAAAGATCCTCAAGAGTAAACCAAAGTGAAGATACAAGAGAATTCGAAGAACTTTCACAAGAAAGGTGAAAGATGAGGTGATCAACAACAAACGACATCAAGAAACGTTCCAAAGTAATTCTCAAGGGTAAAGGTTTGTAAAAGGTAAAACCTTTTAACATTACACTCACCGAAAGTAACAGAAACAAGAAGATTATGGCAGATCATATCTCTATTGACAAATTGGACAGAGATAATTATCCCGCATGGGTAATGCGCATGGAAGCCTTACTTATGAGTAAGGACTTAATGATATATGTGACAGGAGAAGAAAAGAAGCCGACTTTTGAAGACGACAGCCAACCAAAGAAAGAAGAGTTAGAAGCCTTGAAGCTGTGGCAGAAGAAAGATGCAACGACAAGAGTTTATATCTACAATACTATTACAGATCATCTACTACCGCACATTAGAGGTATGGAGAAAGCGAAAGACATATGGAGTGCATTGGAAGATCATTTCCAAAATACGACGAAAGCTAGGAAGGCTAGCTTATGGTGAGAGTTTACAACATTCAAGAAAAAGCAAAGTCAAAGCATTAGTGATTATGTGACTAAGATGAAAGACTTCGCAGACAGTCTTGGATCTATTGATGAAGATATCGAAGATCACAGGTTGATAGCACAAGTGCTTGCAGGACCTGAGAGGAGATGAAAGGTGGAAACCTTTCTTACTCTCAACTGAACTTTCTTTAAATCATTTTGTACCAGATTTAAATCAGTTGCTTGGACTAATGTTAACGTTTGAACAAGATTTGAAGACAGACGGAGATAAAGGACATAGTTCGGCTATGTATGCAAAGAATAAGAAGAAAGGTGATAAAAGGTAAAGAAAAAGATGAAGAAGAGATGACTACTCAAGCAAATTATGCAAGAGGAAGAGGTAATGCCAGAAGTAAAAGAAGAGGTAATACAAATGGAAGAGGTAATCAGGATAACAAAGAGGAAGACAAAGCCAAAGAGGCGGATATGGTAGAGGTGGAGCAAGAAGTTGGGGTCAGAATCAGTCTCACAACACTACCTACTACAACTATGCGAATGATACACAGAATGACAGTCATACAACGTTGATGATGAACTCGATAAGTATGTCCAAGAATGAAGACCTCAAGGTATTCTATATTGACTCTGGTTGTTCAAATCATTTGTCAAGAAATATAGAATTGTTATCAAAACTTGAAGGAGGTATTTCAAATCATACAGTACAAATAGGTGATAACACAAAACATAATGTGAGGTCAATTGGAAAAGTAAAGTGGAAGAATGGAGCTAACCTACTAACAAATGTTTTGTATGTTCCAACAATCCCGAAGAATCTGATTAGTGTGGGACAGATAGTAGAAAAAGGTTTTCAAGTCAGGTTTACAAATGGAGTATTTGTTGAAGATCCAGAGAATGGATACAATCAAATTCTCCATGGTAAAAGGAAGGTAGACTTTTTACTCTTAAAGTACAAGGGAATGTTGGTCAAGCCTTGATCACACATGGTGATGAGGTATTTACAGAGTTAGACCTCTGGCATAAGAGGTTAGGACATTTTAATGAAACAGGAATCAAAACTATGGTGGAGAAACAATCCGTGAAAGGGTTACCAAATATGAAGAATCAACATATGATTCAGAAGTGCGAAGCCTGTCAGATAGGAAAAGCCCACATGTTACCATTTCAAAAGAAAGGGTACAAACACGATGATGTGTTAGAACTCATACATACAGATGTATGGGGACCAGCAAAAGAAGGATCTATCAGTCGCTCAAGGTATTACGTTCTTTTTATTGATGATGCAACAAGATGGATAATTCTTTATGTTTTGAAAGAGAAGTCAGAAGTATTTGAAGCTTTCAGGCATTTTCATGCATATGCTGAAAGACTTACAGGACAGAAACTCAAAAGACTAAGGTCTGATGGAGGAGGAGAATATTTTTCTCGAGAGTTCAATGATTATCTGTGGAATGCAGGTATCAAAAGAGAAATAACTTGAAGGTATACACCGCAACAAAATGGAGTAGTAGAAAGAAGAAACCGAACTCTAGTTGAGTTTGCAAGAGCAATGCTAAAGGAGAAGAATTGTCCAAATTATCTTTGGGCTGAGGCTATAAATACAGCTACATATTTGGTAAATAGATTACCATGTACAACTTTAAATGGGATGACCCCTTATGAAGCTTGGTGGGGCAAGAAACCAACACTTGATCATTGTAAAGTGTTTGGATCAGTTGCTTATGCTTATGTACCATCACAACTGAGACATAAGCTTGAACCAAAAGCTGAAAAATACGTGTTCATCGGATATGATGAAAAACAGATGGGTTATAGGTTATGGAGTCCTCTAACCAAACAATTTATTGTTTCCAAAGATGTAACATTTGATGAAGGAAAAAGTTGGTATACAGACATAGAGTATAATGAAGAAACAATTAAAGAAGAGATAAGAAAGAAAGAAAAAGGAAAATCACATATGCAGGTGAATGAAGATGAAGATCATATGCAGGAAGTACATCCAGGATTGGACCAGGTATGAGAAATGAAGATGGACCAAGATTTGATGAAGATGTGTATTCAGATACACATGAAGAATATGAGCTAAGAAGGTCAAACAGAGAAAGGAAACAACCAACAAGGTATTCCTATGACACTTCTTATTTGACTCAGAAAAACTATGCTTACTTAGTAAAGGAAGATGAAGAACCTCAGAATTACAGTGAAGCAAAAGGTAAGAAACAATGGGAAGAAGCAATGAAGGAGGATTTTAAAGCGCTTGAGGAGAACAAGACTTGTGATCTTGTCTTCCAAAACCAAATGGTAAGAAAGTGATTGGAAATAAATGGGTTTACAAAGTTAAGAAACTTGCAGATGGAAGGATAGCCAGATACAAAGCTAGAGTGGTGGTCAAAGACTATGCTCAGACGCATGGCATAGATTATGATGAGACGTTTAGTCCAGTGGCAAAGATGTCAACCATAAGGACATTGATTGCTGTAGCAGCATCAAAAGGATGGAAGCTAAGTTAGCTGGATATAAAGAATGCATTTTTAAATGGATATATATTAGATGAAGTCTACATGGAACAACCTGAAGGGTTTGTAAGTTCCAGTTACCCAGATCATGTTTGCAGATTAAGAAGAGCTCTCTATGGATTGAAGCAAGCTCCAAGAGCTTGGAATTACAGACTTGTGAAGTATCTCAATGACCTTGGATACCAAAGCTCAAAGGCTGATGCAAGTCTACTCATTAAGAGAACAGATGAAGGTATGATCTACATTTGTATTTATGTAGATGACATAATAATCACAGGAACCTCAGATGAAGGAATCAAGGAGGTAAAAAGATTACTTGAAAAAGAGTTCAAGATCAGTGACCTAGGAAAGTTATCATACTTTCTTGGAATGGAAGTCACATATACAAATCATGGTGTATATGTTTCGCAAGAAAGGTATATGTTAAACTTACTGGAGAAGTTTAACATGGAGAATTGCAGAGAAGCTTCAACATCGCTTGAAGTAAATCATAAACTTAGCAAATATGGTGGTGTAGAGTTTAAAGATATGAGGAAGTATTAGTCGTTAGTGGGAAGCTTAATTTATGCTACACTAACAAGACCTGATCTCAGTTATGCAGTGGCAGTTCTCTCACAGTTCATGCATAGTCCGAAGGATCAACATTGGGTTGCAGGACAAAGAGTTCTTAGATATATCAAAAGAACTATAAAAGAAGGATTATATTATCCTTTTACGTCAGATATAAAGCTGAGAGCATACAGTGACTCAGACTAGGCAAGAAGTCAAGATGACAGACGGTCAACACATGGGTATATGATATACCTAGGAGATAAGCTTGTAAGCTGGTGTTCAAAGAAGCAACACACAGTGGCTTTATCGTCAACAGAAGCATAATATAAAGGACTTGTGGAAGCAGCTAAAGAAGTGATATGGATGCAGGCCTTGTTCAAAAGTATGGGTATTGATCAAGGTATACCTATCATTCATAGAGATAATATGAGCTCGTTGTATGTTGCAGTAAATCCAGTATTTCATGCAAGAACAAAACACATAGAGATTCAATATCATTTCCTGAGGGAAAAGGTCATGGAAAAAGAGATTGAAATAGTATACACATCTACAAAAGATCAGATAGTAGATATTTTGACAAAGAGCTTAGATGGAGTAAAAACAAGCAGACTCAAAGAAATGGCAGGTATAAAAGGAAAGAAGAATACATGAAAGATCAGAGAATGCAAATTAGTGATTGAGGGGGAGCTGTTGAAGAATCACTCACAAATTTGATATACAGACAGGCATAAAGATGAAGAAAGACAAAGAGAAGCAGAAACAAAGCATTCAGAAAATCAAGCCTTAGTGAAGGGACAAATTCAGGACTGTAATATAGTTCATAGAAACTTCCAGAAATACGAGTTTTGAATCTCGGAACAAAATGTATATATAAGAGTGAAGAAGAGAGCAAAGAATGTGCATAGAACCGAAATAGAATAGCGCATATAGAAACTAAGGATAGTGATATAGAAGACGCCAAAGATTGCGTATGTAGAGATGAATAATAGAACTTGAACTGTTGGGTATTCATCTAAGAGAGATGGTAAGGAATAACTACTCAGAATAGGAGAGTTTTCCATAGCTATGAGCAAAGTGAGGCCAAGCTATTTTTGTACACATCTTCTCTAATAGAAAACACATGTTCATGTGGAAGTTTGAGCGCATTCTTCGTGTGTGAAGAAATCTGAGTGATTTCATGTTACTGTGAAAGTTAGTTAACAGTTACAGTTTTCTCAATAAATGTTTTCCGGTACATCTACAAGTTAGATCTCGCAACATAGTGTAAATTTTTTTCATGAGAGATAGCTCATCTTGAAGCCAGTAGTCTCAACTATAAGTTGATCAAAAGACTTCTGTGAAATGGGACAAGTACACACAGTACTGTGTCTGAAAGTAAAGACATCCAGAACTCGTGAAGTTTTTTCTTAAACTTCAGAAAGAGTTCATTTACTAAAGGAAGCTCAGGTATAACTTTGTTACTTCATCTACAATCATTTGAAGTAACTACAAACAGAATTGCAGTTGATCCCGGTAAGTTTTCGATACAATTATGGTGACAGTCCGATAACAGTTTGATGAAGTTCTGGTGAAATTCTGGTGAGTTTAAAACACAGTTTTGATATAGTTATGCGGCTGGAAGATTATCTAACAGTAATCAAGCGCTGAAAGATAAATTTTGAAGAAAATCAGATCAGAATTGAAGCTTGAAGGAAAGACAAAGTTTCCTGTAAAGTGAATTTTTGAATTTCACTAAACACAGTTGTGAAGTTCTCAGTTTCAAGAAACTCGCTAAGCTATTGATGATTATAGAGGTGTTCTAACATCACTTTAGCTTAGTTCTTGTGGCGTGGTCAATTCCGCAGTTGAGCTTTAGCTAGTTAAGCTCACTCGCCACATCAACAAATAGTACAAGAGCTCAACAGTTGATGATGATAACTTGTTAAAGCTCAACATAATTGATACCATCCAACTTATCCTTAACAACCAACATATGGAACACATCACAACTTTTAGCCATGGACACTAACTAAATTACCTTGATGCAAAAATGACTATATCTAAAAACATTGAACCGAAATACCCTGATGAGTTCCACTAAACCTGTAGCAGACTTCGAGGTGCTTATATTGGTGAGTCAAAACGTGTATATACCTTTGGCATAAAAATACAAAATTGCTTGCACTAGTGCTGTGATAGTGCATTTCGAGGTTGAAATGAGCTCACCAAATTTCACGCAATTCTGAGACCATGACCGGAGGGGTGTTGACGATACCCTAGATGAAACGACAACCTACTCTAATACCAATTGTTGGAGTTTGAGGCCTGTGGAACCACACAAACAGCATAAGGAAGAAGAAGAAGCTTGGAGCACAACACTTAATACTGAATTTATTACCACTAGAATGTGCAAAGATAAGTGACCTAAGAGATAAGCTCATGCACATCACTACCTAAATACATCAACATTATTAGTATACATATTTAAATATCATGCTTAGATTGCAAAGAAATGAATTGACCTTTATATTCAAAACTTATACTATGTGTGTTATAGCCAATGCATGGGTTGTAATTGTGATGAAAAGGCATTCCAAGTATCACATCATATGATTGTAAAGAAGAAATTTGAAAAAGTCTATCATTACTATAAAAACCTATACATCTTTGAACGTTCCTTACCTCTTGTGCTATTGTTTGCAGGTCAAACAACTAGCCTCTTTTCATCCAATTCCTAAGATTATCCAAAAAATAATACATCTAAAATTGTTCTTTTAGTTTATTCGAATTTGAAAATTATTTTTATGTTCATGTAAAGTCCATTCTGGTTGATATATTTTAATATTGATTTGTTTGAACTCACTTAGGTCCGTCGATGCACTCTTTTTTGCATTTTTATCTTGGCTTGTATATATGCCTATAAACCTAAGAGGGCACTTATCTCTATAATACATTCACTTGGTAATATGTTTTGTATTGTGTTGTGCTCCAAGCTTCTTCTTCTTCCTTATGTTGTTCATGTGCTTTGGTAGACCTCAGACTCCGATAACTAGTATGAGAGTAGGTTTTTGCTTCATCTAGGGTAACATTGACACACCTCTAATTAGAGTCTCAAAATTGCATGAAAATTAGGGAGCATAATCTGAGTGATAAGGAGTTCAAAACAAGTTCACTCGATTGCATCAAAATTTTGATTTGAGCTTGTCTCAACCTCCAAGCACATTACCATAGTGACTATGTAGGGAATTTCATTCTCTTTTTCCAAACATATATATAGGTTTGGGTTCAAGCATACAAGTAGCTCAAAGTCTACTCTATGGTTTTAGCAAAGCTCCACAGGATGTTTTTTTTTTAACTTTTAAGATACAATCAATTTCAGCATCAAGGTATTTAGCCACTGGTCATGGCTAAAAGTAATGATGTATTATGTATGTTGGGTATTGAGAATAATGTTGATGGTACTAAATACCCATTGTGGGCATATATGATGCATCATGTACTAGTAGCAAATGGGCTTTGGAAAAATTGTGCAAGGTGTTGAAAAATGTTCCACTACACCTATAAATATAGTTATTGAAGGTGATGCAAATGTTATTGAAGATTATGATCCTCAACTTCATCGTTTTGATGTAGTTCCTCTTGCACCTACTGCAAAACAACTTTCTTGGGATGGCAAAGATGCTCAGGCACATGCATTAATAGCTTTGCATGTCAAATTTGCCATTATCCCTCACATTTGCTCCTACAAGACATCAAAGGATGCTTGCAATAGACTTAGAATATTATACCATGCAAGAAATGAGGCTTCTGTTGCTTATCTCCAAAAACATTTGGAGAGAGCTTGTTTTTTGCTCATGAAATCTCGCCATATAGTTCATTTATGGAGATTATTCTCAATGGTCTTCTAGATTCATGATGAAGGGCTTTTCTTCTACTCTTTGATTGACAATGAAGGGAAATCCAAATGCCTTAACAATTGAGGAGTTAGTCTCTATTTTGTTCCAAGAAGATCACTCCAAGACGAAGAGGTCAATTATGCATGTTGCAAATGAAGCTTTGTTAGCTAGTCAGAAGGGAAAAGGTAAATGGAACTCATCTAATAGTAAGCAAAAATCTGCTAATGCTACACAATCAAAGAAGGAAGACAAAGATGAGAAGAAAACAGAAAAGCAAAAACAATTTTGCAAATACTGTAAGGTAAATGATCATCTCATAAGGAGTTGTCCAGAAATTGTTGCAAAATAGGCAAAGAAGAAAGAGGCTAGAATGGTTGTTGCAGAGGCCTCTATACCTAAAACAGAGTCTACTAATCTTTTCCAAAATAAAGAATGGACATTTACTAGTGTTTGTAGCTATTATCCATCTACGCATGAGCAATGTATGTCTATATTAGGCTCAGATGTTTGCTACTCTAATATGGGGGCAACCAAACATATTACCTTGTAGCACAATTTCTAAGTTACACTTGAGCCTGCCCCTATAGGAAATACTATCATATGTACTAACAACTCCTCATATCCTATAATGGGAGTGGGTAAGATCATTCTAACTACTATGGATGAGAGTTCTTTCACATTGTTAGATGCTTTGTATATGCTAGAGATCAATAATTTTTTTTGTCAATTTAACCATTAGCCAAGATTGGCTTGGGTGTCAAATTTGTTGGTGACAGATTTACAATACATGAACTCTCAAATGGTGATGTTATTATTGCTTCTGGCATTTCATGTCATGGGTTGTATAAGCGCATAGACTTTGCAAAATCTATGAATGATTTAACAAGTACACTTCAAGATTTTTAAGCTATCTTAGATTCAAAGCTTTGGCATGCATGCTTTAGTCATCTAAATTTTGCTAGTTTGCTATGCCTACAAAAATCTGAAATGGTGTCATCTATGCCAAGACTTGAGGCACCTTGTAAACATATTTTTGGAGGGTGTATTTTTTGCAAAATTAAGTATTTCTCCTTCCCAAAAGATGGTTTAGTTTGAGCTTCTAATAAATTGCACAATGTTCATAGTGATGTCTGCGGTCTTATGCATACACATTCTTTTGGGAACTACCTTTACTTAATGACTTTTGTTCATGATTTCTCTAGGCATGCCTATGTGTATCCATAAAAAAAAATTTCAAAAGTGTTTTTATGCTTCAAATAGTTTGTGGTTATGGTTGAAAATGTTTTAGCATGTAAGTTGGCATCCTTCATTTTGAGCAAGGGGAGAAATGCATTTCTTTTGAATTTAATGCATTTATGGCTACATATGCGATAAAACATCAGTGTAAAATGCCATATACACCTCAAAAAAATAGTGTTTGCAGAAAGAAATAATAGCTCTCATGAAGATAGCAAGGTTTATGGTCAAACTTCAAGCTTGACCACATAACTTCTAGCTTAAGGCTATTACGTGTGTAGCATATGTGCTTAACACATGTGACACCAAAGCATTGCAATCTATCATTGCATATGAGGATTGGCATGGTTGCAAGCCATCTATTGCTCATCTGTGTGTCTTTGGTTGTCTAGCATATGCATTAGTGCCTTAGCAACAAAACTGGATGATAAAGCAATAAAATGTATTTTTGTTGGGTACATTTCGAAAAGAAAAGGCTATCATCTGTATGGTCCAGAGATGAAAGGAACATTGATTTTCCATGATGTTGTTTTTGTGGAAGATGCAATTCAACCAGTACTTTCATGTACGAAGGAGACATCACTTAACTATAAAGATGTGTATCACACTTTGCTACCTCTTTTTACAAGTGGACAATCAAGTGCTAGTCCAAATGAGGAGATTTGTTGGCCTTTATAAGCTCCACATGATGATGCAGATCAATCCATTTGTTATGTAGACTTACATGATGCACTTGGCAATATTGTTGACATAGAAGAGCTAAAACTATGCGTAAATGGTTGTTGTGGACTTCGAGAGGTAGAAAATTAGATTTAGCTTTGTTGTATTGTACTCATTCATGCTCTCATAGTGCTTGCATCAGATTGTTATGGAATGGTTGTCTCTAGTTTTTGTGATGAGAATGAGCCTATCTCTTTTGATGAAGCACAAAATTTAAAAAATTGGATGGCCCTTATGCAATTAGAATATGATGCTATCATGAAGAATGGTACTTGGTGTTTATGGGATTTTCCTCCAAGAAGAAAGGCCATTGTTGTATATCTTGATGACATGATGCTAAGTGTCCTAATGAGAAGCATATTGCTGAATTTTAAGACTGATTTGCATGCTCTTTTGAGTTGTCAGATTTAGAGCATTTGCATCATTATTTGAGCATTCCATTTATGCAAGTTGATGGTGGAATAGCTAAAGTATTTTGAGGGTGATGTAGCATGCTAAACTTTCCTTCTCGAGAGCTCCAGGATGATGCCCTCAAAGTAGAAAATTGAGCTCCAAGCACTACACATAGTACTCTGTATATGAGGTACAAAATACAGAGAAAACATACTACATAGGGAGCACGAAGATAGATTTCGTAGGTGTTACAAATGAGATCAAACTTACTATCTGTGGCTAACCACGTCACTATATGTTTTATTAACAAACATATGCAAATGTATCTAGTGGCCATTTGGCCTTTCACATCAACACTAATGATAACAATCTCCCATTAAATGATAATATGGCCAAAGTGAATATGGGAGGAAAATAAGAAGTATAAAGAATACCTGAGTGTAAGTCTACAAACTATACCTCCCACCTGATGGGCATGTTACATAGTATACAAGTAACTATGTAAGGTCATGAATAAAGTAACTTCCATCAAGTGACAATAGTGTCAAAAGATATCCTATGGTAGAGCTTTAGAAAAAGCATCTGCAAAATTATATCGAGTATGAATCTTCTCAAGGATAATGTGCTAAGTGGCTAAGCACTCTCTAATGAAGTGATACCTCACCTCAATGTGCTTGTCCTTCACATGATAGACCGGATAATTAGCCAATGCTATCACTAATTAAATGGAGTACATGTTGAGGTAGAGCCATATAACAAGCAAGATGAGAAAGTGACAAGGATTCCTTACATGCCTCACTTGTTGCAACATTCTTTGCTTCTGTGGTGGACACAGTTTTACATTCTTGACGAGGAAATCTCCAAGAGATAGCACCTCTAGCAAAATGAAAGGGTTCCCTAATGTAGACTTACGATTGTCTACACAACAAGCATAATCAGAATCCGTGTAACCAATAATGAATGCTTTCCCTCTACCCAAGCATAAACACTTATCCTAAGTGCCACTAAGATATCTCAAAATCATCTTGACTGCTTCCCAATGCTTCTTGCAAGGATTTGACATATATCTGCTCAAAACTGTCACTACAAATGCAATGTCTGGTCTCATAACTACCATAGCATATTTGAGACTACCAACAATAGAATCATGAGGAATTCTAGTCATTATCTCCTTTTCCTCATTTGATTTGGGGAAATCATCCTTGTTCATTTTCAAATATGTGTGTAAAGGTGTACTTAATGTGTTTCCACCCTACACATAGAACTTGTGAAGTACATTGGTTATGTACTCACTTTTGGACAAGTATATGCATCTTTTACTCCTATCACGAGTAATATGCATGCCAAGAATATGTTTGGTGTCCCCCAAATCCTTCATATCAAATGTCACATTCATTTTTTTTTTTAGAATTGACAAGTCATAAGAGGACTTCCCAGCAATCAGCATATCATCGACATAAAGTATCAACCATATCAAACTTCCATCTAAGCATCTTTTTGCACAGACCCAATGATCCTCGTTGCTTTTGGAATAGCCTTGAGACTTCATAAAAGCATCAAAAGTTTTGTACCATTGTCTATGGGACTCTTTAAGTCCATCTAATCTCTTCTTTAGCTTACATGTTGGAACAAACCAATCACAAATTAGTGATTATAAAGATCTTGAAGAAGGCTTATGGTCAGAATGAAGTGAAAGAAGACACTTGAGAAAGTGAAGGAGATTTTAGAATGATAGCTTGTACACATATGTACATATAAGTGGAAATCCTTGTAATTTGAGTAGAGCTAAATCCTTAGGATGATAAGGAGTAATGTCATAGACGCCGAATAAGTCTAAAATCATGTATATATAAGTTAATGATGATAAGAAATGTATGTGAGAGTCATTTGTAGATGACAAATGTCTTAGAGATGTGTAGAGAGTTTTTTTCCCAGAAAATAGCGACGGGTTTTTCTCTGAGTGCTCTCTGTCTGATCATGTGGATCAAGATTCCTTTTGTACACATCTAATTGAGAAGCTAATGAAGCTATGTTCAGAGTTTCATGATCTAATTCCTCTCCTACTGTGAGAATGATTAATAGGAACATTTGTATGTAGAAGTGAAAACTGAAGTCTGAGAGTAGCGCACTTTTCCGTCTCAGTGCTTTGCTTAGATCTCAGTGTATACTGTAAAGTTTTTGATGAGTGAGCACTTAAAATCTAAGTTAGGAGATAAGGAAGCTATGGCTAGAAGCATTTAGCAAAACGGGACTTGTACTGTGAGAAATCAACTTAAGAAGTTGACTATGTCGAAGGCGCTACCTCTGGAAGACAGTTATGACATATCTTTGATCTTAAGGATCAAATTAAACTTTTGGTGATTAGTTTTGAGAACTAATGATTAGTATGATTGCGCAAAGGTATTGCAAATACTTGTGCATCATTTACTTGAAGAAATTTGAAGTTATGTGCAGGTAATGAAGTTGATTTCTGAAGCAGAATTTATGAAGTAAACATTTCTTCAGTCAGAGAAGTGTTGATGAAAGTTTTGGTAAAGAAGAACAATATTTGTGTAAAGTTTGGTTTATAACTGACATAGAAGTGTTCTTAAGTCAGTATAGATCAAACCTTTGGAGATTAAGAGGTCTCCAACAGTGGTATCAGAGCTGAAGGTGCAATACAAGAGAAGAAAAGACAATTGAAGTTCAGATTGGTGCAGATATTGGAGTTCTTCCAAATCAAAGGAGGACAAGGACAAATTATTGAAGATAACCTGCAGAAGTCCAAAGCACGAGTTCGAAAAGAATCAAGAAGGACAAAGCTCATATCAAAGGTACACTTTATCCTCATAAACCATAGTAATTGCAGATACAGAAGGTCAAGGATGGGAGAAAGCTTGCAGATTGATAAGCTAGATAGGGAGAACTATCCAGCTTGGTCCATGAGGATGGAGGCACACCTCATGAGTAAAGATTTGATGGCATTCATTACAGGAGATGAAGAAAAGCCTGAATTTGCAGATCCTAGTATTCCAACTAGGGAAGAACTTGCAGTTTTGAAGACTTGGATGAGAAAGGATGCTCAAGCAAGGAGTATCATTTACATGGCTGTAAATGATTATCTTCTACCTCACATTAGAGGATTGGAAAGTGCAGCAGATGTTTGGAATGCTTTGGAAGAGCATTTCCAAAATACAACCAATTCAAGGAAGTCCTCACTATGGGCTGAGTTCACAACCTTCAAGAAGAAGAGCTCACAATCAATTTCTGATTATGTGGCAAGGATGAAGGATATTGCAGATAGCTTGGGAGCAGTGGATGAAGACATTGAAGAGGATAAGTTGGTAAGACAAATACTTACAGGTCTGAGAGGAGATGAGAAGTGCAAGCCTTTCATATTGTCCATAGAGTTGTCACTTGATCACTTTACTCCTGATCTTAATCAATTGCTAGGACACATGCTAACTTTTGAGCAGGACATTAAAGGAGATAATGATAGAAGTGCAAGTCAAGCTATGTACTCCAAGGACAAGAAAAAGAATGGCAAGGGAAAGCAATCGACTGATGATGAAGGGACTTCAAGTCAAGCTAACTTTACAAAAGGAAAGATGAATTTCAGAGGTAAAGGAAGAGGAGGTAAGAACAAAGATAATGCTAAAGCTTGTTGGATTTGTGGCAGAACAAATCATTTGGCAAATGATTGTTGGTATAACAATCAAAATGGTGGAAGCAATAATCAGAATTTTAATCAAAGAGGTAGAGGAGGCAGAAACCAAAGAGGCAACTTCAGAGGAAGAGGTGGTAGGACATCATATGCTAGAGGAGGTGGAAGAAACTTCCAATCTCAGTCCTACAACAACAATTATTATAATTATGCATCAGATCAGAAGGATGATATGACTCTTATCTTGAATGCAACTCATGAATCAGTGGGAGAAGATCAAAGAGTGTTTTATATTGACTCAGGATGTAGTAACCATCTGAGTGGGAATCTATCCTTGATGACTGATATGGAAGCAAAGGTGAATGGACATACAGTTCAAACAGGTGATAATACCAAACATAAAGTGGAGAGCATTGGATCAGTGAAGACAAAGAGTGGAAGTACACTTTTGAGCAAGGTACTTTATGTTCCTACTATTCCTAAAAATTTGATAAGTGTAGGGCAAATTGTGGAGAAAGGATATGAGGTAAGATTCACAAATGATGGTGTTTATGTGCAAGATCCAAATCAGGGATATAGAAACATAATTGCAGGAAAAAAGGAAGGAAGATTGTTCACTCTCAAAGTCCAAGGTAATGTGGGACATGCATTATTTACTTATGGAAGTCAAAAGGTGTCTGAATTAGACCTATGGCATAAAAGGCTAGGTCATTTCAATGAGAGAGCTATAAAGGAAATGTCAAAGAATCAGGTGGTGCTTGGATTGCCAAATGTTGAAGGGCAACATATGGTGTACAAGTGTGAAGCTTGTCAATTAGGTAAAGCACATAAAGGTTCTTACAACAAATCAGGGTACAAGCATTCAAATATGCTTGAATTGGTTCATACAGATGTATGGGGTCCCTCAAGGGACTATAGTATAAATGGATCCAGATATTATGTGTTGTTTGTTGATGATGCAACCAGATGGATTACTTTATATGTAATCAAGGATAAATCAGAAGTTTTCAAGACATTCAAACATTATCATGCCTATGCAGAAAGGATCACAGGGCAAAAGCTTAAGAGGTTAAGGTCAGATGGAGGGGGAGAGTATTTCTCTAAAGAATTTGATGATTATTTGTGGAATGCAGGTATAAAAAGAGAAGTAACTTGCAGGTACTCTCCTCAACAGAATGGAGTAGCAGAAAGGAGAAATAGGACTCTTGTAGAATTTGCAAGAGCAATGATGAAGGAAAAGAATTGTCCAAATTACTTATGGGCAGAAGCCATTAATACTGCAACATACCTTGTGAATAGGTTACCTTGTAAAGCTTTGGATGGAGGAACCCCTTATGAAGCATGGTGGGGTAAGAAACCTACTCTTGATCATTGTAAAGTATTTGGATGTGTAGCATATGCTTATGTTCCTTCACAATTAAGACATAAGCTAGAACCAAAAGCAGAGAAGTATGTGTTTATTGGATATGATGATAGACAGATGGGTTACAGGTTGTGGAGTCCATCCACAAAGCAATTTCTTGTTACCAAAGATGTGACATTTGATGAGCAAAATACATGGTATACAGGATCAACAAATGATTATGCAGGTGTTGAAGAGATACGAAGGAAAGGAAAGGAAAAAGTAAAAGTGTATGAAGAAAGTATTGATGATGTTGACTCTAAAAGTAGATTGCAGGATTATGTAGAAGATGGGCCAAGATTTGATCCAGAATCAAATGAGGCTGAAACTTCGAGAAGTGCAGAAATCAGAAGATCTTCAAGGGAAAGGAAAGAACCCATAAGGTATAGTTATGATACATCTTTTCTAACAACAAAAGATTATGCTTATATTGTGAAGACAAAAGAAGATCCAATCACTTATGAAGAAGCCAAAGGTAAACAAAATTGGGAGAAGGCAATGCAGGAAGAGTATGATGCTCTACTTGAAAATGAAACTTGGGAATTAGTACCAAGACCAAAGAATCAGAAAGTCATTGGATGTAAGTGGGTATATAAAACAAAAAGGTTTGCAGATGGTAAGGTGTCTAGATACAAGGCTAGACTTGTGGTCAAAGGTTATGCCCAAACTTATGGGGTAGATTATGATGAAACCTTTAGTCTTGTTGCTAAGATGTCTACAATTAGAACATTGATTGCTATTGCTGCTTGTAAAGGATGGAAGTTGTCACAATTAGATGTGAAAAATGCATTTCTAAATGGATATATTGCAGATGAAGTATACATGGAGCAACCAGAAGGTTTTATGAATTCAATTGGATCAGATTATGTGTGTAAGCTCAAGAGAGCTTTGTATGGATTGAAGCAGCCCCCAAGAGCTTGGAATTATAGACTTGTCAAGTTCTTGAATGAATGTGGATTTCAAGCATCAAAGGCAGATAGTAGCTTGCTAGTGAAGGCAAGTGAAAATGGATACATTTACATGTGCATTTATGTTGATGATATTATTGTCACAGGAACAGATGCTCAAGGAATCAATGAACTTAAAAGGCAAATAGAGAAGGAGTTTAAGATAAGTGATTTGGGAAACTTATCTTATTTCCTAGGAATGCAGATTGTATATACTCAACATGGAGTATATGTTTCACAAGAGAGGTATTTGAAAAATCTTCTAGTCAAGTTTAACATGGAAGATTGCAAGACTTCAACTACACCATTGGAGGTAAATCATAAATTGAGCAGGTACGGAGGTGAAGAATTCAATGATATGAAGAAATATCAGAGTTTGGTAGGTAGTTTAATCTATGCTACCTTGACAAGGCCAGATTTATCATATGCAGTAGGTGTGTTGTCACAATTTATGCATTGTCCAAAGAAGACTCATTGGATTGCAGCTCAAAGGGTACTCAGATATATCAAAGGAACCCTAAGTGAAGGTTTGTACTATGGTTTCACTTCTGATACAAGAATCAAAGTGTTTAGTGATGCAGATTGGGTAGGTGACTCAGATGATAGAAGGTCTACTCATGGGTATCTCTGTTATATTGGAGATAAATTAGTTTCTTGGTGTTCAAAGAAGCAACATACAGTTGCTTTATCATCCACAGAAGCTGAGTATAAAGGAATGGTAGAAGCTGCAAAAGAAGTGATATGGTTGAAGACCTTGATGAAGAGTTTTGAAACTGATCATAGTAATCCAATTATTTTTGGAGATAATATGAGTTCTTTGTATTTGGCAGCTAACCCTGTTTTTCATGCCAGGACTAAGCACATAGAGATTCAGTATCATTTCTTGAGGGAAAAGGTACTTGATAAAGAGATTGAAGTGATGTATACTCCAACAAAAGAACAAGTGGCAGATATGATGACAAAGAGCTTGGATGGACCTAAACTACAAAGATTCAAAGAGATGGCAGGAGTGAAGAAGAATGGAATAATCACAATTAGTGATTGAGGGGGAGCTGTTGGAACAAACCAATCACAAATTAGTGATTATAAAGATCTTGAAGAAGGCTTATGGTCAGAATGAAGTGAAATAAGACACTTGAGAAAGTGAAGGAGATTTTAGAATGATAGCTTGTACACATATGTACATATAAGTGGAAATCCTTGTAATTTGAGTAGAGCTAAATCCTTAGGATGATAAGGAGTAATGTCATAGACGTGGAATAAGTCTAAAATCATGTATATATAAGTTAATGATGATACGAAATGTATGTGAGAGTCATTTGTAGATGACAAATGTCTTAGAGATGTGTAGAGAGTTTTTTTCCCAGAAAATAGCGACGGGTTTTTCTCTGAGTGCTCTCTGTCTGATCATGTGGATCAAGATTCCTTTTGTACACATCTAATTGAGAAGCTAATGAAGCTATGTTCAGAGTTTCATGATCTAATTCCTCTCCTACTGTGAGAATGATTAATAGGAACATTTGTATGTAGAAGTGAAAACTAAAGTCTGAGAGTAGCGCACTTTTCCGTCTCAGTGCTTTGCTTAGATCTCAGTGTATACTGTAAAGTTTTTGATGAGTGAGCACTTAAAATCTAAGTTAGGAGATAAGGAAGCTATGGCTAGAAGCATTTAGCAAAACGGGACTTGTACTGTGAGAAATCAACTTAAGAAGTTGACTATGTCGAAGGCGCTACCTCTGGAAGACAGTTATGACATATCTTTGATCTTAAGGATCAAATTAAACTTTTGGTGATTAGTTTTGAGAACTAATGATTAGTATGATTGCACAAAGGTATTGCAAATACTTGTGCATCATTTACTTGAAGAAATTTGAAGTTATGTGCAGGTAATGAAGTTGATTTCTGAAGCAGAATTTATGAAGTAAACATTTCTTCACTCAGAGAAGTGTTGATGAAAGTTTTGGTAAAGAAGAACAATATTTGTGTAAAGTTTGGTTTATAACTGACATAGAAGTGTTCTTAAGTCAGTATAGATCAAACCTTTGGAGATTAAGAGGTCTCCAACATTACAAACTAGACTTTCTTTGCCAAGAAGTACATAGCCCTATGGTTGTTCCATATAGATCTAATGTATAATATCTTCATGCAATAAAGTAGTTTTCACATCCATTTGGACTAGCTCTAAGTCCTTCATTGCCACAAATCCCAGAAACATTTTCAAGGTAGTCATCTTGACCACTTGAGAGAAGATTTCCTCAAAATAAACACCATGTGGGTACTTAAAACCTTTGCAATAAGTCATGCTTTATACTTTCAAGAAGCACTATGTGATGTGAATTTCAATTTATATACCCATTTACATGGTAAAGCTTTCCTACCCTTTGGCAAACATCCTTCCAAGTACCGTTCTTGTGAATAGAATCCAACTCACTCTTCATGGCATGCTCTTACTTGACATGGTCCTCTATCTTCATAGAGTATTTTTAGCAAGAAGGCTCACCAACATCTGTTAGCCTAACAAAATCCAAATGTGGAACATATCTATTAGGTGGATGTGAGATACATGTAGAGCATCTCAATGGTTGTTGGAACATTTGCGAACTTATCAAACCCAAAATTCACTTGAACATCCGTATGTGCAACATTTTTATGCATGCTAATTGGAGGCTAGTATCCTCAAGCACTAGTCTTATTACTTCAACCTCCTTAATGGGTTGTTTGTGCATCTCTGACTCATTGCAAATGACATCACTACTTTTGATCATTGACTGTGTTTCAAGATCCCATAAGCGAGATCCAAATTGGTGTTCTCAAACATATCCAAGAAAAATGTGTTTCTTTGACTTATGGTCCAGCTTTCATCTAAGGCTCTTGGGTATATGAACATATGCTTCACTCTAAAAAATGCGAAGATGATCATAATATGGTGCCTTCCCTGTCCATAACTCTTGTGCCACTTTCAAACCTTTGGTAGTAATAGGTGAAAGTTTAATCACATGAATTACAGTTAATACTGCTTTCGCCCAAAATCCTTGTGAAAAGGTTGCATGATGGAGCATAGAAACTAATCTATCCTTAATAGTTCTATTCATCCTTTCAATTACACCATTTTGTACTAGGGTATAAGGAGATATAGACTCTCTACGAATTCCTCTAGACTGATAAAAATGGTTTAATTCATGTGAGGTATACTCATCCCCATTATCTAAAGGTAAAGCCTTAAACTTAGTTACTTTTCCAATCTCAACTAAAGCAAGCCATTTTCTAAATGAAGGGAATACCTCATCCTTTTCTTTGATAGGATATAACCGGTCTTCTCTAGTAACATCATATATGAAAGTGACAAAGTAAAGAGAACCACCTAGTGACCTTGTGGGCATAGGACCACACACATCTATATGAACGAGATCTAAAGGCTGAACCTAAGATTCAATGTGTGTCTTGTGCACATTCCTAGTTTTCTTTCCATATTGAGAATGCTCACAAAATGAAAAATCAGAGAAAGATAACAAAGGTAAGTAGCCAGAATGAGAAAGATTTTCCATTCCACTAGGTGATATATGGCCCAAAAGGCCATTCCAAATACAAGCCATGGGTTGTTCAGTAACAACTAACAAGTGTTCTTTTTGTGATACAAATACAGGATAAAGGGAGCCAACTTTGTTTCCTTTTGCAATCACCATATTGCCCTTTGATATGCAAAAGGATTGAGAGAGCAAACAATGCTCTGTAATCTTGTACAATTGGATTTGGAAAAGCCTAACTGCACCTCTACATAGAGAGGATCAAAATCATGAGAAAATGAGGTAAGCAAGCAAGGGGCGTGCTAGAGTTTATGAATTCAATAAACTAAGTGGGAAACTTATGGAATGAGTACAATGAGACAACAAACAATGCTCTGCAATTTGGTACAATCAGATTTGGAAACGCCTAACTACACCTCTAGATAGAGAGGAGAAAAATCTAAGAAAATGAGGTAGATTTGTATTTTAATGAGTTTGATGGTGCTTCTAACTTGATTCCATGACTTTGGGTCCTCCATTTTCATTGGTACACTTACAAAACTTATGGTTGAATATTTTTGCATGATTCAAACTTGATTTTCAACATTCTCTCTGAACTCTCAATGCCTAGGTCCCTCATTCCAATGCATGCCTTGAAGTTTTGTAGCTTTACTCCATCCAAAGCTTTGATAAACATACCTGCATAGTGGTCCTTTGTATTCACATGCTCCACCTTAATATCATTTGACATGATCTTCTCTTTAATAAAGTGGTAATGCACTTCCATATGCTTCATGGAACACCAGATTTTGAGCCAAGCATATGCTACTTATGTTGTCACAAAAAATAGGTAGTTGCTTAACCTGCACTCAAGATCAACAAACTTCTTGAGCCACATAAGCTCACATGCGACTTGTGCTAAGCCTCTATACTCAGCTTTGATCAATGAGAGAGCCATTAATGGTTGTTTCTTTGACATCCATGAGATGGTCTTCTTCGCTAGCATGATAACATAACCACTAGTGCTCCTTCTGTCATCTTGGAACCTGCCCAATCAGCATCACAATAAGCGTGAACATTTAATCAATCATCAAATGAATAATATAGAACTTTGTTCACTGATCCTTTGAGGTATCTAAGAACCCTTTTGGCTGCAACAAGATGAGGTACTCTTGGTGTCTATAAAAATTGAGACAACACTCCAACTACATGTGCAATATCTGGTCTTGCCATAGTAGCATACAAGAGAGAACTAGTAATTGAACTAAACATGGTCACATCCTTCACTTCTTCACCTTCATGATCACTTAGTTTAACATTTACTTCTAATGGATTTGAAATGGGCTTGCAATCACACAAGCCAAACTTCTTCAAGAGATCTAGAGTGTATTTCCTTTGCATCAAGTATATACCTTCCTCTTTATATAGTACTTCAATCCTAAGGAAGTACCGTAAAGTCCCTAACTCAAAAATTTTAAATTCACTTCTAGGCTTCCTATTTATGTCCTTGATGTTGGCTTCATCATCCCCTGTAATGATCAAATCATCAACATATATACAGATGAAAACAATTTTTCTACCTACCTTCTTCACAAAGAGTGATGGGTCTGCATGACCCTGATTGTATCCACATCTTACCAAGCAATCCACAAGTCTTTGGTTTTAGGACCTTGGGGCTTGCTTGATTTCATAAAGAGCCTTCTTCAGCCTACATACATGATGTAGAAACCTCTCATCTTCAAAGCCTTGGGGCTGATCCATGAAGACTACCTCTTCAAGCTCTCCATTTAGGAAACCATTCTTCACATCCAACTCGTACATCTTCCAACCTTTTGAGGCTGAAATTGCAATAAAAATTCTTATCGTGGACATCTTAGCTACTCGAATGAACATTTTCTCAAAGTCTATGCCATATGTTTGAGCAAAACCTTCGGCAACACACCTTGCTTTATATCTAGAGATGCTCCCATTTGCATGCCACTTTACCTTGTACACCCATGTGTTGCCAATGAATTTCATGTTCTTTATTCTTGGAACCAATGACCAAGTATCATTTTCTTCAAGTGACTTGAATTCCTCCTCCATGGCTTCAATCCATTCCCTATGCTTATTTTCTTCTTCCAAAAAGTTAGGTTCTTCACAAGGTATAACTTGACTCATGTAGGCATAGTGTCTTGCAATGAATGAATCATAAGTTAACCTTTGAACATGGTATTTAACCCTAATGGATGACCTTATCTTACCATTAGGTGGTAGAAAAATCCTCATTCTTGGTTTAGATGCTTTAAATCTTGGAGTTTCTAATTTTTCCATATCTTTGTCACTTGTAGATTCCATGTCTCTACCCATTGATGGTCCTCATCATTTGCCTTTCCCTTTCTTTTGCTACTTCCTTCACTTGAATGAGCTTTATTACTTGTTCTTCCATGCCAAGCTGATGTAGTAATCTCCTATGATGGTATGCTTGAAGTGTTTGGACCACTTATCTCCATGCTTTGTTGTTGCTATTTGAGCTTCTTCTCGACTTCATATGCATTCTCAACTTGTAACACATCTTTGCTACCATACCAAGGCAGCAAGTCATCAAATATTACATCCCTAGATACCTTAAGCTCTTTGGTGCAAAATTATAGCATCTAAAACCCTTTTGATTTGAGCAATACCTAAAAAATATACACCCATCTGCCTTCAGGTCTAACTTTTGTCTCAATTCTTGAGGTATGTGAACATAACACACACAACCAAATACTTTGAGATGTGAAAGGTTGGGTTTCATACCACATCAAGCTTCATAAGGTGAAACTCCATGTACTCTTGAGGTTGGAAACCTTTTCATAAGAGTTAGGAACATTGATTTCATTTAACAAAGCTCTAGCCATTTTTGCTATGTATGTATTCTTCCTCTCTGCCACCCCATTTTGTTGAGGTTTCTACCTACAAGTGAATTTCCTTTTGATGCCATGGTCATGTAAAAATCTTAAAATTCATTTTTTAAATACTCTCCCCCTCCATCCGATCTGAGAATCTCTATATACTTACCTGTTTCCTTCTCCATTAGAGTTTTGAACCTCTTGAAGTGGTAAAACATCTATGACTTTGACTTCATGAAATACATCCAAAAAACCTTGAATGATCATCTATAAATGTGACAAAATATCTATTACCTCCAATGGATGGATCCCTTGTAGGTCCCCATACATCTGTGTGTATGAGATTCAACACTTGATTGCTCACATGTGCTCACTTCTTGAATGGCAATCTCCTTTGTTTCCCTAATTGACAAGCATGGAACAATTTTTTCATATTATAAGATGTAAGATCAGTTAGACCACTCACCAAGCCCTTCCTTTCCATGTTCTTCATCCTTTGTAAGTTTATGTGTCCAATTCTTTTATGTCATAAGTTGATTTCTGCAATCTGTTTATTTCCAATTGTCAAGTAGACAGTGTGAGGGGTTGATGGCTTTACCTCCATGGTGAAGAGTCTTCCTTGCTTCTTTCCTTTTGCTATGAGCTTGTAGTCTTGTATGGGGTCTTCAAAAAAACATACTTGATCATTGAACCTCACCTCATAACCTCTTTCAACCATTTGTCCTACTGAAACCAAGTTCTTTGTGATGGTTGGCACATGCAAAACATCCTTCAACACCTTGGAGCTTTGAGATCCATTCAATGCAACATCTCCCACATGTGTAATCTTTTTCTTAGTGTCATGCCCTATCTCTACATGTCCTTGCATGATGGGTGAGTGTAAATTAAAGAAAGCATCTTGATTGCAACTCATATGGTTGCTACAACCACTATCAATGTACCATGTAAAATTTGAATTGACTCTTTCACTTGACCCATACATCATAAGCAAGTTCTCATTTTCTGAATTTGCTGAAGTACTAGCATAATAACCTTGGTTTCTTTGTATCCTTGATTGCCTCCTCCTTTGGACCAAAAATCTCTTGCATAATGGCCCAATTTTCCACAATTGTAGCATTCTCCATTGGATGCTTCTCTTCCATGTGATCTTCCTCCTCTTCCTCTACTCCTTCCTCTTCCTCTTGATCCATAGTTTTGGTTGGAGCCTTCTTGGTCCCTTGAGCTTGAGTCTGACCTTCCTCTCCCTCTATCTTGGGAGTTTTGTCCACCTCTTTTGCCTTTGTCTCTACTTGCATAGAAAACTTGGGCTTGACTACCCTTTGATTGTGAACCTCCTTGGTTCATCTCCTCGATCACCATCAATGTAACTAATTGATCAAATTCTGCTAGGAAATCCCTCACATGAACTGATATGGTGAATGCTTTCCATCTTTCATCCTCTCTCAAGCCATTGAGAGTGTGCATGAAAAGAGTGTCATCTTTGATTGGGCTCCCAATTGAGCCTAGGGCATCTGTAAGCTCCTTAACCTTCAAAATGTACTTATTTATGTTAGTACTTAGTGGTTTCCTAATCTTATTTAGCTCATTCTTGAGCTGAATCTTCCTTTCCTTTGTTGATGAAGAGTACAATCTCTCCAAGGTCTCCCAAACCTTCTTCGATGTGTCCATGTCTTGTATACGCCCTATCATGCTATTGCTTATGTGTTGGGATAGAATGAATATAACTCTCCTATCCCTTTCTATCCATTCATTAAGTGCCTTGAACTGCCCTTGAAGTGGTGGATGATGAACATGAGGCATTAGCTCTGTGGAGCTCACTAATCCCCATAATCTTTTGCCCATAAAGTAGTTGCTAACTCTAATTTTCCATGTTTGATAATTACCTTTCTATAGCTTCTCTATTTGTGCATTATACTCAACCATACTAAGAACTAAGATTCTTCTCTATTTTCTCCTCAAATTTTTGTATTCTTTAGAAGATGTGGATATTACCTTTTGATAGCTTCTCTATAACATAATCCTAGTAGGAGATGGTTGAACTATGCTCTAAGAGAGAGGATTAGGAAGTAATCCTCAACCATGGCTTTTGGGGCAAGTGGTTAGCCCATCACATTCCTAACCATGAGGTTGTGAGTTCAATTCCTTACATTGGTATCAGAGCCTAAGAAGTAGGCTTGGGCAAGGTGGAATGATCCAATGGCCTCTAAAAAAGGCGCTTGGGCATCCTCTATGTGAAAGGGTAGGAATTTGGAAGGCGCGCGCGTCAGTTTCAAGCTTGGACCTAACAATGATTGAGGTGTATCTCTCAATCCGTATGTCGGATTGAGGCATGTAATATACCGTTGGAAAGCTCTCGGAACGCACTTTCTAATGAGCTAGCTTGGAAGTGTGAATTCCTTGGGAATCCTTGGGTGGCACTTGATTGAGTGTTCAAGATACCAAGCATGGGTGAGAACAAGAAGGTTCAAGACACCAAGGTTGAGAGCAAGGGTTCAAGAGACCAAGGTTGCGAACAAGGTTCAAGAAACTGTGCGAGGTTGAGGACATCAATTCAAGTGCACCTAGGGAGTTCAAGGGGCTGATCACCGAGGCTAGAGGGATTCAAGAGTAGATCATTGAGGACAATGATCGACCAAGGGGGGAAGAATGTAACATAATCCTAGTAGGAGATGGTTGAACTATGCTCTAAGAGAGAGGATTAGGAAGTAATCCTCAACCATGGCTTTTGGGGCAAGTGGTTAGCCCATCACATTCCTAACCAAGAGGTTGTGAGTTCAATTCCTTACATTCTCCCTTGCTAATCTTTGACTAGTTGAGATCTTGATCGACCTAGCCCCCTTTCGATGTCTTCTTTCTTTTATACGTCATCCTTGTGCTTCCCAGAGTTTTCTTGATCCCTTCAAGTCTTCAATATGATGCCCACTAATGTCTCCAAGCATCCAAAATGGATCTGATACCATTGATGGGGGATGATTCTAACACCTCAATGCAAGATAGAAGATGGCTACCCTCCACTAGGTCCATAAGCAATGATATATGCTAATTGTTCTGGCCCTTTCTCTCCACTTGTAAAGATTCTTGAAATGAAGTCTTGCAGAATTATAGTAGACTATAAGAGCTAACCAATAAGATTTAAATCATCCCAAATTGATATCTAAGGTGGGAGAAGCACCCGGTGCAAAACATATTACCTATTTGCAACACTCTTTGCCTATGTGCAGAGATATGCCTTCACAAAGTTGGAAATTTCTCACAACTCACTTACTCAAAGAACTTCAAACTTTGGAAAACTTCAAGGAACTATATGAGAGACCAAATAAAGTAAGAAATCAATGAAAACAAGTAGAATAAGAGAGAAAAAAAATGCTCTGCAATCTGGTACAATGAGGTTTGGAAAAGCCTAACTACACCTCTAGATAGAGAGGAGCAAAATCATGTGAAAATAAAGCAAGCAAGCAAGGGGGCTTCTTGCCGGAGTTTATGAATTTAGTAAACTAAGTTGGAAACTCACAAAATGCATACAACTCAAGAAACAAAGGTAAGATGC
>CM035418.1:77602369-77647369 GCA_020310875.1 Ceratopteris richardii | reverse complement strand
GCCTTTAGGATAAGGGTTTTAGGGTTTTTACACATGCATACATATATATACACATATGCACACATAATCCATATACACATACACATATACATACACATGCATACACACATACACATGCATACACACATACACACATATATATGTTTTATATCTACATCTTTATAATTAGGGTTCTAGGGTTTTTGCACATGCATACGCATACTGCACATACACACACATAATACATATACACATGCATACACACATACATGCATATACATGTTTTAGGTCTAGGTATTTAGGATTAGGGTTTTAGGGTTTTTACACAAGCGTACACATATATACTCATATACACACATAATACATATACACATACACATATATATACACATGCATAATCACATACACACATATACATGTTTTGGGTTGAGGTCTTTAGGATTAGGGTTTTAGGTATTTTACTCATTGTTGACAGTCAAGGTCACACACAAGCAGTGAAGCGCATCAATGAAGTGGACACACAAGAAGAAGGAGCATGTAGGGAGCTCCAAGAAGCACATGTCAAATTTTCATAAGAAATCCCTACAAAACTAGTGATTTTTATCACTAAAAACCATTGTAAATACCATTTTATATTTTTACAACTCCATTTTGTTCAAGCCGAGGAGTCCTCGAGCTTGAGGAGTATTAGAAGTATCATCCTACCAATTTTCATAATTTTTAGATTTTGTTTGAGTCCCCAAATAAGCCTTGGAACCTAATTTTTAACTAGGCCGGACACTAGGTCTGGACAAGGCCAAAACCACTCAAAAAACTATAAAAAGGGTTGGAGAGCTCATTTGAGGGGTTAGCTTGTTGTAGATTTCAGCTTTGTAAGAGTTTTCTTTTGTAATTGAAGATCTTCCATTGTTCCACTCTTTGCTCTTACTTTGTGTGTGTGTGTGTATGTGTGTGCATGCTTGTGTGCTTTTACTCACGCACTTGTACCGTCACTTGCTCTTGGTCTTCATACCGATCCTCACGTCTCCGCGGATTGACATTTATGAGGTGAAACTCCTCACGTTGGTACTCACCATTGTGCTAGAGTGACACCAAATTTGGCGCCGTTGTCGGGGAGAGAGCTTGGAGGATGAGCGTGTGACGGTAAGACGTAGAGTAGCGATGTTGGAAGGTAAAAAATCACCATTTTTAGTTGAGTTTTTGAGTTTTCCTTCTTCTTCTTCTTCATCATCATCATCATTATCATCTCTTCCATCTTCACTTTCTCTGTTTTTTCTGCTTTTTTGCTTATACATTCCCGATTTCCGCCTCTTCTTCTTCATTCTTGATGTGCAAGGAGTTCAAATCTGGAGCATGGACGAAATACAGAGAATCGCATAGTTGGAACTTCAAAAAATTGAGTGACAGTATCGCGCAGTGACAAGGACTGCGTTTGATATCATGCGGGTGGTATCGCCAGTTTTGGAGATAGATTTTGCATCTACAGCTGATAGGAGTGACAAGGAGAACATAAGGTACACATATTTGCAAAAAGTTTTGAATTTCAGCTTAAAAATCTGAAAGTATCATGTCCGATTGAGTTTTGGTATCGCGATACCAGAATTCCCGAGTATCACGATACTTGTCGAGGTATCGTATCGTGCATGCCCACTTGAGGTATCACGATACAATTCTGGTATCGTATCGTCAAGTGTTGGTATCGTGATCGTGGTCGCCCCGGTGGTATTGTATCGTGCACCTTGTGGTATCGTATCATCGACCGAGCAGTATCGTATCGCACGTGATAGTGGTATCGTATCGCCACTTGCATAAGTATCGTATCACATGCAAAGTTGGTATCGTATCGCCAACTCGGTATTGTATCGCCAACTCGGTATTGTATCACCTCCTATTATGGTATTGTATCGTGCACGCCCACTTGAGGTATCACGATACCATTCTGGTATCGTATCGTCAAGTGCTGGTATCGTGATCGTGGTCATCTCGGTGGTATCGTATCGCGGTCCACGTGGTATCGTATCGTTGATCGAGCGGTATCGTATCGTGCCTATTCTAGTATCGTATCATGCAAAAAAGTGGTATCGTATCGTCTGACCCTTTGGTATCATATCGTCCATAGAACCAGTATCGTATCGTGAGAGCTCCACTATCGTATCGTGTAAATTTTTGGTATCGTATCGTCCACTAACTTGGTATCGTAACGTCCACTAACTCAGTATCGTATCGTCGAATGCAGAGGTATCGTATCGTGTGATTTCTGGTATCATATCATGGACTTGGTGGTATCGTCTAGGGAGTGGTATCATATCGTCTAAGGTGGTATCGTCCATAGTGGTATCGTGTGGAAAATCTGGTATCGTATCGCTTGTCCTGAGGTACTCTTAGAGGGATCCTGTTTCCCTGTTTTAACCCCTAGAACCCTGAACTAGCATAACTTTCTCATACGAAATCCGTTCGGAGTGATCTTTGGTTCCTTGGAAAGGGGTTCCACAAGATTTTGAGCAATTCAAAGGTTGGACTAGGAAGCAAGGGGTTCCACAAGATTTTGTGCAATTCAAAGGACAATTTTGGACTTGTAGATAAGGCTTATGAACCTAAGCTCAAGTTGATACTGAGGAAGAGATCGATAAAGTACCAAATCACTTGAAGTTAAGGTCAACCACACAACCAAGTTAGGGACTCACAACTCAGTGGTTAACACTACGTGCTGAGTTCATAGACAAGTGACTCAAAAATGTCATTTAACTGGGAGAGACTCTTGGCTTCTAAAGACATGCATAGATCTAAACCTAGGGAAGGTCTTATGTCTAGAGTGGAAGGGGAATATAGGATGTCTCTTCAATACGTATCCAATAACCTGCAAGGAATACCCATCTACCTCGATCGTCTATACAGATCAGTAGCAAGAATGAGAAACACTACAGAATTTGAAATAGTGCCAAGACCAGCTGTCAAGTATGAAGGTGGGGTCTACATGGACAAGATGGGCCAGATATATGTAGTAACCGAAAAACCTGATCAGATTAATGAAAGAGGAGAGTTAGCTCGAGATCAGGAAACTACCTCACAAAACCCATTTGATACCCAGCAAAGAATGGAAAATACAATGTTAGGACAAACAAGCCAATGTGGTATGCCCAGCACACCTCAGGTACAATTCACCATGCCAGGAATTAATTTCCACAACCAAACTAGATAGGGAATGGGAAATATGAATAAACCTACCTTTAGGACAGAACCGCCCCAAGGTGTCCCCATCATAACGCAATCCCCAGGGCCAAACAAAAGAGTGAGACCAATCCAATTGGCCAAATGTATGCGAAATTGTTACGATGGCACAGGATAGCCCTATGACCACATTGCAGAATTCAAGCAGGTGTTGCGAGAGGAGTAAGTGGATGACTTTTTCGTGCATTATGAATCCTTTGGGCTAACCCTCACGGGAATAGCCTTAACTTGGTTTCAATCCTTGGATCCAAATTGTTTTGGACATATTGAACATTTCTTCCAAGAAGTTATTTGGGAACTCACTAAGCGAGGGATCAAGCACAATCATCATCATTACTACATAGTTTCAAACAAGCTCCTAACCAGACAGTAAAAAACGTAGCACAAAGATTTAGTCAATATGTAGACCGATGCCCTGTGACAGAGAGACCTTCTCATCAGAAAATGATATCCCTATTTTTAGAAGGTCTAACCAATGGAACATTGAGAATGTTAGTATACGTAAAACGATTGCAAACTCTGAGTGAGTGTCTTCAAGAATGCATAGATTTGGAAGACAACTTAGCTGAGGATCTGAAAATCACACAAGATCTTACCAAAATGGAGGACACAAGGAGCAATGAGACTTCTAGTTCCAGTCATGTGGAGGAAGTGGCAGCGTTAGTGGCTAAGAAATTAGGAGTACAAGGACAAAAGAACTACCAGAACTCCTCCTTGAGAGTGCCAATGTTAGGAAGTTGCACACTTTGCAGTGGAGATCATCCATCTCATGCTTGCACCAGAGAAGGACTAGGGTTATCACAACCTTATCCTTACGATAGACACCCAACTTAGGAGCCTAACATGTACTCTTATGGTGAGCTGAAGTACCCCAACTACAACATGAAAAACTATCTAATGAATAGACAGCCACGACCATTTGTACCACCCCAATGTAGACCATACGGGTACCCTCCTAGAGAACAAGATAGAGAAGTTCCTAGGTATAACTCATGCCCAAGACCACAAGAAGCAACTAGACCGTATGAACATGGAGGATATAGCCACCCTCAACCTATACCAGGACAACAACCACCCCAACCACCATCTCCGACACAAGGGCAGAACATCACAATACAAGTCATTTGTCTTGAGTGTGGCAAGGAACAACTCCTCGGAGATTATCCCGGACATCCCTCTAGTGCACCAAAGGTTACACTCGTTAATGTAGTAGGCTTAGTGGGGGATTCAAGTTCCAGTAGTGATAGTGTGGCTCCTATACATGCAGTTACTAGGGCACAAGCCTTACAACAGGCTAAACTAGCTGAGCGATCAGAGCCAAGTGAATCAGGAGAGCCTAGTAAGAGAAAAACAAGAACATGGAAGGATACTAGGGAGAACGCCAATCGTAAGTGGACCAAAAAGTTATCCAAACTAGAAGAAAGCTTGAAAGATGCAAAGACAAAAATAGAAGATATTGCCTCTCAAAGCCCCTCGCATGTCAAAACTCCATCCACACCACCTCATCCCCAACCTCAACCCCACCCACCAACCATTGTAAATAAACCACAAGCAGGGTCTGTTCTTGCAGATCCAACCGCAGAAGACTTGGACATGATGTTCAAGGCATACCAGGCTCGACTTCAAGAAGGTCCAACACCTGCAAACCTAGACAAGAGCTACCCTAGACCAGATTTAGAGATTGAACGAACAAAAATGTGCATAAAAATGGTGGAACTAGCTCAAGCTATGTTCGAAGCCAATCAATCATTCAATCAGACGAATGCTATTACACCGGGTTTGCACTTCCAGGGCTTACTAAATAGATTAGAGCAGTTGGTAAATAAACCTCAAGTTTCTTTGCCTCCACAAGCTCAACCAACTATTGAAAGAGAAAGCTTATCACCAAAGAAAGTCTATGTTCTTGACTCCATAGATGAGGGAGAACCTCTTTTAATTCAAAAACACTCTCAAAAGTACTTGGGGGAAATACAAGAAACAAAATGGGCCAAGGAGAAGGATGTTTCCCCTCCTATTTTGGAAATCAATGACTGTCACGATCAATTCCCACAAGACATTCCATCTATTTATGGAGACCAAGCTGAGCAACAAGAAAAAGAAAGTTCGGGATTTGAATACAATTCTTTACAAGAGTTGCCACAATTCACAGGTCGATGGGAATCTGAATCTCTCAAGATCAGAGCTCCCACAATATTGATCAGAAACAAAGACTCGGTGGTATCAAGAAACACTGATGTCATGAAGAACACTAAGGTTCAGTGTCATCTCACTTTGGAAGAGCTGCTCAAAGAAAAACCTGAGCTATGGAATCATGTGAAGGATCAGGTTCCAGAACTTGCTTCCAATATGCCAAAAGTAGACTCTAACCAAAAAGTTCCAGAGATACCTCTAGACAAAATAGGGGACATGAGCGAAGGTGAGGAAGGTAATACTTATCTTCCAATCACCTAAGGTTACACAACCAAAGCGATCATAGATTCTGGTGCTGGTGTTGCTATTGCGACCACTTCCCTGTGGAAGCAATGGGGTAAACCTGCATTAAGACCAATTAGAATGAAGCTTCAGATGGCTGACGGCCATGTTGAAAGACCTCTAGGATTGCTAGAAGGGATAACTCTAGCCACGTGTGGTGTAGAGTTTGAGCACACCTTTGCTATATGTGACTTTGGTAAAACTACTACCTACGAAATGATCCTAGGAAGGCCCTTCCTATGACAACTGCAAGTTGTACAGGATTGGGGAACCAACTCCTTATACTTGAAATGCTTAGGGGTCACAACCAAGGTCAATTTGAAGGATTACACCTTCAGAGATGTACCACCCCTACAGTGGAATCCTATCCACAAGGAGCAAGAAGATTCGACCTCTGTGCATTCTAAAACTTCAGCTGAGACATCCTGGATGCATGAAGATACTCATTTGTGGATGTGCAAGGTCGCAAAGGAAGAGGAAAAACGCTTAAAGGCTGGAGAAAAAGGAACTTCTCTAGGAGATAGACCAGCTAGAGACCCAACCTATACACCGATGATCTTTCCAGATGAGTAATTTGAGCCACATGGTTGGGCAGAAATCTTAGCTACCATGGACATTACAGTGAATGAAGAACAATGGACACCTCATTGTGATGAGGAGGGTTATGGATATCTCAGTGTTCATGTGTCAGCCCTTGCTAGAAGAATGTGATCCTAGTGACTTCATAGAAAAAGAAGAGAACAATGACGATCTAGAGTCCATTGTGATGGATAGTTGTTTTATTTCAGAGGAGCACTATCTAGAAGACATAGGAGTATTTACCCAAAAGGAAGAAGAACCTCTCACAAGCATCAAAACGATAAATTCAAAGAATGGAAGTGAAGGAGGTCAAAAGAAAAAGAAAAGACAAGTAGTGAAACAAGAAGAGGAGGAATCATTGTTCGAAGTACTAGAGAATTTCAAGAAATATGAAGTTGAGGACCAAAAAATTTTGGTACGAATGCCTAAGAGAGAGGCCACCACAGGAGAAGCGTATGATAACAAAGAAAAGACCAAAAAAATCGTAGTCACCATTGAAGAGAACGAAGAGAGATGTACATACATAGGAGATGACCTAAGTAAAGAAGAGGAAGCAGAGTTGGTAGCCTTGTTAAGGGAATATAGGGACGTGTTTGCATGGCACTATAGAGACTTGAAGGGAGTAGATCTGAAGGTTTGTTCTCACACGATCCCCATGATAGAAGATGCCAAGCCCACCAAATAGAATCCCTACACATATAATGACACCTATGCAGCCAAAATAAAAGAAGAAATCGATAGATTGATTGAGGCTGGATTCATCTATGAAATTGAGCATACTGAATGGGTGTCCCCCGTTGTAGTGGTGCCCAAGAAGAATGGAAAGTTACATGTGTGTATTAACCTTAAAAAAGTTAATGCCGCTACGATTAGAGATAGCTATCCACTTCCAATCATTGATCATTTATTGGAGCGTGTTGCGGGCAAGGAAGTTTATAGCTTCCTTGATGGATTTTTAGGTTACAATCAAGTAGCCATTGCCACTGAAGATCAACACAAAATGGCATTTGCCACAGAGTGGGGAGTCTTTGCATTTTGTGTGATGCCATTTGGGCTGACTAATGCAAGCTCATGTGTCATGTCTTCAAAGAGTTCTTGCGAAAAAGCTTAGAAGTACATGTGGACGATTTATGTGCTCATTCCCAAGAAAGGAGATGTCACATTCTTGAGATCAGACAGATCTTCAACAAGTGTAGACAATACCGAGTGTGTCTGAACCCAGAAAAGTGTGTGTTCATGGTACGTCAAGGTAAAATCTTAGGTCATATTGTTTCTAAGACCGGAATATCAACCGATGAGGAAAAAGTAAATGCCATAGCGGAGTTGCAGAGGCCAAGGAATGTTAAAGAGGTACAAGCCTTTATGGGCCATTGTGGATATTACCGTAGGTTTATTCACATGTATGCGATTATAGATAAGCCACTTTATGCCTTGTTGACAAAATTTGAGTGGAACGACGAATGCGAGAAGTCCTTCAATGAGCTGAAGAGACGCTTGTGCACAACACCAATACTGACCACTCCTGATTGGAATAAGCCATTCCATGTACATGTGGATGCATCCAATTATGCAATAGGATGTGTGTTGTCACAACCCACAGGAGAAGGAAATTTAGATTTGCATATAGCCTATGCTAGTAGGCAATTGAACGCTGCTGAACGAAACTACACCACAACCGAAAGAGAAGGTTTAGGCATGGTATATGCTGTAAAGAAGTTTAGACACTATCTATTGGCCAAAAAGTTCAAATTTTTCACTGATCATCAAGCTTTATTATACTTGGTCAATAAACCTTGCAATACAGGACGCTTAGTAAGATGGTTCCTCTTACTAATGGAATATGACTTTGAAGTGGTTGTTAGGCAAGGTAAGACCCACCTCAGAGCGGATCACCTTTCTCGCATCACTTCAGGAGAGCCACCACAAGGAGTGTCTGATGAATTGCTCGACGCTTATCTGTTCAATCTAGAAGTTGTTCCGAAATGGGCAAATAAGTTGGTACCAGTCCTAACCTTTGGACCCGCAAATAAGAAGGTGAAGACGAACAAGGATGAAATTGTACAGTCACAAAGCTATCAAATATTGGCAGGAAGCATGTATAACAAGATACAGAAGGTGTTCTAGCTTGTTGTGTCGAGGACGATGAACATAGTAGTTGGTTGCAACAAGTCCATGAAGGATTTCTAGGGAATCACTATTCTAAACAATGAACATTGCAAAATCTAAAACGTTTAGGAGTGTATTGGCCTAGTATGGATAAAGAAATACATGAGTGGATCAAGAATTGTCCAGTGTGCCAGAAGAGACCCCCGATGGAGCATGCGACTCTTTATTACCTATCATTAATTCAAGATTGGAGTGCTCCATTGGTAGAATTTATGAGATCAGGAACATTATCTAACGAGGCTAGTCTAGCAAGAAGATGAAGCATGCAGCAAGAGGCTAAAGACTATGCCTTAGTAGGTGAAAACCTATATCGGAGAGGCAAAGATGGTTACCTAAGACTATATGTTCATGAATCAGACTACTTGAAAGTCTTGGAAACTGCACACAGTAGTGTTGCGTGTGGACATTTTGGTCCTAACCGAGTAATTAAGACTATTTCTATTCTTAGGACTTTGGTGGCCCACTCTTCATATGGATGCACATACCTATGTGAAGAAATGTGACACATGCCAACGTGCCCAATGCCCAATTAGAAAAGATGAGATGCCTTTGAGGCCAATGATGGGAGGATGTGCATTCTCGAAGTGGGGCATAGACTTTGTAGGTCCTATTAACCCCCCAGCTAAAAACTCCCATGCAGAGTACATTATTGTAGCCACCGACTACCTTACAAAGTGGGTAGAAGTCAAAGCCACAACGAAGAATGATGCTCAAACAACGGCAAAGTTCTTATTTGAGAATGTGTTCACGAAATATGGATTACCAATAGAGTTAGTAAGTGATAGAGGCACACACTTCTTGAATGAATTCATTGAATATCTTCTCCAAGAATTCTTGGTGATACATAAGAAGTCTGCCCCTATCATCCACAAGCTAACGGACAAGCCGAGAGCACAAACAAGATCCTATGTAATGTACTGACAAAACTAGTAAATAACAAATGCTCTGATTGGGACAAACAACTTCATCATGCTGTTTGGGCTTACCAAGTAGCCTACAAAACGGTACTCAATGCCACCCCATTTCAGATGGTCTTCAGATAAAATGCTATGCTACCATTGGACTTCCTAATTCCAACTTTAAAAGTAGCTCAAGAGCATGATTGGAATGGACACGAGTTATCCTCTAGGATCTTTGATCTAGAAAGCTTAGGTGAGACAAGGCTACGAGTGGCTATAGGAATCTATGCGGAAAAGAAATGGCAAAAATCATACTTCGATGCACATATCAAAGATAAAGGCTTGAAAGAGGGAGACCTAGTGTTGGTTTACACACTAAAACAACATGCCCGCAAATTGGAAAAAAGAGGATATGGACCCATGATCATTAATAGAATTTCCACTAGTGGTGCAATTCAATTGGCCACACTAGAAGGTGATATCCTGCCAAGCTATATTAGTGGTTGTCGAGTCAAGCTATATCAAGAACCTCTTATAGAGGATATGCTAAAGAGACTCAACACTGCGAAGAAGCGAAAAGAAGAAGAGTTAAGGGTTAGAGAAGAAGCACAAGCTGAGGCTAGAGAACGCATTAGGAGAAATAAGTTAAGATGCCTAGGCCTAGATGTCAACCCTGAGGCCCCAAGATACCACATGGCCATGTGTCAAACATCAAGTGCAAAGGCTTCTCAAATAATTGACCGACATCCATTTGTGAACATTGCGGTAGGACAAGGGAAGAATGCAAGGACTGTGAGAGCATTGATTGACTCAGGTGCAGCAACTAGTGCAGTTAGACTTTCATACTCCCAAGGCCTACAATTGAACATCAAGCCCATAGAGGCCTATCTCATAGGTTTGGGAGGCGTGGAAACCCCTTGTTTGGGCGAGGTGGAGCTTCCCATCTATCTTCAAGATGTTTCAATGAGTGTCAAAATGCTAGTGTGTGAAGATGAGGACCTTACAGAACCACTTGTCTTGGGTCAAGACTGGATCTATGACCATGCCCTCAACTTAAACCTTAAACGACAACTTCTTCAAGTTTGGGTACATGAACAATGCATCACATTAGAGTTAGATAATTGCATGAGCACAAAGCCCAGTAGCACACATTCTCTTAGTTCTTGTCGACCTAATCTGAGCAAAGAAGATGTTGTATGTGTGAAGAAAGATGTGATCCAAACGGACTCAATCATGAAAGGATAGTCTCAAAGGAGAGAGAACCCCTCTTCTATTTTAAAGACTCCTGCAGGCGCAACAATTCAACCAAAGAGGCAAGTAAAACAGTACACGCACATGGCTACATCAAACAAACAAACCAAGTGCAAAAAGAACGAAGCTCAGGGCAATAAGCAGATTTGGGTATGAAAAGGAGAGCAACCACCAGCTTTGCCACAACCATTCCCATCAAAGCAAGATAACCATGCTAAAAGAAGCACCAATAAACGAGGACAAGCTCAATCCCAAGGTATCTGACAGATTTGGGTACCAAAGCAATCGATGAAGGCTGACCATAATAACATACAAATTTGGGTGCCAAAGAAATTAGCTGCAACTCAACAAGGGCAATTGCAAATGTGGGTACCCAAGGCACTCTTACATGCACAAAAAAATATGATCTCCTTCAGAAGAAAAATCTCAGCAAAGAAACCACGGAGAAGCAAGAGTCAAAACCATGGACCGAGACCAAAAGAAAAATTCATCTCCTCACCGGTAATAAAAAGACAACCAAAAAGGGTATGGGTGTGGAAGCCAAAAGTACCAGTAGCTGCCACAGAGCCAAAGAGCCAACCACGCTGGATACCAAAATTCCAAAACCACCCAAAGACAAAGAGGACAGAGCCTATGTCTATATTGCCAAATACTATCCTGAAATGGATCCCTATAAATGGGATTACATCATTTCAAGATCCACTGGCTACCTCCAACAAAGACTGCATCAACATCCACCAACAACATTGAAAGCCTCGACATGCAACAACCATGTGCCTTTGGCATAACCTTGTCTTTTGCACCATTCAGGTCATGCATTTCCAAAGTATGCATTCATATAGGGCCACATCACACGGCCGTGCATAGACACGATTGAGAATCCCAGACACATGAGATACACTTGACATATGTACTATTTTATTGATACTAACACCTTTCTTCTTGTTTTGTGACACTGTGCCAAAAAAAAAACCAAGAGAGAATACAAAGAGAAAGGACAGGACTGTGTGCTTGAAGCATCTCCGTCATGAACCATCAAGAAGCATCAATCAACAAGGGACGATAAGTCGATGGTCAATCACCATGCTGGAGAACATCACAAAGAGATGAATATTGATGGACATTTGACCATGGTAAGAACTGCCTACTTCGACAACATGATAACCATGATAGATTAAGAAACCTCTTCGTCGGCATACCCTTGAGCACTTAGCTCAAGACCCAACTTCTTGCACCATAATTCTTCCAATGCATTTCCCAAGTATGCATGCATAGGGCTATATTACAAGGCCGTGCACAAGGCACATTCTTCTTCCAACCCATGCACTAATGCACTTACCCATCATCCATTATGGGTTACAAGTACTTGGCATGAAAATGAGGAAAACCATCTTTGGAAGAATTAGAGGATATCATGGTGACAATAACAAGAGCAAGGCAGCAATCCACCACGAGAGTTGCTCATAACCAACATTGACAACCTCTTTTGAGTAGCTCATAATTTTTGGAAACTCACGAAGACACCATTAAGCTGGAATACAAGGAATAAGTCCCTACAAAGAAGCAATGACAAAATGGCGAACCAAAAAATTGCCCCAGCTACAATTGGAAGATGGACCACTCTTGTGGATACATGATGGACACTATCTCTCCACGCACTACATGGAACAACCACTACAACAAGGGTCTGTCTGGGATGACAGACTCTAAAGGGGGGGAGTGTTGACAGTCAAGGTCACACACAAGCAGTGAAGCGCATCAATGAAGTGGACACACAAGAAGAAGGAGCATGTAGGGAGCTCCAAGAAGCACATGTCAAATTTTCATAACAAATCCCTATAAAACTAGTGATTTTTATCACTAAAAACCATTGTAAATACCATTTTATATTTTTACAACTCCATTTTTTTCAAGCGAAGGAGTCCTCGAGCTTGAGGAGTATTAGAAGTATCATCCTACCAATTTTCATAATTTTTAGATTCCGTTTGAGTCCCCAAATAAGCCTTGGAACCTAATTTTTAACTAAGCCAGACACTAGGTCTGGACAGGGCCAACACCACTCAAAAAACTATAAAAAGGGTTGGAGAGCTCATTTGAGGGGTTAGCTTGTTGTAGATTTCAGCTTTGTAAGAGTTTTCTTTTGTAATTGAAGATCTTCCATTGTTCCACTCTTTGCTCTTACTTTGTGCGCGCGTGTGTATATGTGTGCATGCTTGTGTGCTTTTACTCATGCACTTGTACCATCACTTGCTCTTGGTCTTCATACCGGTCCTCATGTCTCCGCAGATTGACATTTATGAGGTGAAACTCCTCACGTTGGTAGTCACAATTGTGCTAGAGTGACACTCATGCATACACATATATACACATATATACACATATACACACATAAGATATATATACATACACATATATATACACAAGAATATACACATACACACATATACATGTTTTAGGTCTAATTCTTTAGGATTTTGATTTTAGGGTTTTTACACATGCATATACATATATACACATATACACACATAATACATATACACATACACATCTATATACATGTGCATACACAGATACACACATATACATGTTTTAGGTCTAGGTCTTTACTGTTGGTGCATTTTACCCAAGCCTACATGCTTGATATGCTTGATATTATGATCATTTGTAAGTCACATGTGTAGTCGTGTGAACACCTCTTGTAAAAGAGTACATTTAATCTCTTGTAATTGTGAAAAAGAAAAAGGAAAAGGATGGCTTACCTCATCCATCATGTAAAAGCAAATTTGTGGCTCTAACTACCTAAAACCACATATTTTTTAGCTGAGGGATTATATCCTAACTTTGCGGATCACTTTTAGGTGGAGCCATTCGAATTCGAATTCAAAACTCCCTCCAAGAATAGCTATAAAAAGACCAAGAAGGAAGAGGCGATTAGCAAGCCTTGTACGTGACCATTTCATGTCATTTTGTAGAGATTGAATAGCTTACTCCATAGCTCTATCATTCTACTTCCATTGTGCAAATATTCATTGCCAATGTGGTTGTAATCATATGTGAATCGATACATTTGTCATTATCTACTTCTCTGTTTTGTTCTCTGCTATACTCACTTAGAGTAGTAACTTCAGAAGCTCATAACTCGATCTATACTCATCCAGTTTCAATGTTTTAATGTGCGATGGATAGCTACCAAATTCTAGCTTCTGCATATACATCTCCATGGTCATTGGATTTGTAATCTCAGAGAAATCTTCATTTTGTTGCTCACTGGTCTATGTCTACAGAGCCCCGAGAATGGCAGGCATGTTCCAGACTTTGTTAAATGTTGTTCTCAGTCCTTAGTTGCTCATTTGAAGCGTTTTAACTTGGAGTAGCAATCTTGCTAAGTCTTTTTGCTATGACCAAAGGAATTTATCTAATTCCTACCAGTTTGAGAGAACTGTTCAGCTTTTCGAGCAGGTGTATATCCAAAAATAGCAAGTTTTGGGAGCTAGTCATTTTACAACTAGTCTGTCTTGACTTAAACTTTTGGCATACATGTTCCAAAGTATTTGGATGATATTTTGGTGGATTTAAGAAAGCTCAAAGGGTCTACTAATCAATTGTGAAGTCTCAGTTGGCTGGTGTGAAGCCGGTTGAAGCAGCACCAACTCATCTTCGGATTGCATCCACCATCTCTCTTCACAGTGGTATCAAAGCATAGTCAAGCAACATGGGAGATGGATTTCCATCAACAATTGACAAATTGGATCAAAACAGCTACCCAACATGGTCTCTAAGGATCGAGGCTTACCTTCAAGGGAGTAATCTATATGGATTCATATCCGAAGATGAAGCAATGCCAACCATGAGGAACAAAGGGCAATCATCACATGAAGAAGTGGAAGGACTTTCAAATTGGTGTTCGAAAGATGCACTTGCAAGGTCCTATATTCTAAATTCAATCTCTCATTTTCTTTTACCTCATTTAAAGGGATGCAAGACATCAAGAGACACCTGGCATGCACTTGCTTCTTTCTTCTCTTGCAACACTCGAGCAAGGAAGAACCAATTGTGGATGGAGTTCACAACAATGAAGAAAAGCCCGAAGCAACGTGTGACTGATTATGTCACAAAGATGAAGGAGATTTTTGACCAACTTGGAAGCATTGGAGAGGTAATTGAAGAGGAGAAAATCATTAGACAAATCATAAATGGAATCAAAGCAGACGACAAGTGGGAGTCATTCACAACAGCCATGGATTTATACAAGGATATGCATGTACTCGACCTCAACACACTCATGGGCCAACTCTTCACTCATGAAGCAAAGATTAGCAAAGGTGGTGAGTCCTCAAGAGGTAATCAAACTTCTACCTTATATTTTGATAAAGCTAAGGTCAAGGAAAAGTCAAAAAATAGGAAGAATGAAGATGAAGGTAGTTCTTTCCAAGAAAACTTTGCAGGTAGAGAAGAGCTAGAGGAAGAGACACAGGTGGAAAGCAAGGCAGGGGAAGATTCCAATCATCGCAACCTTGCAATATATGTGGCTTATCTAATCATACTACTGAAGAATGTTTCAGGAACCCGAGGAACTCAAGAGGAAGAGGATTCAATAGAGGTGGCTATGGATCAAATAGAGGTAGATACAATGGAGGCTACAGCAACAACTACTACAACAACAATTACAACAACAAGAACTATCAAAGTGGCCATAGAGGAAGAAGAGATTACAATAACTATGCAGAGGACCAAAGTCAAGAAGATTCATTATTGATTATGAATCTATCAGTGATTAAGGGTAAGGATGATGATCACATATTTAACATTGATTCGGGATGCTCAAACCATGTAGGAGGAAATGTGGCTTTACTTTCTGATTTGGAAGATCCTCATAACAAGCATGAAGTGCAGACTGGAGATGACACAAAGCACTCAGTGGAGAAGATAGGTAATGTGAAGAAATCAGATGGAAATATGAACCTCTTAAGCAAAGTCTTGTATGTCCCTACAATTACCAAAAAATTAATAAGTGTTGGACAGATTGTCGAAAAAGGATTGCAGGTTAGATTCAACCAATTTGGAGCATATGTTGAAGACCCAAGGCAAGGCTTTAGAAGGATTTCCAAAGGAGAAAAGATAGGAAGGCTTTTCACTTTTGAAGTGGAAGATACAAAGAACATAGCTTTGTTTAGCTATGGATCTCAAACTCTAACAGAGTTGGAGATATGGCACAAAAGGCTTTCTCACATTGATGAGAGGACACTCAAGCAAATTTGCAGGGACCAAAGTGTACTTGGTTTGCCTAATATCACAAGGCAACACATGATTTATAAGTGTGAAGCTTGTCAACTCGGCAAGGCTCATACAACCTTTCAATAAGAAAGGATATATGTATCAAAATCCTATGGATCTAGTGCACACGGATGTGTGGGGTCCAAGTAAGGAGCCATCTATATCAGGCTCAAGATATTATGTGTCTTTCATAGATGATTGTAGTAGGTGGAACATTCTGTTTTTCATGAAGCACAAGGATGAAGTGTTTAATTGCTTTAAGAAGTATATTGCTCTTGTTGAAAACCAAATAGGTAGGACTTTGAAAAGACTCAGATCAGATGGTGGAGGAGAATACTTCTCTTCTGAATTTGATGCCTTCTTGCATGAAAGAGGAATTAAAAAGGAAGTCACTATAAGGTATCATACCCGAACTCAATGGTGTAGTAGAGAGGAGAAATAGAGCTATTGTCGAAGCTGCAAGGTCCATGCTCAATGAAAAGGGATTGTCAAACTACCTATGGGCAGAGGCTGTGTCTACAACTACATATCTCATAAATAGACTTCCATCTAAGTCACTAGATGGAACTACTCCATATGAAGTGCGGAATGGAAGAAGACCTAGTGTAGAGCATTGTAAAATTTTTGGATGCTTAGCCTATGCTCACGTTCCTTCTCAAGTAAGAGGGAAATTGGATCCCAAAGCAGAGAAGTGCATATTCATTGGTTATGACCAAAACCAAAAAGGATATAGATTGTACAATCCAATTAATAAAGGATTTTCTGTGAGTAGAGATGTAATTTTTGATGAGAACAAATCATGGTTTGATGATGAGGGGAAAGTGAAGCTGCCTTATGACTTGGATGAAGATTTTCCATCACTTGAACCAAAGGAGCCAAAGCAAATGGAAGAAAGTGATTCCGAGATTGACCTAGAAGACTCGGAAAGACTAAAGCTATGGAAGAACAAAGGAAAAGCAAAGATGCAGGATGCTACATATGGACCCGAGAGCTCACATCAACCACTTAGAAGGTCTTCAAGGGAGAAGAAGAAACCAGAAAGGTTTGGTTATGATACTTCTTTGGTGACCAAGCACTCAATCTACATTGCAAAGAATTCAACCAATGAAGAACCTACCACATTCGAAGAAGCACGAAGCAAGAAAGCTTGGAGAGATGCAATGGACGAAGAAATGGAAGCCTTGAAGGAAAATGACACTTGGGATCTTGTACCTAACAAGCCAGCTATAAAGGTAATTGGATCTCAATGGATATACAAAATCAAGAGGAATCCAGATGGAAGTATAATAAGACACAAAGCAAGGTTAGTTGCTAAAGGGTTTTCTCAAACCCATGGTATTGATTATGAGGAGACTTTCTCTCCTGTTGCAAACATGCCTACAATTAGGGTTCTCATTAGTCTTCCTGCATCTAGAAATTGGAAGCTCTATCAACTTGATGTAAAGAATGCTTTCTTGAATGGATGGATTTTTGAGGAAGTGTATATGGCACAACCTCCTAGATATGAGGATGCACATCATCCTAACTACGTATGCAAACTAAAGAAAGCTTTGTATGGATTGAAGCAAGCTCCAAGATCTTGGAATTTCAGATTAGTGACTTAGTTGTAGGACCAAGGACTCAAAGCTAGCAAGGCGGATACCGCTTTGTTCATAAAGAGGAATGGATCTGAAGTGATCTATTTATGTGTGTATGTTGATGATATTATTATCACAGACAATGATCTTGAAGGAAGTAAACATGTAAAGACTCAAATGAAGGAGGAGTTCAAAATAAGTGACCTCGGACCACTCACTTTTTCGTTGGATTGGAGTTAATCTACACAGGTTCAGGTATATACATAACACAAAGGAAGTATGTGCATGACATGCTCGTCAAGTTGAAGATGAAAAATACCAAGTGTGTAGGTACACCTATGGAGCAAAAATCATAAGCTTAGTGCTTATGAATGAGAGCCAATTGAAGACATCACAAGCTATCAAAGCTTGGTTGGAAGTTTGAACTATGCAACACTCACAAGGGTGGATATATGCTATAGTCTTAGCATATTGAGTCAGTTTATGCATAATCAGAGAGACCACATATGGAAGCGGCCAAGAGAGTCCTCAAGTACCTAAAGGGGACCATGAATGAAGGTTTCTTTTATTCATTTACTTCATATATTGAGCTAAAGGTCTACTCAGATGGAGATTGGGCCGGATCTAGAGATGATAGAAGAAGCACATCTGGGTATATATCATTTGCAAGTTCAAAAATCATTTCTTCGTCATCCAAGAAGTAACCAACCGTGGCATATATACATCGTATAATATTAATTCATGTCTTGACTACATGTATAGTTTGCATACTATGCAAAATTGCATGCCCTATATGGAATATAATGCAAAAAGAAAGTATGGATGAATATAAATTGACAAGAGACTTAGCTTGAGGTTCAATCATTTATTTCCAGGTGTGTGCAGGTACTGAAGATGATCCACACACCTTCCAAATAGCTTCCCAAGACTCTCTTGATAGGTTGTGATTCCAAACAATACTCAAAAGAGGTTTAATGATAAAGAAAGGTCAAACTTGAGTCTCTAAAAATAACTAAGATAGAAGTCAAATTATGGCATGTAGACACTCTATGAAAAGAGCTCTGAGAGATATTGCCAAAGCAACATAAAGCTCAGGATTTGGAGGCAATATGCTCAAGATTTGGCTAAAACAATGGATATATGGAGTCTAAAACAACTCAATCAAGCAAGCCTTGATTATGGTCTTCAAGAAGGTTCAAATATCTACGCCAATAAGCTCCTAGAGAAGCACGCTCAGCTTGGATATTAACCCATATGTCTTGCAGAGAACATGAATGACCAACACATATTTACTCTCCTCCGGATACGCTTTTTAACAACGAAGAAGAGTGGAAAATCTCTTCTCTCTCCTCAACGTGGATGACCTACACGTCCGTGAGCGGGAAGTGCTTATGCTCTTCAAATCCAGGTGGACAAATGTTCATGTATGTTTGCGTGCACACGACCCAGACGTCGGTCATGTGGGTGCCTTCTTTGAACTGTGTGTTTGTGCAAAGGCGGCTCTTATGGGCTCTAGAAAACATTCTTTTGCTCTATGGGCTCTAGAAAACATTCTTGTGCAAAGGCGGCTCCTATGGGCTCTAGAAAACGTCGGTCCTATGGGTGCCTTCTTTGAACTGTGTGTTTGTGCAAAGGCGCTCCTATGGGCACAAGACTCCCGATGGTGGCAGAGACATTTCAACGATGAAGATGAGCACAAATGCATGAAGCCCGACGAGGACGATGATGGCGTACAGAAAAAATACAAGAGAATCTAACTTGCTCTCATACCAATTGTAAGATAAAGAATTGTCTGATGCGTACGTGACTCAGCTCCCACCCATATATACCCTCTTTTACTCTAAAAATAGCAATGTTCTGGAATAGTCTAGTGTGAACATGTGGCCATCATGAAACACTTATTCACATTACTACCAAGTACCTTAGGGTATCCCCCGAGCTTGGTACCTTTGCTAGCTGGCCCTTGTCCCTCACACACATGAACTGATCCCTATGGATGAATATCATGATCCTTCTGGATCAGTGTCTAACACATTTGGATAGAGGTAGGGTGATATTATCACAATGTATATTGAGTTCTATTGGTAATGATTACTTCTTGTTCAAATGCTAGAGGTAGTTCCTAAAGAAGTTAATGTACAAGTATCTATAAATCTATTATTTTCCTTATTATGGGGGAAGAGTTCAATCAACTCCAAAGTCATCTCATCTTCAAAAACCAATCAGTGGAGTGCACTTTATCTACTTCTTTCACTTCTACTTTACAAGGGGCTCCTACTTTGAATTTCTCATCAACCCCCCTAGCCTCATTATCCAAAATACCAAGTCTCATAACCCACACACCTCAAAATTGGATGCTCCACAAAAGAATCAACAAAAGAATCCATGCATAATGTATTGGAATTATGGCAAATTTAGACACACCAAATCAAAGTGCTAACATGAAAATTATAATATGTCAAATTCACAACATTGAAGCAAATCAAAAGGAGGATCATCCTACTTGAACTCGAAAGCATTGCAAAAGGATTGAGCTACCTTGGGTAATGAATTTCAATTCATTGTTTATTTACCATATTGGGAACTATTAATTAGAGGACTATTATCATTATGCATGATGATGGGGGCTCACATGATTGTATTTTGCATACACTAGCACATGAATTACTCTTAAAGTCTTTGCCTTCCATGTATAAAGCAAAAGTATAGTTTTTATAGAAATAGCTATAATGTAACAAGGGAAGTGCGTGATGTTAAGATTTATATAGTCCCTTAGGTACATGGACCACGACTTCTCATTTCTCATTTAACTTCCTATGACATTATACTTGGAATGGCATTCCATCGTTACTTAGCATGTAGGGAAGTATTAATGATAGGACTATTATCATTTTGCATGGAAATGGAGGCTCACATGATTTTATTTTACATGCTCTAGTGCATGCATCAAATTTAAAGTGCCTGCATTCCATTTACTACATCTTCAAGGACATAGGTATAATGTAAAAAGTAGTGCATGTTGTTAATATTTTTATAGGTGCTTGTGTAGATGCACATATATTTTTTGTTGCTACTTTAGGAAGCCACTATATGTTTTATTATAGAACATATAAAAAAGTGTTTGTCGGCCATTTTTCTTTTCACATGGACACTAATGGTGACAATCATCTCACAAAATAGTATTCACATGAACCCATGCTCGTAAAAGTTCAAAGGCCAAATACCTTGGACTCATCTTAGTCAGAAACTAAAATCTAAAAGTAGGAGGAATCTCATGGATGAAGGGAGCCAAATTCCATAGCTTTAGTTTGGATTCAAAATCAAATCACTCTTAGGTTTTAGGATCACTTTTAGGTGATGATTTAGCCATACTGAAACTTCAAAATCATGTATAAAAAGGCCACCTTCTGCTTGCAGGATGAGAGAGCCTTTCAATAAGCTTTGAGATCACTATAACAATGAGGTTCATATCAGGCCTTATAATGGTGCAAATACAAGGGGGCAGTTTATGCCCAACACTGGTACAAGCACCAATATACACGTCGGTACAATAAGGTTGGTATAAGTGTCGGTATGGATGCCGATATACATAGTGATACTCGCTAGGACCATCGATATAAGCATCGATATGGATGCTAGTATATTTTCATCAATATAGACATTGTTATTTATTGCAAACCATTGATATAAGAAATTGTGCTAGCACTGGCATTAAAATCACCAGTATAAGAATCCATATGTCCTTGGGCAAAACCATCGGTATGTCCTTGGGCATATCCATGCTCATATCGATGCCTATATTGACCCATATCCGTAATTCTTTTTTTGGGAAGAATGTGTTGTCTCTTGCTGCAACAATATGATAATGCTATTGTTTGGCAAATGAAAATACACTCTCTACAAAAAAATGAGTAAATATTAGATGTACTCTAGTGGTTGCTGATTTAAGGTTTAGACGACTTGCAACCAAAGCATAATTTGATAAAGCAAAACACATTGTCGAACATAAAAGAGATATGTAGGAGCAGAATGAACCATGAATCATGTACAAAAGAGATATATATTCCATAACTAAACCACATACAAAAGTGTGGTAGACCATTGCCATATATGAGCCAAATACAAAACGTGGCAAACCATTGTCATATATGAACCAGATAAAAAATGTGGCAAACCACAGCTATATATGAACTAAATAAAAAATTGTGGTACACCACTGCCATAGATGATCCAAATACAAAATTGTGGCACACCACTGCCATACATATGCCCAAAGGAATCCAAACATCTATATCTAAATGAATAGAACTCATGTTGTCACAAAAAATAGTTGGAGTTCCAAACTCCAATCCAAGATCTTTGAATAATGTCTTAATCCACATAGCTTCTTGTGTAGCTATGGCAAGACCTCTGTATTCAGCTTCGGTAGAAGAGAGAGCAACTGTGGGTTGCTTCTTGGATGACCATGAAATAAGCTTTGAACCTGCAAAGGTAAGGTAACCTAAAGTGCTCCTTCTATCTTCTTTGGAGCCAGCCCAATCTGCATCAGAAAATAGCTTCAACCCTAAATCAGATACATAAGGATAATAAAGTCCTTCATTTATGGTTCCTTTGAGATATTTAACTTTGCTTTTACATCATGGATGAGGTAAGCCATCCTTTTCCTTTTTCTTTTTCACAATTACAAGAGATAAAATGTACTCTTTTATAAGAGGTGTTCACATGAATACACATGTGACTTACAAATGATCATAATATCAAGCATATCAAGCATGTAGGATTGGGTAAAATGCACCAACAGCTCCCCCTCAAGCCGAACATGCTTGGCCTCCCAATAAGCCTTCAATTGTCCTTGTTTTCCTGCAAGCCAATCATCAACTTGAATCTAGTTAACTTTGTACCATCAAGAGCTTTAGTCAACATGTCTACACATTGCATATCTGTAGAGACATAGAATAGTTGAATATCCTTGCTCATTAACTTCTCCCTTACATAATGGTGGTGAACTTCAATATGCTTGGTTCTAGCATGGTATACCAGATCAACTGCAAGATGTAGTGAGCTTGTGTTGTCACCAAAAATGTGAGGTGTTGAAGAATGAAGTCCAAGATCTGTGTACAAAGACTTTAACCAAATGATTTCTTGAGTTGCATTAGCCAAACCTCTATATTTGGCTTCGTACGAAAACCCACACATATGTTCATACATATACACACACAAATATATACTCATGCACACTCATATATATGTGTGTCCTAGAATGTATGTGTGTTTGTGTTATTTTTGTTGAATGCATGTGAGCATGTAATGTGTGTTTGTTTTACATGTGTATATCTAATGCAGTTGTGTTCTTATGTGCAATGAATTGTGTTCTTATGTGTAATGAATGGTGTGAATGTTTTCTTAGTGTACGTATGTATGTGCATTTGAGTTTAACGTAAACGTTTAAGTGGAATGCAATACGAAGACGGACTATTTACCAAACTTCATGATGAAAATCAATATTCTACATACATAGGGATCAATCAGGCTCAATGTTTCGTATACATAGCGATCAATTATGCTAATCAAGTAATAAACCTTGAGAGAGAGAAAGAAAGAGGAAAAGATAGAGAGAAGAGAGAGTGGCAGAAGAGAGAGAGAGAGAGAGAGAGAGAGAGAGAGAGAGAGAGAGAGAGAGAGAGAGAAAATGGACATAGAGAAGGAGAAAGAATCAAGAGAAGAAGAGTAAAATTGACGAATGAGAGATAATGATAGAAAATTGAGAGGGAACGGCAAAGAATTGAGAGAGAGAGAGTTTGTGTGTGTGATAAATCTAAACTATTTAGAGAAAAGGAAGAGATTTATTACACCACGCACATTGTTATGAACATCGTGCATGCCACCACTTCTGTGCCAATGAAAAAAGAAAAAGAAAAGGAAAAAAAGTAAACAAATGAAATCATAATAAACTAGTGAATGAGCAAGTGGAGACAGATGTAGACTTGTTATCTATAGTATGTGTGTGTAAACCTCAAAGCTGCTAGATGGATTGGTGGCTGAATACGTTGGTGAAGATGGAGGGGATGGTTCATGATGGTCCATTCTTGCTTTGCTTAATTTATACAAAAATCAGATCATGTGGTTTGATAGAGATGAAACCCCTCTGTTTCGAACGAGATCTGTTTTAGACAGATTGGACCATGAAAATTACCTTGACCATCGAGCGACTTTTGCCGACAAAATTTGTAAGAACTTTTCAAAGATTTCCCCCCCTCTTCTCCCTCTTTAAACTGTGTCTTTTGTACTCATATGATGATCATACAGACTTGTATGTATAGAACAAGAATTTGTTTAGTAGTCGTTATTAGGCATTGGCTTACAACATGAGAATTTTATTTTGGTTTTCGGCATTCAGTGTGTAATTGTTTTTATTTGAAATGGTAGAAACATGGCAAGCACAATCATCAAGGGATATAAAATAGCTTATTAAGAGACAAAAGAAGTACCTTTAAAAACAGCGGAAAAATTATTGAATGGAATTCTCCGATATAAATTTTGTTCAGCTCTTTCGTACCAAATATTTATCCATCTTTTTTCTATTATCCTTCAATTCCTAAAAAACAAAAAAACGTTTCTTCCATGTTATACATGACTTTACAGCTTGCTTCAAAATTGCGTTTTAAACTTTGCAAAGAAAGTCATTGACTTGTAACTTTTTTCTGTATTTTCTTCATGTAGTAATATATGGTTTTCATATTGCTATAGTTTTCTGAACACAAACTCTTGTTCTTACTTAATCTTGGATTTTACATCAGTAGGTGTTATGAAAACTCTATTATTAAATGACTATCTATATAACTGTCTATAATCAAATGAAATGATGAAAAATGATCTTACTCCAATTTATGGATCATATGCTGAATCTTCATAGTTATCTATTCTTGACATGTTTTATATTAAAAGAAACGAGATCAACTATACAAGTCTTTTATCAAGAGTTAGGCTCTACTTTGTGGTTTGCATGTTGATGGAATCAATGATATGTTTTATCTACTGAAAATGGAAGTTTGTGGTTCAACGTAGTGAAAATGTATTATAATCACTATGATAAGTGGATGTTATCTTCTGTAGAGTCACAAAGAAAAGAACTTTTATTGTTGTAACTATAGGAGATAGAATCAATGTGATTCGAGATGAGAGACTTTCACTCTAATCTCCAATCGCATTGAATCTCTTTCATATGGTTACACCAAGACCCCTTTCCTTGTGATTGGAGGAAAAAAATCCAATCCATTCATCTTTATGATAATTATAAATTTTACAACATTGAGCTATAAAACTCTACTTCGCTGAACAAAATTCCATTTGTATCAAAACATAAGACCTCCGAACAAAAGAGCTGCAAAGTTGTTCTAATTTGTTCAAACATAAAAATATCAATAGTAGAAAACCATGAACACCTAGCCACGATCAATAATAATCTACTTTTATTGAATGTAATCCACTTCACTAGCTAGAGCCAACATATTTTTCAATCATTACATTTGAAATATACATAGATAGATGGATACATACGTATCCATTCAATTATAGAATTTTCATAGCGCATGGTGATTGATCATGTAGAATAAAGGGATAATAAGGGGTTGATTTGAATATATTGTTTTCTAATTAGAATCATGTAGTGCTCCACAAAACGCTAAAATTCATCACTTTTTCAAAAAAGTTGGAGAAATAGTCTGAAACAAAATTTTTAAGTCATGTATAAAAAAGTGGACCACAATTCATTTATAGACTCAATAGCTTCAATATCAGAGGTGGATAAGTATGGATATCAAAGATCTTTTCTTTTTTAGTTTATGTGCCATTTACTTTCCTCCTCTCTATTATTTTTGGTAACGCTTTTATATCTAAAGCTCATCAATGATCGTCAATTATATTTATGAATGAATATCGATGACTTTTTTGTATAGGTCAAGTCTATTATTGATTGCTTTTTTGCATAGTTCAATTCTGATTTTTTTTTAATTCTATACCCAAGAGAATAATTACAATTTAGATATATACGTTTTGTGACGAGAAATCCGCTTAGCCACACAAGGGAGGGATAACAAGTGTGCTTTAAAGACATACAAGATGGAGGTGGCCGGTCTTTGTCTCCCTATATGATGTGGGAAATATACTACCACCATCAAGGCTAATATCATCATCCATCAATGGGCTCATATTCATGTGAACATATACCTACTACCATAGGAATTAGGGTACTCCAAAGTTGGAAATCATCCTAAGGGAGTCCAACTCCTCCAAATTCAAGCACACACATGTCTCTCTTGGCTGCTAGGGGCCTTTGGTATATACACGCATTCATAAATACACAATAAATGCATGAATACATATATACATATAAATATTGCATATATTCATACATACATACATATTGCATACATCCATGCATACATACATACATACATACATACATATTGAATATGTACATGCATACATACATACATACATGCATACATACATAAATGCATGCATACATACACACATGCATGCATACATATTGCACATGCACATGCATACATATTCCACATGCACATGGATACATATTGTATAGTTCTTAATTTGTTATGCGAAAACACATTGTATGAAAACCTCAAAAGGGGTTTCTTATTTAAAAATGAACTTCAATATTTGGGTAAAGCTTCTATTCATGGAGTTCATGTTTAAACTAATAAATTAACATTTATTCCCGATTGAAACATTTCAAAATTTGTTAAAGAAGTATGATCATTTCTTGGATTAGGTAGTTTTTATCATATATTACTTAACGATTAACTTTTGATATTTATCTTTCTCATGTTATTCATTATTGAAAAAAATGCTAATTCTATATGGGAATCACATCATTTTAGAAAACGTATGAGATTCTTAGTGATAGTTGGCACATACAAAACTTTTCTTAGTACGTTAATATTAACATCTCGACTCTTCACATTACCTATCTTCTCAATTGAATGCCTTGTGTCATATCCTATTTGGAATTCATGACTATTCCTTGGATCCTCCAAATTTGACAGTAGAGGTACATTCATCGTGACATGATTTAAGCAACTTCAATCTATAAAAAGTAGATGTTCATCTGCTATACCGTCCTTCATGGTCATATTCATCAAAAGGAGTGAGTCCTCTTGAGTTTGGTCATCTGCATAGTTTTTGTAGTCTCTCCTTCCTCGGTATCCTCCTTGGTAATTATTGTTGTTATATGAATTGTTATTTTATCCATTGAAGTTGTTGAGTGTTTCTTTTGAGCTTCCATAGCCTCCTCTATTATAACTTCTTCCTCTTTGGTTCTTATTATTAACCTTCCTTGTCTTCATCCTCTGCTACTTCCTCTTGAGCCTCTACCTCTGCCTGCAAAGTTTGCTTGAGAGGTACTACCTTCATCATTAGATTTCTTACCCTTTCCTTTATTATCTTTGTTCTTATTGTTATCTCTGTAGAGGCTAGAGGATTGATTAGCTTTTTGGTTGTCTCCATTCTTCATAAGCTTTGCTTCATGTGTAAACAATTGTCCCATGAGGGTGTTCAAATCAAGAACTTGCATGTCCATGTAGAGGTCCTCGATTGTGGTTAAGGCTTTCCATTTGTCATCTAACTTTATTCCATTGATCACTTGCCTTACTATTTGCTCTTCATCAATGAATTCTTGAATGCGTCCAAGTTGTTCTGCTATGTCCTTTATCTTGGTGACAAAATCAGTCACACTTTATTTGGGCATCTTCTTGAGTGTGGTGAATTCTTGATCCATTAGTGGGAACTCCACCATCATCTCCTACCCATGCAAGGACTACTTACTATAAATAAATTGAACTTTGAATTTTAATATTTTATAAATACACACATGAATAATATTATTTTAATATGGATATTTTCAACTTCTATTTTGTAAACTTTTTGTTGTTTTATAATTAGATTTTGATATGTCAAATGGTGGTCCACCACCTCCTTCCTATGCAATGACCACATATGCGCCATATATGAATTATGGCATTGAACATGAGAACTATCATGGTAATTTTGAGCAAGCACCAAAACCTAATCACTATGACAATTCTTGGGTATGTTATTGATTCCATTAGTTAATCCAATCAAATTAATTAAAATCAAATATAATTAATAAAATTATAGTATATGAGGGATTATATATGCAAAAAAAGAAAGATGATATTTTTATAAAAGTACTTATGGATTATGTCTCAACGCAACATCTCTTGCTAGTAGAGTGCTTGCACATGAAAAAATGGAAGGTTATATATTGATAAAAGAACTGATACTCACAAAAAAATAATAGGTTTAATAAATAAGGGTCGAGGATATACTATCTTAAGGACTAATTGGAAATTTGAAGGTTGTGGAAATAGTCATGAACCATAATACATGAGTAGAGATGTAGCAAGATACATTGTTCTCCATGGTACTACTTCATTACATGTAAGTGATGAATTATTTGTGAATTATGGATGGCATAGACCTTCAAGAGCAACTTTCAAACAACATGAAAATTGATACTATTATATGAGACTATTTTAAACAAACTCAAGGTCCATAATAGAATTTTCTTCTACTGATATGTCTAAATTTGTTTATAAAAGAAATTTCTCATTCCTATATGGAATACATATGGTTTTCATTGTTATTTTTAGATTCCAACATATGATATTCATGATCTTTCACTACACCATTCACAATTACCAAATTCACCTCGTTTATGGAAAGCATCCATGAGGATTCTATGCAAAAGTGATTCTATGTAGTATACAAAATGAGATGCAAATTAGCAGCAAATAGATTCAATTAATTTTTATACCTACAAGATATAGAGCATCTTGTCAAAACTTGACTACTTTGGATGGTAAGAGCTTATCTAGGTTAGAGACACATATTTGGCATACATTTATGAAGCATAGTCTACCTCTTGTTATCGATGGATGTGCAAATAAAGGAGTATGAGATGTGATCTATCATCTTGGATCTCTTACAAGGGTAATTTAGACAAAGATTCTTTCTAGATGATTGTTAGAATGTTCCACATAATTATAAGGATAATTATTTTTGCAATGATTATATAAATGACAAAAAGGATGAACTACAAAAACATTATATTAATCCATCAACAAATGAATTCACTTATGACAACAATGGTTTAACAATGGAAGAAATGGTAGAAATGAATAAAGACAATGAAGATGAGAATATGTTAATTTTTTATCATAGTGACAATGACAATGAAAATACGTGACAAGGTCTACTTGCAAACTCAATACTCGTGGAAGATTCCAATTAACTTTCCTCAAATTATTTTCTCACAAATGTTTGTATTCATGTATGCATGTGCATGCAAGTGCTTTTTATGTTCATCATCATTTTTTCTAGAAATTAGAATATCTTCAAATAAAACATGAAAAATTTCTTGATAATCAAGAAATATATTATTAATCATTTTGTTTCAAGTTCATTTGTTAATCCAAAAAGCATTAAGAGAAATTGATAATGATCAATATGATTTCTAATAGAAATCCTATATATTTTGCTATTATGCATGAGAATTCGATGATAACTAGATTTAAAAACAGTTTTACTACATACAATATTTCCTCTTCACTTGTTTATCTCTTCATTCTTTCCCAAGAAGTACTTTAGTTAAAATGAAATATTATAATCACATCATGTAGGTTTTATTCTTGTTTTCAAGTAAAAGACTAAATTATGTAAAGGGAGAAGGTTTGATACTTATGAGTCCTTTCTCAATTGAATACTTCCCTTATCATTCAACCTATTTTTGATGCAGTGTTGCATGCCCATAGGGCACCTTATGTGGAAGAGACCCACAAAGAATAAGGTCAATACTAAGGTCAAAATCGATAAAATATGGTAGCTATGGTTCATAATAAAAAATAAAACAAATATTATATGAATCCATTAATGTTTTATGTGCATCTAATCGAGGTGTTTCTTTTCTCAATGTGAATACCAAATACAATGTAAGGCATTAATGAACTACATGTTTTTCTTATTTATAACATATGGATGGAAATATTTAAATATCATGCTTAGCATAAAGAGAAACGAATTGACATTGATATTAAAGAATTATAGCAAGTGTGTTATAGCCAATGCCTAGATTATGATAATAATGAAAAGTCATTCCAAGTATCAAATTATATCTTTGTAAAAAGGAAACTAGATTATCTTCTGCAAGATATCCCATGAGGCTTGAAAAATCTTGTATGATATTTATGAGGATAGAAATCCCTCTAAAATCTATGCCTTAGAAGCCGAGTTCCACCACCTCTCCATTAGGCACCCAGGATCTCGTTACAAAAGTCATCATCACCTTTGAAGATTACCAATACAAGCATGCATTTTTTTCGCAAACAAGTTTCAAGCGAGGATATTGCCATTACACCTTTGGATAAGCTCCCTAGGCCTAATGAAACCTTCTTAAAACACTTTACAACTATGGCCAGTCTTGACATGGAGGAATTACAAAGAGTTTTACTCCTCCACTTTTGGCAAGCAAAGACATCAGCCTTGCAAGAAGCTATGATGAAAGCTAAGGTTCCATTCAACATGGCCAAGAATGCTACTCACAATTCTAGCAATGCCTCCAAAAAAGGCTCTAGTAACTCATTCAAGAAGTTCACTTGCAACCATTGTGGTAAAATAGGACATCTTAAGAAGTTCTACTATAAGAAGATTTACAGCTCTAAAGCCCTCTACCTCTAGAAACCAAACTAAGTCCTCTTAGTATAGTTCTAATTGTTCTAGCAAATTTCTATTTCTCTCCATAGATGACAATGTCCTAATTACTTGTAGCTCTTCACAAGAGTGAATCTTTGACACTAGATCCACTTCTCATATGTGCAAAGATCGTGAATCATTCAAGGAGTTCAAAGACCATACCAATGAAGTTTATTTAGGCAACAACAAAAGTCATCCAATAGAAGGCAAGGGCAAAGTTCAAATTATTAAAGTATCAATTACTCTATCTCTAATTAAGAATACTAGATGATATATGATTGCATTTATAAGATAAAGTGAATACTTCTAGTGTACGGTGAGAGATTGCATTAAAGTATGAAATATTGGGTATCTTTTCAGGTATGAAGTATTGGATATATTTCATTATGAATACTCAATGCTCTATCTTTGCATTTACGAAATTTAATGAATATTTCTAGTGTAGAAGGAGAGATTTTATCATATCTATTAAATTGATGTTTTACTCCATGCCATCAAAAGCTAGTAGTTTCTCGGCAGTTTGCTTATTTTTAAGTTTTGAGAGATTAATCATAGAAAACTAATATGTACCCTTAGTTCTTGTCTAGAGTATTCTTTAGGCATTCAACTGAATATTGGAGGGGTGTTAGTTTTGGGTCCCTATTTCCCTACGAAACCCATTTGGGAATCTTATTGCACCACTATACATGTCCTAATAGTCTCAAAAATATCTATCATAATGGTGTGCTCACATTTTGCAAGGATAGAGGCAAACACTAAATGTTTATTTGGTCAGAAATTGGATATGATTCCAAGTACCTAGTCAAATAGGTTGTAAGAAAAACACCGTCTATTTCCTCGAAATTACCTTGTGAATCCATAAAGCATGTTTATTTGAGACTTTAACAGCCTTTTTAATCGATCTCCATGAATTCTGTTTGACCCTAATAGTAGTGCCCAAGAACATTATTAGTGTTCTTTTTCCATGGTGTTAGATCAATCCCTTTATATCCTATTCCTCATCTTCTCATAAACCATCGATGCTATCTACATATGCAAATTGGTCTACCAATCACTCCTACCAAACTATGTGAACAAATCAAATAGTGTCATTCTCACTCTCTAGATTTTCCTTTACGGACTAAGCGATAAATCGTAGGCTTCTTGAGATAAATTCCACATCCCATCTCTATGCGTTGCATGCCCTCCAAAAGGACATTATCGACCATGCTACCATGTGCATTTTGAAGGGGCAGAAGCAAAAATAAATGAACTATATGATGTATCCTTCTTGATATACTATAGAGTAATCTCCAATGCTCTCATATTGTGAATATTTTATAATATTCTTTATCTTTCAACATGTTCTAAATTATCTTGCTGCCGTTTTATCCTTTCTTTTTCAATCACATCAAGGATGCTCAATGTCTCATTTGGTTGCAGCAAGCCTTTTTTTATGGAAGCCTTCACACTAAGAAGGTTTCCTATAGGTTCCATGGCAAGATCGATTTCTAGGGATTACTTAAAAAGCGAAACTCGAAAGTTGATGGCAGTAGGCATTTCTTTGAATTTGACTTAGATGCATTTCTTTGAACAGATCACTCCTTTCTTGTGCTTTTGTTTTGCATTAGACCGCATGAAGTTGTTTACTTTCTTCTCTCTCTCTCTCTCTCTCTCTATATATATATATATATATATATATATATATATATATATATATATATATATATATATATGTATATATATATATATATATATATATATATATATATATATATATATATATATATATATATATATATATATATATGAGAAATTGAGCATAGTTGAATCAATATAAATGTTTCAAAACTTCGTTGATGATCCCTTCATCATTTTTTAACATCACATAGACTATGATATCAATTGATCTTTTCAAGTGGAAGGCGATCCGTTCTTTTTTATTTTCTTGATGGCCTTCATGAAGAATGTGGAAATCATTCTCTTTATATCTTTGATGGCATCTATGATGAATGTGGCAATCATTTTCCCCTTTTTTGACATGAAATCTTTAAATTAGAAAGAAAAGAGAAATTACAAGACAACTAAAGGGAGATACAAAGTTTGTTCATTAACCTTTTATCCCCTTGGTAGAGATCCACTTGTTTCTAACTTGTCATTCTCGAATACCAATAACTTCTATTGTTTAAAGGCGGGAGGAATATTTTAGTTCTTGATTCTTCTAACTAGAAAATCTAGAGATTGCTCTATGGACCACTCCGTGGGGGACCTGCAAAATTTGGCCGCACATCTTAGTTTCTAGATTTTCCAAAGGGCTTCATCCCTATTGACATCCCACACATTAGATGAGCATCCATTCATGTTGCCAAGCAACACTTGCTTTTATCTAATGGGATGATCAGGCTTCATGATGTCTAAAGAATCCATTGAGTTGCTTAGCTCAAAGAACTTGCTTGCTCTATAACGTGGTGGTATGGATCTAAGGTTCCCTCTTAATGTGCACCTCACAAGTTCTCAAGGTTGAATCCCTCATGCATAAATTTGAGACATTGGGAATGGGAAGACATCATTATGTCCAACTTGGGGGTTAGGAGGTGATCATTTCTAATGTTTTTCATTTGAATTGGTGGTTACGAGGTGATCTCCTCTTCTAAGGCAAAGTGCACCATTGGAGATGGGAAAGCAAACAAAGGGAATACATGGTTATTGACACATGGATTATACAAACCAGAGTTAGTGGAAATTTATCACTGAGATGTTTGAAGAGATCTATATGTGGAATCACAAAGACTAATGAGTTTATCAATTATATTCTATATGTGGAGGCACATAGATTAATGAGGTGGAGCTATTATATTCATTTGGGAGTACCATTTCTCAACCTAGGGAAGCAAAAGATGGTCTAAAGTTTTCGTCCTAAAAGAATGGTTCATGTCTAAAGCACACTAAAAAATGCATGGAGCAACAAGGATAATAAAGGGATGCATGGTAATGAAGAGAATTACTATCCTCGTACTTTGATAGATCTCAATATTTAAAAGAGGAATTATCTTGTTCAGAGAGGATGAATTCGAGGCTATAGTTTGTGCACATCAAATTTGAGAAAACAAGATTGCAAGTGTTGATCACCATTGGAATATGAGGATTTCCTCTGTACTTGACAATCAATAATATTAGAAAATAGCTCAAATTATCCCCTTTTGCTCTCATCTCTATTGGTGCTTCAACTCTATTCATAATGCGACTATAAGAGGCATCATTCATTCATCAATCCTATCATGAAGACTAGCATTGATGGTTTTGATTCTAAAGTACACTCACTATATTTTATTTATCATTAGTTGAGTAATTGAATGGCATATGTATTTAAAATGGTCACGAATGTGAAGATTTTGAAAATTTCCTTGAATAATCTTTAATGCTTATTCAAAGACACCATGAAAGCCAACTCTCTCTGCTCCAAGCAATGAATTCTCAAAGTTGGGAAATTCTTGTTTCCTCATGTATCAGGGTCATAAATGAATTGGCTAGGATATTGAACTAAAATAGGTTTCTTGATGAGCTTTCCACAATACCAAAGAATTTGTGGAGTCACGAATATAAATAGAAATGATATTTAAGCTTTTCTTATAATGATTTACAGTTCCTATCACGCTCCTTCTCAAACCCCTGGATAACATCCATAGATTCAAGTTTTACTCAATACCTAGATACACACTCTTGGGCTTGGAACCTTGGGGAACTAAGTATACTTTCATTAGTCTAAGGATGGATTTCCCTTGAGGTGTTTTCATGGACTCCTTTCCATCTCACACATTCAAGTCATTGACCATTATCTCTCCTATGTCATTAGTCTTGCCTAGAATCTCCCACATTACATACATAGTGCCTTTTGTGTCCAAATAATGAACATTAAAGGACTTTAAAGAGGGATGTTTCCATGAAGCTATCTCAATGATGGTTGCAAGCAGATGAAATTGTGATTCAATCCATCCAAGTATAGTATTTTTCCAAAATAATTCATATACATGTATTCTAAGGTAGTAAAATACTCATCTTCTATTATAGTCCATAATTCTTCACTCAAAGGTGTTTTATGCATGTAATCACAACTTTGCATACCTTTGACATTGCTCTTGAAGTCACTAGACGCAAATAAAATTAGGTGTTCAACTTGTACTTGTGATCATAGTCTCCTTTGAACAAAGGTGGCTTTGCATTTTCATTGGTTTCCTAGTGTATGACTACATCTTGTTGAAAATTATTCCTTATTATCAAAAATGTGTTAGGTGAGACATCTTGTATGTACTTATAACAATTGTGCATTAGTCTCACCATGAATATAGCTTATAGTAAAGCTAGCCATGTTAGCCATGATAATTGGAATTCCTTAATCCATCCTCCGTGTACACATGGATATTCTTTGTATTCATGATTTGCAAGCCAATAATAAGGGTTAGTGTCAGTGAGATAGAGAGAGTCTGTGGATTTATTGAGTACCCTATGTCTCTAAGTTCATTGTTTTTATTGTTGTTTCTTCTTCCTTCTCACCTTTGTTACCATCTATATGATTACTTGTTTTTCTATCTAAGTGCATCCTACTCTAATCTAGTTAGGAATGTATTCGTGATAGTGTCTTTCTATTGTTCGTGTTTCTTGGCTTATGACACACTATGTAGGTTGCTTATTGGATTGCAAGAAACTCTATTTGTGGTGGTTCTCTAGTCTACTATCCTTTGAATCCAACAACAAGTATCAAATCATGTGTGTTTAGAGGAAAGATCAATCCTAATGCTCAACAATGGTGTGGTTAAGAGCCAATAGCAATACAAAGTCTTTTGTTGGAATAATGCAAATTACTAGAAGGCAGATAGGGATTGACTAAAAGTTTGTCTACATGATTAAAATGAGGGAGTTCCAAAAAGAGCGGTGTCGTGAAGATTTTATCTTCACAATTATCATCCAAAAGAAATAAAATGCCCCGATGATGTCTCTATCCTTCCAAGTAGTACGTGGATGAGAGGAGTGAATTTTCTTGTGAAGAAGATTTTCGTTTTCAAAATTGATCTTAGAAAAGTTGATATTTTCCATGATAACAAACAATTGCAAGAGAATGTCTCGAAGTGGTTTAAAAATAATGGAGGAAGGAGATGAAACTTAACAATGATCTTGATATGGAGTATTGTACAAGGAAAGAGTGAATTCCGTGCAATAACTCATAGGTGGTTCCCTCTCGGCAACAAATGATCTTGATATGGAGTATTGTACAAGGAAAGAGTGAATTCCGTGCAATAACTCATAGGTGGTTCCCTCTCGGCAACAAATGAAGATGCACATTGAAGCCTAGCAGCGAATGGGATCGCTTGTGGCGGCTGTTTTCCATGCATCGTTTTTTATAAAAGTAGTACGACTTGTGTGCATGAGGAAAAAGCTGACGGACATGCAAAAAAGGGCAGTTCTGCATGAAGGAGGATTAGAGGTGTGGCAGAAAAAAGTGGAAAACAAAGGGGATGCGCATGGGAAAAAGAGGGGAACTACAGGGCAATGGACGCGATTTCAGAACTGAGAATTCATAGAGTTTTGTGGTGATGATCAAAGAAGGCAATTTGTATGGAATTGACGCTGGAGCATATCACACCTGATCTGATGAGTGACGGAAACAAGCTAGGTGGCGAAAATTTGGAGTGTAGAGACTAAGGATAGAATTTCGGCTCGATTACCTTTGCAGAAGGACAGTGCAAACAGAGACGTTCTGGGAGCTTTAAGCTTCTGAAGCTTTTGAAGAGCTATCGCCGAAGCCTATTTTCCTGAACTTTAACTTTGAAATTGTACCTGTGTAAGTGAATGGGCATAGTACCCGCAGGACTCTCTGTATCCCACAAAGCAGAGGTTAAACAAGGAGACATGATTACAATTGAAGGAAACATGGTTATAACTGGTTTTTAACTGGCCTAAGTCATAACATGTCCAGCCCAGGACTTGAACCCTAGACCTCCGCCTCAAAAGGCCAAAGCTCAACCAACTGCCCTACGAGACGTGGACATAAGAGGGTGCAACACCAGGACTACCCGGGAGGTCACCCATCCCAGTACCGTTCTGGCCCAAGCACTCTACCGCTGAAGGGTTGTGGAGTTTTTCTTCTCTGCTATAAGTGCTGAAGAACTAGAGATTTTGACGCTGATGGGATTCGTGCAGAAGAAAATTGAAAAGACACCTTTACGAGTTAAACTTCTAAGGTTTGAGTGATTATTCATTGTCAAATCTGGTTCTTTTTTTTTATAATCTGGATGCCAAGATTTTCCATTTTTATATATGTTTGCTTTTCAATGAATAGCAATGAATTCTCTAAGACTCTGACAGCAGACAGTGAACTCCCTTCTCTGCAATTGTGATGTGCATTGAACACCCTTTACAATCATATACCAGGCGATTTCAATTAATGATATCCATAGATGGCGATTCAGAAGAATGCTTTTGGGATTACTATTACAGAACATTGTTTTTTTATTAAGTCTTCAGTAAGAAAAAAAAATATACAATAATAAATAAATAAATACTTGATGATAATAAGAATGGTTTCTTTCTTATAAGAGTTTACATGTTATATCAACAGCAACGTTGCGTTTATGGATACCCTACTTTCGTGTTAACATTTCTATTCTAAGATTTGAATAAGCCAACGCCAACCAACGTCATGAATTCTTATGTGAAAAAGAATAATAGTATGGACATTGCTTTCATCATAATATAGCATTTATGAGCTTAATCGTTGTAGAGTGGAGTAAAAGAAAACTATAAAAAATGCTTAACTGCGGACATTCAATCATGAAATATTGATGATGATGTCACGAATGTGAGAGATTGGAAAGAGTTGGCATTTGATTTACTTTGAGGAAGCTTTTGAATTGAATACTTTTTTTTTTTTTTTTTGCAAGACTTGTTCAAGTGAACTACACGATTGAAGATGCTTTCTTATATCATATGAACCCCAGTTATTTTCCACTTATTGTACTCTTCGACATTACGTGAAAACCTTTCTTGTGCATAGTCTTTCATAAAGCGTATAGCTTAGAGCTATTAACTCTGCCCCTTTGGATAAAAACTCGAGTTCAATATGTGCTACCTACTGTGAGGATTATGAAGACTAACTCCAGTTAGTCTTCATATATCATATGAACCCCAGTTATTTTCCACTTATTGTACTCTTCGACATTACGTGAAAACCTTTCTTGTGCATAGTCTTTCATAAAGCGTATAGCTTAGAGCTATTAACTCTGCCCCTTTGGATAAAAACTCGAGTTCAATATGTGCTACCTACTGTGAGGTTTTTAGTCCATGCTTTCTAAGAAATTAGACTTGTGGCAGAAGTGCATAACTTTCTCAAACACTTGACTCTTTGCACTTGACCCTTTGAATGATAACACACTAATTCAAGTTATGAAGTTGAAGTTATTCTTTCCAACTTTGTTACATTGAAGACGATTTTTTGTGAATGAATAAAGACCTTTCATATCTTTTCAATGTTTTTTAGTTGAAATTAATGTAATGCTAAAAACGATCAATTATTTGTCAGAAATGAATTAAGATATGCTTGCCAATAATGAATTATGATCTTTCGATGACTACATAAAGAATTGTTCTTCTCAAAGCTCTTGATAGTATGTTATATTTTAAACAAACTTGAAAAGAATACCCTTTGAGTCTTACTTCGAGCACCTGAGTTAATCCAAGCACATGGCTTGTACCGTGATCCAGCGATTGATCTGATCCACCAGCCATTGCTTTCACGCCTACAACACGAAGTAATTTCTCTTAGAATAAAGAAAGCTGCATTGTATTAGCTCTTGTGAGAGCAAATCGACAGCGAAAATCATGCTTTCAATGCTTGAGAGTCTACAAAGAAACCTACGCATTTTTATCTGATTGTTCTCAAGACAAAGAGTTTTATGTCTTATCAACATTGCTATGTGGAAAGACAAAGTCTTATCTATCCATATAATGAATATTATTTTCTAGCTAGAAAGGTACCTAATCTTAAAAGGATTTAGTCTAGTTTGATAAAGCTACAATGGTAACATGGTCATATTATAGTATGACTCTAATGAAATTTGGTATTCTTCGGTCTTCATAGCATGGTGATATACTCAAAGACTTTGCACCTATGGCTATTTCAAGTATTTCTAGCTTTCACTGTATAAGAAAGGGCTATCCTAGTCTAAGAATGAGAACCATGAGATCAAGAAGTTTGACGAGATTAACTTTGCACTCTCATAGAATCACATCATGGAAGTACTAATTTAGAGGATGAAATGGATATGTGAGGAAGGGGTGCCAAGAAACCCTACAAATCCAGGAAACAGAGACGAAAAGGGACTTGATTTGATGGCTAGTCCTATGATTTAGCTAGATGGCAGTTGCCACAACGCAATACAAGAATGTAAGACAAATGAAAGTGTGTGGCAAACTAGGTTGCATTATTTGTTATTTGACAATTCGATTATTCATGACTAGTTATAGAATTTTACGTTGAACCCTTATTATTTGATGGAATTATTTGGTGCCACATCAACTTATTTGGACACGAGCGAATAGTTTTTGCATGACAATTTGGAGCTATTTTGATCGAAAAGATTTTGATAAAAAACGTTTTTCATCGAAAAGCTTTTGATAAAAAAGTTTTCGATTGAAAAGTCTTTCAACCAAAAAATATTCATTTGAATAATGTTTTGTAAAAGAATGCTTTTATAATTATACCTCATCATAGTTACTTTGTTTTTTGCAAACTTATAGTGTCCTACAAAGAACGAGGTATAAGCTCTTGTTAAAACTATTTAGTCTTCTAGTATTAAAAAATAAAACTTATTATTTTTTTATAAATTGTGAGTTAAAAACTATTGTGATTATTTGACTCAACATTGATTTTTACTTCACACTAGTATATGTATGTATGTGTATGATTGTGAGTAAAAATGTAATGTGATTGTTTGAATCAATATTGATTCTTACTTCATAATTCTATGTGTATGTGTATCTGCATGTATGATTGTGAGTGAAAATCTATTGTGATTGTGTATGCATATGTGTATGTTTGTCTATGATTGTGAGTTAAAAGCTATTATCTGTGTTGGAAAGGCTTTTACCTTCTTTTTTATTATTCAAGGGTTGAGAAGGTGTGAATAAGTGAACTAGAGCTTTTTAGGTCTCTAGATGGCTTTGTTTTGTAGATGGATTAAAATCTTCTCAGATCCCTTGAATTGTAAAGGGATGCAACAAAGTTTCATCCAATCGTATGTGTATGTGTATGTGTATGTGTAATTGTGAATGAAAATCTATTGTGATTGTCTGACTCAGCATTGATTCTTACTTCACAATAGTATGTGTAAGTGTATGTGCATATGATAAAAAATTTAAAATCTATTGTGATTGTTTAACTCAACATTGGTTCTTACTTCACAATAGTATGTGTGTGTATGATTGAGAATTAAAATTTATTGTGATTGTTTGACTCAAAATTGATTCTTACTTCACAATATTATGTGTATGTGTGTGTATCATTGAGAATTAAAATCTATTGTAATTTTTTGACTCAACATTGATTCTCACTTCAGAATAGTATGTGTAAGTGTATGTTTAAGTATGAAAGAGAATTAAAATCTATTGTGATTACCTGAATCAACAATATGAGGAGGTAGAAATATAAACAGATATGTAGATAAATACACATCCTAATAGATTTAAAAAAATTAAGAGAGATTCATAGTAGTTTGTATATAGTTTTAGATATGTAGTTAGTGGAACGTATATCTTATTTGATATTGATTTATATTGTCCTTTTGTAGATGTAAAGTCTTCTTAAAGCAAGCACTATGGGAAAGGGAAAAGAATGCTCAAATGTGAATATTCATCAAGAGGGTAAAACGGTCTCCAAAATACAATGCAAATCTTGTGAACATTGTTATGTAGGCAATGCAACTTGGATAAGAGAGCATCCTTTTAGTACAATTAATAATATGGTAGGATGCTCTAATTTAGATAGTGATATATGGGTACACTTTTCAAGTTTTGCAAAAAAATGTGAATCTAAAGGTATCACATAAAAAAGATTTGAAAGCATGAGTAGTTCATAGTACTTTCAAAGTAGTCAAGGTGCAAAGCAAGAATGAGTAGATGCATCAATGACAACAGAGGATCCTCGTGATATTTGCACTCAAGTATCACAAACTATTTTGGAGAGTAATCAAGATACATGTACTCGATTTTCTCCAGCTATGTCAAGAAAGAGTGGATGTGGTGAATGTACTAAAATCATTGGATCTAATAATGTGTCACCATGATTTGTTCAAGTTTAGCTTTGCTTGTAAAGATACATGAACTATTAGAGTTTGAGGTTTGCAAAAGCCACGAACAACACGAGGACGAAGAAGAAGCTTGGAGCACAACACACAATACTAAATGTATTACCACTAGAATGTGCAAAGATAATTGAGCATTAGGGTTAGAAGCATATAAAAAATCCATGTTAAAACCTCCTAAAGAGGGAATAAAGTACCCTAGTGGTCCTAGTGTGTTCACACATATCACTACTTAAATATATCAACAAATCCCCCCTGGGAGTGATGCGGTGAACAAGGAGCTATCACTCATGTATAGGGAAGTGCCAAGCTATGTGGAGTCAATGCATGAAAGGAAATAAGCCCAAAGCCTTGTGGAAAGCTTCAAAATTCTCTCTAGGTATGACCTTTGTGAAAAGGTCTGCAATGTTTTGTGTGGGCACATATGCCAAATTGATCTCTCCAGCAAAGGACCTCTCCCTAACATGATGATAGTGCACCTCAATGTGCTTAGTGTGAACATAAAACACAGGTTTCTGCGCAATTTCCAATGTGCTCTGAGTGTCAATGAAGATGGTGGTGGGAAAAGACTGACCAACACCCAAATCAACCATAAGGCATTTGAGCCACATGCATCAACAATCCTTGTGAAAGCTACCCTATACTCAGCCTCACAACTCAAAGTGGACATAGTAGGATGCTTCTTGCTCAATTGAGATATACATGAGCTACCAAGCATGAAGCAAAGGGCACTAGTGGACACATGAGTGTCATAGTAATGAGCCCAGTCACAATAAAAAAAAGCATGTAGATCTGGCGAAAGTGATCCCCCTTGGGATAAAACAATCCAAATAGCCCGATACCTCTCAAGTAGCAAAATATGCGCTTAACTACATGCCAATGCTTGTGAGATAGCAAGCATAAAATCTGGCCGTGTAATGCATAATTAAATCAAGCATCCAAGAGGTTGGTGATAGAGAACAACATCAAATGCATCTTGACCATCATGAAGACTCAATCATAAACCTATCTCCACAAGAGTGGCAATAGGTTTGCAGTCTTCAAGGCCAAAATATTGCAATAATCTATCATTATATTTTGTTGGACACAAAACTATTCCACCATCAACTTGCATAAACTGGATGTCCAAATAATGATGCAAATGCCCCAAATCAAACATCTCAAATGAGGCATGGAGATTAGCCTTAAAATCAGCAATATGCTTCTCATGAGGACCAATGAGAAGCATGTCATCACCATACACAACAATGATCAAAAGCACATCTTTTGCATGCTTAACATATAAGGTGCTCTTAGCTGGACTATTCTCGTAACCATATGCAGTTAGGTAAGCATGCATTTTTTCATACAAAGCATGTGGTGCTTGCTTCAAACCATATAATTCCTTGTTCAACTTGCACACTTGGTTTTCATGCCATTTTTGTAGAAAGCTACGTGGCTGAAAAACATAAATGTCTTCATGCAAGTCACCATTTTTGAAATGCAATTTTAATGTCCAACTATTGTACATTCCAATCATGAGGAGTTGTAAATGCACAGATGCTATGAACAATAGTCATTCAGCAAGTAAGAGCAAAGGTCTCATCAAAATCAATGATTCTTTCTTGAGCATAACCCTTTGCAACAAGCCTAGCCTCATACCTTTCAACTGTTCCATCAAGCTTACAATTCAACTTGTATACTCACTTAGTGTGAATGTCCTTCTTGCCAAGAGGTGAGTCACATAAAGTGCAAGTACCATTTTTCATAAAAGCATCATATTCTAAGTGCACAACCTTCATCTGATTTTTAGAATTTTTTGCTTCATCAAATGAAACATGCTCATTCTCATCATAGATAGTAGAGGTTTCCATAGCATAGCAATCTGATGTAAAAGAAGAAGTATGAGAGCTTGAATGAGGACGATATGATAGAGGTACATCTAATTTGCTATCATGAAGAGTCTCCACCAACCATTTTGGCATAGTTTTTTCCTCCTTAATATCAACTCTCAAATCAACAAGTGCATCATGTAAATGTGCATTAGAAATGGAATGATTTGAATGACATTGAGAAAGGCACGGTAGAAAGATGTAGATCAATCTTGGTTATATTAACTTCTCTCTAATTAGACAAGTGTGTAGAGTCTTTATATTAATTCCTACAGCTCCCCTCCAAGTATTTCATGAATTCAAACAGCCAAAAATCAATTCAAAATCCACACGCGAGTAAGTTAGTTGTGACATGTCTCCTTTTCTTACAATCTAGGAATTGAGGAATCATATTTAATTTGGTTTAAGTTTTTTTATGAGACTTTAAATACTTGTTTCCTGGATTAGGACTTCTAATTACATCCTCAAATAAGGTAAAACAAATATCATACAAAAATAATCATGTGAGTATACACAGGGATGTGTGTGAAGCCTTATGATTAGCCATAAGACTAAATTTCATCCCAAAAAGAACCTCCTTTGTCCATGATGAGTCCTTCTTCAAGCATGGTGATAGCTTCTTTGTTAAAAAGTGCAAATTAGTTCTTGAACTATAGCCATGGATGTGCACTACCTGAGTAGGCTACCTTCTACAAGGATCCTCTAAAAAAAATCTCTGAGTATCTTACACATGCTAAGCATCTCTTTACTTGATTGACAATCAAGGAGGCTATGATCATGAGCTTCTACACTAGTCCACTATTACTTGTGCTTCATATGCTATTAACATCATCTCAAGATCCTCAACAAGGAGATATTTAAGTACATGAGAAGTTTTTTTCCTAGAAGTCTCTTGAGACCATGAAGATCCTAGTTTTTCTTGTGAGACTTTCGTTCTTGAAATTGACATTTCCTTCTCTAGGTTGCCCATTTTCTTTTCTCCCTTCTTGGTAATTTCCTCTTTGTGTTGTTTCCAATTAAAATTCTTTGTTTTTTAGTTTTTAATACACATATGATCTTAGATTGAGGGATTTAGAAGGTGACGAGTCCTCCTCTTAAATTGATAACTCTGCCACTTGTTGTTGAGCTAGGGTATGCATGACTGCTTCAAGAAGCACATGATGTTCAAATTCACAAATACTTCCTATAGTCTTTCTAATCTCAAACATTGTGTGCAAAGTATTATAAGGATGTTGAGGGAAATCCTTGATCAAATGATTATTGGCACAATCTTGATAGTACCCTTTAATATCCTAGGTAATTTTTGTAGAGGGTGTACGAAAATTCTGGAGTTAGTGGTTTCCACCACATCTCTAGCTTTGACTTATAGGAGCCAGTGCACATGTAGTGCATAATTCACTTTGGGCTAATACTACTTTCTTGTTTGTAGAAGCAAAAAATTCTTCTTGATACAAGTTATCCTCACTAAGTACCATTCCTAGATGTTTTTGTTTTTCATTATCTAGTTAAACCTTAGGTGGATATGGTTAGGATAATTTTATTTTTGGTTTCATTAGTGTAAAGTTTTGGTCACTATTTTGATCTACAAAATTGATTGCAACACTATTGTAGGGAAAAATAGATTAATGGATTTAAGGTAACCCACTTTGCTTCATATGCTCAGAACTAGCATCCTATGAGTATTCTCTTCTAACATTCCAAATCCCAAGATATTGAAATCTCTTGCCATAAATCATGTCTTTTATATCTCTTGACTTTTAAAATTTTTACCTTTTCAATTACCATATCAATAATTTTTCCTGTTGAAGATCTTTTCAATCTAATGAAGGTTGAGCTATTATAGTGAAGAGGTGAAACTACCAAGTCCATGGCTAGGTTATTTTCTTAATCTCTGCATTCTCTCATGCAAATATCCAAAGTGGGGAGCCTAGAAATGTGCACCAATGAGTTTTATTGCCCATTTGTCAATCCTTCTATGAATAGGGATCTTTCAAGGTGGTTGTTCACTAGTTGTGCATCCATCAACATATTGTTTGAAGCTTCTAGCTGCGATTCATACAAACACATCACTCAAATTCTTAAATTTGTTAATCATGGAGGTAGGATCATGCTTGATGCCCCTTTTCAAGAGTCCATCGGCAAATTCCTCAACTAGATCTTCTAGGTTAAAGAACATCCTAACCATCTGTGTTTGGAACCATAAAACTGCAACTCCTTCAAGCGTTAAGAGCAAAGATTCATGTTGTTTTAAAAAATGAGTTATTTCTTTCTTCCTCAAGGCTTGATTAAATAAAGCTATATGATCACAAGGATCATTAGATCCATCATAATAGTTCTTTAGGAATTGATTGACTCTAGATGGTCGAAGGCATGGTCTTGGTTTCAATATACTAGGAATAGCAACCATGTGATCTTAGAAATTTTTTTTGGTACACATATCAACAAGCATTTATGTGGAAGGTCAACAAAACGTTACTATTTTTTATTCAAAGTAGATAGCTACTTCATATGTTTGTTGACTAAACGGTTCTCACCCTAGTCCAAGTGTGTTTTGAAGACAAAAAAAATCACAAGACCTTGAGCA